>JANUYF010000005.1:30207500-30655000 GCA_026167975.1 Phrynosoma blainvillii
CACCTCTCTGGGAATCTGTAGGTCCTCCAGTGCAGCCGTGGTCAACGTCTGCCAGACATTAACCATAGAATTATGGTGTTCTCTCTAGGAATCTCTTGGTCCTTCAGTGCAACTTTTGGTTAAATTGACCATAGAGTTACACTGGAGGACCTAGAGATTCCTAGAAAGAACATATTAATAAAATCAGTGAATAATAAAATTCGCAAAAATCAAAGCCGCAAATGTGGAGGGATGACTATATTTGTCTTTTTGATTGCAGCTACTTGTGGTGGGGAAATATTGGGATTCCATGAGTCTTTGCAAAAGTACCTTTGTTGGTTATTTCTGGTAGAGTCAGCTACTGTCTTCATATTATTAGTGTATTCTTTTGTATATGTGCTTGACATTTAACAGCTTGATTTGGGCACCTCCTGATTTTCAGATTTAAACAGGTATACCTCAGTTAACAAACTGGATATGTTTCTGGGCATTAAGAATATTTGGTACCAGAGACCGAAATAACAGGGATAGAATAGGAATAGATTGCTATTCCACAAAAAAAAAAGAGTACTTCAAGAAATTTCAGCAAACTTGTTATTCGGAACTAACAATATATAGATGGAAATGATACTAGTAAGTTAGGTAAGCCTTGCATAGGTAAACAAAACATTTTGAACCTTCTAGAAAACACTTTCCTAAACATATCCAGGGATGACTTTTTTCCACTAGCCTCCACTTTTCTTAGGGTTTCTATTTTTGTGGCTTCACTTAAGAGGTTTTGTTTTGTTTACAACGTGATAGGGGAGCTGGTGTGACAGGTTTATCAAATTGCCCCCTTTCTCTCTGTTTTGCTGTTCGGTGATGGATTCTAAGGGCAGGTGCTGCTTATTCTAACTGTTGTAGGCAGGCACATATAGCTACAGTAGGACTGACTAGAGCATAATCCTGCTCTTCCCCAGTTGAAGCTATATTGGACTGTGTACTGCAGACATACTGCTGCATCTTTGCAGCACACTTCTGTGTTTCTCCAGTCCTCCTTCATTATCATTACAATGGCAGTCTTGCTTTAAAAATTTCCAGCCAGACAGAATACAAGAAGAAAAGGGGGTGTCTGGAGTGCTGAGCACAAAAAGAATTTGTAAAAAGGAGCTTCTTTGTTTGGATTTGTTAACTGAGGTATGCCTGTATTTCACTTTAAGTTAGCTTAGATCATATGACCATGTGTTCATTAAAGAACAGTACTATGATCATTTTGTCTCAGACATCAGGTTCTACATGTATCTAGAGAGCTGAGTTTTAAAAATCAACAAATAAAACCACATTGATCAGATGTAGTGCTTGAATATTCATATACAAAAATGTGTCAATTGCAAAATTTTCTGCCAGATTTTTTTGTATCATTTAACACATCAGTCCTAAATGCATTCTATAGAATTTAGCGGCGAAACAGATGGCCCAAAAGGAGCGGCTTGCCGCCGCCCCTTTAATCGCTGGGTTAGGCCTCTGGCAACCACACGCCACACCCCAACCCGACATTTTCCTGGCACAAAAAGAAGCAGCAGAAAACCTCTCCTTTTTGTGCTGGAAAAAGGTGCCTTTGCCACCACCACAGTACAATTCAAGCCACTGGTTTCCTTGCTCAGCGGTGGGCCACAGAAGGGAATGTTTGTGACGCAACCAGCACTGCAACCTTGCTTTCCCTTCCAGTAGTAAAACCTATTCATACCTATAAAATGGGGAGGCAGATTTTCTACAATCAAGATGATTTCCATCTTGTATCTGCTCTCGGTATTTACCTTGCCACTCTCTTCAACATTGTTACATAGCTCTTGTCACACTGTTAAGGCTGGATTTTAAAATTCTTAATTTGAATTCTTAAATGCACAGAATGACTGTCGAAAAATTGCTGTAGAATCTGGAATTGAGCATAAAATGGGATGTAATACTGAAAGTCACTTTAAATGACCCCTCTTAAAGTAAACAATAAATGCAAAGCCCATAATTTAGTCCTTGGTAGAAAGTGAGGTATGCTTATTCCCATTTCATAAGGTAAGGATTTTAAATGGTTCTTGGCACTGCATAATACGTTCCACACATCCTTTTCAACTCTGGTCTTGATGATAGCCCCCGTTCCACCAGAGTCACCCAAAATTGAAGGCCCATAGGAAGAATGTCTACCAGGAAGAGAACTTGGCAATTTATCATCTCTGTTTACGTGTCTCTGCATGTAAGCTGGAATCTTCTCACAAATTATAAGAACCAAAAATATTTTTATATACCACATTGTTATGACTTGTGGTTTCTCTCCCATATCCTATAGGACAAAAATAGCAAAAGGAAATGGCTGGAATACTCTTCTGATGGATTCTACTTCTAGCCATGCATGTGCTATAAAATATATTAGTGTTCATGAGCTGGCAGCTGCAAAATCATAAAAGTTGTAATTTTCATGTAGATTTCACAGTAAAGATTTCACATTTTACTTATTTATTCAGTTAAACAGCAAATTTACTTTGGTAAATCATGTTTTTGTACAGATCTGAGTTATAAAGTAAAGATTCCACATTTTTTTCTTTTTATACTCATTTAAACAGTGCTACTGTCACCTAAAAGCTCCCATTTCATACTTCTTCCAATAATGTTTATGCTCCTCTCTTCACATTTCCCCTGGCATTCTATTCAGTTTAACAATGTCTATGAAATTGGCAATAATAATTGGTTCATAGATTGCCAGTGCAAAGTTTACTTATATCATCTGCTTTATGTTGGACACACTGATAACATGTTTGCCATTCATTGATTGTAATAGTGCAAGTTCACAGGTTCAGCAATTTCTTTATGTCATGATTCCCCCAGATGATCTTTTTTTCATAATTATAACTAGCACAGTTCAAAGTGTTCTTTCACTTATGAAGAGTAAGATAAGGGTTACTTCTAAGAGGATGTCATTCTTGTGATAATCTGAATCACAGAAACTGCAGTGTTGTGTCTTTCCCTATGTTGTTAGTACTGGAATTTTGCTTTAATGAGGGTGGCACTTATTTCTTTGGCATGTAGCTAAATTTTTATGGTAATCCATTTACATTTTATTATTCTTGGTGCCTTTTAAATTCAATAATCATGCTGATTCCATTCAATTTATACCTTGTCCACAAAGTAGTGATTGGCCAGGTCCCACTCAGATGATGAGAAAGGAGGAGAAAAGGTGATATAAACTCTGAACCTGGGAAGGCACTAGATGCTGTATTTTTTTCCTGCTGTTAGCTTCTCTTATAGTAGTAGTACAGTTTCTTTAAAAAAAGAAAAAATATTACTTAAAATTGATATGCTTTTAATTGTTGAGAGAAATGGAGAAATGAGTTAAGAAATCTGGAATAAAAATACAGCTTTCTTATACCAGGTTTGCTTTGAAACCTAGATAAACTGCTCACTTATCCTTTCAGAGAATCTGCTCAACAAGCAGAACTGTGTGTTTTCAGTGTGCTTGTGCTTAGTAATCTCCCTGCTGTGGTTGACATAATCCATTAACAGACCCTGGAAGTTTCCAGGGTTATTGATCTATATTTGTTTGCTAGCCTTGGCAGTATTTTAATTACTAGTGCATCCAGTTATCTATATGGTACAGACTTAGATAGGTCACATTAAACTGGCTTGTACTATGTAACTGTACAAGTGGAAGCTGGTCCAAAAAAGGTTGTGGGTTAGAGTTAAGTTATGAAAAGCTTGAAAGTATTCTAGCTTGCTGTGTGTTTCTTGTGTCACTTTTTGCCATGTGTAGTGCTGAAAAGTGTCTCTTGTGTATAGCTGCCTTGGCTGTCGAAGAGCTTGGCTTTGAGCGATTTCATGCATTAATTCAGTAAGTAATATGTTGGAACACTTAAAATATGCTATCTTCTTGTCACAATAAACAACAATTTATTTAAGACATAAGCATAATGCTATTCATCTTCACAAGCTTGACCATAAAGGTTAAAATATATTTAGAAATAGGTTCAAGAAAACCACCATTGTTTTAAAGATCAGACAGAAATGTGATGACTGTCCAGATGTATACCTACTTTGAGATTTTAATAAAGGCTTATCTCCCCCCCCCCCCCCCCAGTTAGTTTCAGTATTGACCTATAACATTCATAGTAAGAATCAATTCAGGAGGTCCTGAATTTTAAAAATCAGGAACATGCATTTAGAAAAATTCATGACTGTATTCAAATACTATAATTGGACAATGGTTATCTCTGTGTAGAAACATTTCTGCACTTAAGTTTTTATTTCCCACTTGCTGAAAAGCCAATTTGGGATTGTGGGATGGATAGACACATAAGCCTAAAAAGCAGTGTTGGGGCTTACTATTAACTGACTTGTGTTGTAATAGGCTTCTGAATGAAGACTCTCAGTACTGTTCAGCTGTTAGGGACAGTAAGGAAAAGGGTATCTGAACTTACACTACCAATTAAATTTCTGAAGTAAGCATGGTGAAAAGTATTGTGTAAGCACCACAGTAGGCATGCAGCTATCTGCCTGATTGTCTGAACTGACACCAGTGTACCTCATAATCCCTGTATTATACTAGGACTGCTGGATTCTTAATTTTTTTTAAAATTATTTACAAGAGGGATTGCTATTAACTGCATGTTTTGCCTTTTTTATAGAAAAAATAAAAGTTATACTTATTGTAATTATAATTTAAAAGAGCTACACATTTTCACTGTCCATGGCATGTGAGGTTTTACAATGTAAGATATTTAAATTAGGCCTCTAGAATTCTGACACATGCTGTTGTTTTGATCCCACCAGTGCTGTAAATGTTGTTTTTCTCCATTGGACAACTACTGCTAATTGTGTTGCAAATCTGTTAATCAAAAATACTGTAGTAGCTTACAATATGCTGCATTTTGTTCTTAAAACATAAAAAATAGAAATTACTGTAAAAGTAATGTTTAATTGGCTTTTCTTTTTAATCTCCAGAAAGCAATCATTCACAAGCTTTCCCGATTTCAAAGAGGCAATTTGGAATCAGTATTCAGTCTGGACAAACAAATTTGGTGTGTTGCTCTTTCTTTATTCCGTGATACTGACCAAGGTATGTTCACTAAAAGTATATGCTAGCTTAAACTGATGTCTTAAATTGGATGGAAACATAAAATGATTTAATTTTCATTTTAGAATCTGTTAAATGACTATTTGCAGTATCTAGACTGGCAATGCAAGTACCATATATACTCGACAATAAGTCAACCTCATGTATAAGTCGAGGGCAGGTTTTGGGGCCAGAATTATGGATTTTGATATAACCCATGGATAAGTTGAGGGTAAAACTTAGGGGCATGTAATGGATGATGTAAAGGACAAAACAAAGAAAAACAATGCCAAAGAACTTACAAAATTCAAGCAGGAATAATTATTTGTTCTCATACTAAATGCTGGATGGATGAGAAAGTAGAAAGAGGTCAGTGCTTCCAGGGCAGATTAAACTCTTGCCTTTCACCAGGGGATGATGTGTGATATATATGATTTAAAGTACCGTACTTACATTGACCCATAGATAGGTCGACTCATGGTTTTTGGGTCAAATTTTTAACCTACATTTCTAGACTTATGCGTGAGTATATACAGTATGTACCTTCCGGTTTGGGTTTACATTCCCCTAACTAAAGCGGGGTTGGGGTTGGGTGGGTGCTTAACTGAAAAGCTTTTAAAGTGTTTCATACTTTACCAGATTGACTGGTATGAGTGGTACAGCTCAACATGAAAGCCAAGAATATAGTGTGTAGTGTTTGAACAAATGTTGCTCAACCTTGCTAGCAGGAAAATAATGATTTACTTTGTAGTCCTCCTTTGTAGCCTCCAAAATTATGGAGGTTTCCCAAATAGCTATTTTAGATACTTTGCAAGTATAACATTTCATTATGGGGGAATTTAGGATGAATGGAAGGAAGAAGCAAATATATCTTGGTTTCATTTTCTCAATTCTTTTAATGGGAATGAGTACTTTAGGTGTATTGAACACTATGGAATACTTTGGTGTTGTGTGCCTTCAAGTTATTTCTTACTCATGGTGACCCTAAGGCTAAACTATCACAGGATTTTCTTGGCAAAATTTATTCAGAGGATGGTCTGCCATTGCCTTCCTCTGAGGCTGAGAGAATGTGGCTTGCCCAAGGTCACCCAAGGGGTTTCTGTGTCCAAGTGGGAATTTGTACCTTGGTCTCCAGGTTTTTAGTCCAATACCCAAACCACTACACCATGCTGGTGCTCTATGAAATACTAGAGGAATCAAATTTATTTTCTTTTATTTATTAATACTGATGGGTTCATCTGAAGCACTGAACCCCAGTCCTCCAGAGAATCTATTCCAACCGTTTCATCTAGATGTTGAACTGCATGAGGGACAAAACCAAGCTCGGAGGGATTCTGCAGGCCAGTGGCCAACAATTAAAATGTGAACACAGTAGCATCAGCTTCTGGGGTCACCACTCAAGAAAAGAATGGGGTCATTGTAAAGCAGTGCCTCCAAGACCCAACTTAGCAAGGTGGCCCAGAAGAATGCCATGGATTGTGGTACTCCAAGCCACTGTTAGGCCTAGAAGAACCAACAGGATCATATTCCTTCCGTCTATTACCCAGCAAATTTCCTCAAGGCAGCCAAAACTCTCTGTTGCATAATCTAGACTGAAATCAGACTGAATCATCTCTAGTCAAGTGGAGGACAATTGTCAGTATTTCTTTATTAATTAAAATATTCAATTTCCCACCTTATCTTCCCACTATATCTCAAGCTTACATACAAATAAAATCAGTTGAAAACTGTTCTAAACATTTTTAAAGTTTAGTATGGGTAAGGAGCAATTGAAATAAGTTAAAAGCATATGAAATGATTTTACAATTTAAAGCACATTGAACTGTATGTTTCTGTAAAGCCTGACAGAAATTTGGGAGTGGGGTGGCTGTTCATGTTAACAAAATGTCATCACCTGTAAGGAAAAATATTTTTTTGGTATGGTTGGTCATTGTACCATTAAATGTACCAGAAAGTATTCCTTTTTTAGGGCATTGAAAATATTAAAAATGAAATAGAAGATTCAACTGAGCCATTGATAGATCCGGTTTACGGTCATGGAAGGTAAGCTCTGGTTAGTTTTGTACTTTAAGTACTGATTATTCTCTGAATAATGTTTTTCAGAAATACAACAGTATAAGGAGTTCATTATGAGGAAATTGACAGAAATATGTAGAGAAACTCACATGTTTTTATATTTCATCATAAGACTTTCTGAGATTGTTAAATTATATTGGAAATATTCCTAGTGAGATATACTTAAAAGGGTGTCCTAGCTTTCTGGAGATGAAGGAGTGCATATTCAGTTTACTGTATCATATCATAATTTTGAAGAAACTAGTTGTGGTGCCACATGACGTCTCTTTTTACAAAAAGATGAAAACATTGATTATTTGTAAGTCTAATTTATTTAAATTTTCTTTGCTCTAAGCCAAAGTTTAATTAATCTCCTGTTGACGGGGCATGCAGTATCTAACGTCTGGGATGGAGACAGGGAATGCTCAGGAATGAGTAAGTACTTTCATTTGTCTTTAATGTGGCATAAGAGTTTGTAAACAAAATTTCCCCCGTTGTTTTGAATTTAAGTTGTATACAGTTTATTGAATCTAATCCTGCAGCTTTGTGTGAATGCTTGTACTTTTTATTTCTAAGATTATTCCCATATATAATTTCCCCTCTACATGGTATCTAGAAGGTTCTAGCCAACTGTTGGTTTCCCATGCCATTTTGTTAGTGATTTGAGTGTTGGAAAATGCTCACAGATTCTAAAAATGTTCTTAATGGCACAATACAGTATGAGAGGGTTTGGCTTTTGCCCAGTTTATCATTACTAGTATACTGTATTGTGTGCTAGTACAATTTATTTCAGGTAAAATCCTTCACCGTATTCCATGTTCAAGAGAAGTTTGCAAAAGAGAGGGTTTTCTCTGTAATGTTATCTGGAGAGAAATTTAGTCTTCTCCAATAATTGTTTTTAGCACCAGATTAAAACCTAATTTGTTCAGACATTTTAAACTACAGTGCTATATTTTTATCTGGTTCATGAGTTATTCCCTTAACTTTTATTGCATTGCTTAATGATTTATTTTTATTTTTATTTTTTGTATTGAAGTCCATTTTTTAAATGAAGGTGCTACTTAAAACTCTTTTAATAGACTTGCATTTTTCAATTTGCCACAAGATGGCAGTAGGCCCTAAAGAGGGGAGACTATTTAAAGCTGTTAGAATAAGAGAAGTCTCCAAATCTAGAAGGTATGGAAGAATCAGTTCATATGATAGTAAATGTGGGATAAACATGTAAACATATTGTCCTTCCATCGAGAATTATGTTGAAATAAGGCTGATAGTGGTTTTTAAAGAACCAAACTATTATTACAATGTATACATGAGAAAACCAATATTTATTCAGGGATCTAGGTTTTTGCCTTTATCAGAATGAAAAATGAGTGTATACAAAGCATTCCCAGAAAAAACAATACTTGGCAAGGTAGAAGCTAGTAGGAAAAGAGGAAGACTGCATTCTAGATGGATAGACTTAATCAAAGAAGCCACAGCCCTGAGTCTGGAAGACCTGAGCAGGGCTGTTGATGATAGGGTGACTTGAGGTCTCTCACTCATGTGATTGTCATAAGTTGAAGTCTAGATGGCAGTTAACAACAAACAACAGCAAAATATTCACTAACCCAGATTCCATGTAACTTTTTGTTTCATGAGGTAGTGTCTGTGTCTTCTCTATTACCATATGTAGCATTTGGTTGTTTAAAAAAACTAAGTAAAACAGTGGACAGGGAAGAAACTGATATAAGACAGGTGACTATATTGATTCTTTTGATGAAGATATCCCTATAAAATACAGCCTGGACATAACAGAGTAGCATATTTCTTGGGCAAGGCACCTGAGGGGCAAAAATTTATCTAATGAAGTCCAAATAACTACTTTTTAACATGGAAAGCAGCTTTGGGGTAGGAGGGGGGAGCCATTTAATTTTTTTTCCTGCCAACTACTCCAGATCAGTCCATCTTCAAAATTGTTTTCCTGTGAGTTTCAAACATTTTATTCTTGTTTTTAAAACAACAATTGGGAGCGTGCTACCATAGAAACTATGAGATTTGAACTTATTTGTTTTTTCCCATACGTGGGGTGTCCGGAACGGATCCCCCGCGTATAGGAAGAGCCCACTGTATATACCTCTTCTGTGTGGAATGCAAAACAAATAACAACAATACCATTCCCAACAGGATATTTGATTGGTAGTTTGCAAGCATTGCTGACGAATTTGTTACAGTGAAGCACACAGATTTCTGATCTGATTTCTTTGGTATGTTAGCAGCATGTTCTTGAGCTGTTCATAAGAATTTGCACTAACCCCGTATGTCCAAACCTTAAAAGGCCCTCTTTGCAAGTCACCCTCTGTAGAATGTACAGTTCATCTTAATTGTATTTTCTGTGTAAAGGACAAATTGGATATGGAAAGGACAAATTCCACTTAGAAAGTTTTAAAGTTTTTAGTAGTGTTACTGTTACAAATTAATACATTTATTTTCATTTGCTTTGGTAAGAACATAGCTTATAAATAAATAAATACATTTTATTTGCTTTGTAGCACAATTTTTGAGCTAAAGTCCTGTGGACTGTATTAAGTTTAAGAGTGGGTGGGATGGAGAAGTAAGAATCAAGCTTTTTGATTGATCTATTATAGGAGATTTGTTTCTTTTCAGAACTACTCGGAATACATAAACAAGCAACTGTTGGTTTCTTGACCCTTATGGAATCTCTAAGATACTGTAAGGTAAAGCTTTAAAAAATTCTTCATGTAAAAGTATAGAAGCTGTTGGAATTTGGTAGTTTCTTTTAATACAGGTTTTGTCTATATTACAAGTTCTATGGCATTTAATTGTAAAGTCTTGGCACCAATGGAGAATATGGCATTTATCGTGATTTCTTAAACTTCAAAAAGCATCAAACAAAAAATAACTCATTGTTAATATGTGCATATGTTTATGTGTGAAAAATGAAGAAAATATAGTTATTCACAGTTGATTAGCTACTAATGGTATATTTGTATCTCATACTCCTTTCAAGGTATAAGAATCTAAATATCTAATCTAGGCCCAGCACACACACAGGCTCAGTAAAGTCTCCTTTCTTATCTCCTTTTCCTGTGAAAAGGTGTTAAATGCATGATCTGTATGCACTTCTTTATTTTATTGTTTTTAGGTTGTTGGGGGGGGGGGGGCTATCTGTTCCAATATGGCTTACAAGATAATTAGAACAGAAGATGCCTAACATGCTATCATAAATTGTGGTCTGAATCCAATTGTTAGTTCCAACTAGAGGAACCTCATTAAAGCCATACAATTTGCCTATCTGTTGACTTACATTCAGCAGTTGAATCAATGAATCAGTTTCACACTAACCAATAGGCCCATAATATAAAACATAAAGGCATCTAAAATAAATAGCAATAGTAACTAAAAGTACTACCAGCGGAATAAAGCTTAGAATAATTCAAAAGCTAACCAGAAGCTTCTAAAAACAAGTAGAATAGGTGTAACATATATTTTACGGAATTCTCCATTCACTCATCATCAGCGACTAGGACTATATCCAATATGCTTGAGGCTTTACCTAAAATTCTTCCTGGTGTAGAATTGTCCTCTGCATTTGCCTGTGAGAAGTAGATAAGTGCAAATGCCATAATGTAGTAAAATACTACCTTAAAAATATATCCATGATCTAGCTATATTGGTAGCTGTCATCAAGCAGTATTGGTATGGAGTAGAATTACTGTTTATTGTGAATCATAGCCTTTGCAGTATTTGGAAGATGTATGGTATCGCTTGGGAAATATCTCATATTTAATAACACTTGCTAGTTTATAAGACTATATGCAGTCATGTTACTTGTATCAGCAGTATTAAGCATCTTATTAAACAAAATCTACTACCTCATTAGGCAGTATTGTACTATTCTCCATTATGAACTTGCTAATGTTCTTGATTTTATCGGTTTGGGGACTTTTTTTAGGTTGGTTCGTATTTGAAGTCCCCAAAGTTCCCTATTTGGATACTTGGCAGCGAAACTCATCTCACAGTCTTCTTTGCCAAGGTAGGATTCCTTTCTTTTTATTTCATCAGTTAAGGTCAAATCCTATTTAAATGTTCTAGTCCAAATCTTTACAAAATGGCACAAAGAGCTTTAAAACATTTTATTAATACATTAGGCTTTATGAAACAAAGTTCTCTAAATGACTGAATTTCTAAACTAATGTTTTTAAACTATTGGCTCACTATGGCTGAATGTATTTCAAACTTACTAGTTCTTCTGTATGGCTAGGAATTAAATCCCAAGGATTCTTTATTGTTCCACTTTACCAAGACTTTCACCATACAAGGAGATTTGTACAAAGTCATGTACTGTATGTTGGAATCCCTGATTTCTCAGCTGTAGAAACAATAGTTTGTTTTTCAACCGATTCTACTATGTCTAATCATAACAAGGGGCCTGCTGTTTGTATTGCATTTGTCTTTGGTGAGCAGAAGTGCTGGAGTTTGCTTCCTCGGCATTGTTTAAATCTTTTTTGGACTTATTCAGCCTCCTCTTAACCTAATGAATTACAGAATGAGCATGAAACCTCCTTTGTTCCGGAGAGCTTTAAACTGAATCATGTGAGGGAGGGAGACAGTATCTTGGAAGGCAGGAGTACATCATGGGCTGGAGATAATAGTCAAAAGTATTATTGAGGGAAGAAGGCAAATAGTGCAAGGACCCAACAGTGGGAGGGGAAAAACTATACAGGCAGCTAGGGGGGAGGACCCGTGGTCTTAGATGTCTCTACACTAATGCACAGAGCATGGGAAATAAATAAGATGAACTTGAACTCCTAGCACAACAAAGCAAATACGATATAATAGGCATTGCTCAAACCTGGTGGGATGAGTCTCATGATTGGAATGTAGGAATAGAAGGAATAATCTTTTTAAGAGAAATAGGCCAAGCAGGAAAGGAGGAGGAATAGCATTATATGTCAGGGATGTTTACACCTGTGAAGAGATTCAGGACTTCAATCCTGGAAATCAGATGGAAAGCACCTGGAGAAAAATTAAAGGGAAAGAAGACAACAGGGATGGAAAGGAGAAAGGAAGACAAGAATGACAAAGATCAGGAGAAGAATGCATCTTTAATGCAGAAAACAACCAAGGAAAAAGCTTCCAGATAGCTGCCACACAGCATGCCTCTGAGGACAGTGGGAATATTGGAAAAAGTTCCTATATGGCTGCCACACAGCGTGCCTCTGAGGACAGTTGAGTGGATGAATTGTTGAAAGTCTTTATGACCACCAGTGAGAGTGAGTCAGAAGACTTAAATCCTCAAGTCCGTAAGGGAAGGACTGTGAAGAAGAAGTTTTTAAAAGCCTCAGGAACGACAGGGAAGCAGTCAGAGGCTAAACTGACAGAGAGAGATTGGATTACCTCAAAGGTACAGGACTCAATGGCCACAGTGGGGGAGAAATGCAGCTGCAGCTCCAGTGTTTCCAGTGACCACTTGCAGCTGCCATCTTGATGAGCACAGTTTCAACAAGAAGGGAGGGGCCAACTCCAAAAGGAGTGCCGCCTGCCAGACATGTGCAGAAGAAACTCAGCCAGCTCTCCTAAAGCGCGCAGATGCAAGGAAAAGCCAACCAGACTAAAGAAAACGGCGCACAGAACCTTGGCAGAGAGGTGTGCGCCAGCTCCCCGAATGCTGGCTGGCTGCTAGACCTGGGTAAAGAGGTACTCACCAGTTCTCCAAACATCGGCTCTCCATGCAACCTCGTCAAAGAGGCGCACGCTGTCTCTGTAACAACTGGCCACAAACTAACAAGGGAGCACATGTGCTTTTATAAGAGATGTTATAGGTGGGAAGGAGCATGTTCTCCTAAAGTTTCTTATACAGTGGAAAGGAGAAACCAGGCATAGTCAGACACACATTCTAGGCTTTAGGAGAGCTGATTTCAATAACCTTAGGGAAACACTGGGGGTGATCCCATGGTCAGGAATACTAAAAGAGGAGGGAGTTCAGGGTGGATTGGAGTTTCTCAAAAGGGAGATACTGAAGGCACAGTCTCAAACTATTTCAGTGATGATGAAAAATAGGAAATGTCTCAAGAAACCGGGTTGGATGACTAAAGAACTTTCAACTGAACTAAGTTTTAAATGGGAGATGTATAAGAAACGGAAAGGGGGCGAAATCACTAAAGAATTCAAACAAATAGCTAGCACATGTAAGGGTAAAGTCAGGAAAGCTAAAGTACTGAATGAGCTCAGGATTGCTGGAGAGGTTAAGAACAATAAAAAGGGTTTTGGGGGTATGTCCATAGCAGAAGAAAGAAGAAGGAAATGGTAGGGTCATTGTGCAGAGAAGATGGAGAAATTCTAACAGGGGACAGAGAAAAGGCTGAACTACTCAACACCATCTTAGCCTCAATCTTCTCACAAAAGGAAAAAGTGCTCATCCTGAGGAAAATGAAGCAAAGGACACAACAGGGAAAATGCAGCACAGAATAAGTAAAGAGATAGTACAGGAATACTTGGTTAATCTAAATGAATTTAAGTCTCCAGGGCCAGATGAACTACATCCAAGGATATTAAAAGAACTGACAAATGTAATCTCAGAGCCACTGGCAATAATCTTTTGAGAACAGGAGAAGCCCCAGCAGACTGGAGGAGGGCAAACATTGTCCCCATCTTCAAAAAGGGGGAAAAAGAGGATCCCAACAACTGTTGTCCAGTTAGTCTGACATCAATACCAGGAAAGATTCTAAAATAGCTCATTAAACAGAGAGTCTGTGAACATTTAGAAGGGAATGCCATAATCACAAAAAGTCAACATGGGTTTCTTAAAAACAGATCATGCCAGACTAATCTGATCTCTTTTTTATATAATATTACCAGCTTGGTAGATGAAAGGAATGAAGTAGACCTAGCATATCTTGATTTCAGTAAGGCCTTTGACAAGATCCTCTATGATATTCTTGCAGACAAGATAAAAAAATGTGGGCTAGACAATACAACTGCTAAGTGGATTAGTAATTGGTTGACTAGCAGAACCCAAAGGGTGCTCAGTAATGGCTCTTCTTCATCCTGGAGAGCAGTGACCAGTGGGGTGCCACAGGGTTCTGTCCTGGGCCCAGTGTTATTGAATATCTTTATCAATGATAACTGTATTTTGATGTTGGATGAAAGAATAGGGGGTACGCTTCTCAAATCTGCAGATGACACCAAATTAGGAAGAATAGCTAATACCCCAGAAGACAGGATGAAAAACCAAAATGACCTTAATAGATTAGAAAGCAGGGCCAACGCTAACAAAATGAATTTCACCACAGAGAAATGTAACTCTGCACTTAAGGAAAAAATGAAATGCATAGATATAGGATGGGAGACACCTGGCTTAACAAGACTACTTGTGAAAGCGATCTAGGAGTCCTAGTAGACCTGAAGTTAAACATGACTTAACAGTGTGATGCAGCAGCTAAAAAGGCCAATGTGATTCTACACTGCATCAACAGAGGTATAGTGTCTAGATTAAGGGAAGTAATAGTGCCACTCTAGTCTGCTTTGGTCAGGCCTCACCTGGAATACTGTGTCCAGTTCTGGGCACCACAATTCAAAAATGATGTTGAGAAGCTGGAGAATGTTCAAAGGAGGGTGACCAAAATAGTGAAGGGTCTGGAAACCATGCCCAATGAAGAAAGACTTAAGGAGCTGGGTATGTTTAGCCTGCAGAAGAGACATTAGGAGGTGATATGATACCCCGTTTAAATATTTGAAGGGTGTCATATTGAGGATGGAGTAAGCTTGTTTTCTGCTGCTCCAGAGAATAGAACACGGAACAATGGATGCAAGCTACAGGAAAAGAGATTCCAGCACAACATTAGAAGGAACTTCCATACAGTAAGAGCTATTCAACAGTGGAACACACTTCCTCAGAGTGTGGTGGAGTCTTCTTCTTTGGAGGTCTTCAAACAAAGGCTGGATGGCCATCTGTCAAGGTTTCTTTGATTGTGAGTTCTGGCATGGCAGAGGTTTGGACTGGATAGCCCTTGTGGTCTCTTCCAACTCGGATTCTATAAAACTGATGACCTAAATGAATTTTAAAAAAACAACTGAGAGTGAGTTGTTGAAAAGCATGAAGAACAGTACTGGGGCAGGGTATGGGCATGTGTCAGGGTGAGAAAGACATTAGGGAATTTTAGATGGTATTAATAAGTAATGCAAATATTAAGCAAGAAGCAATTGGTTCATGTTGCTCTAGAGCAGGAGTGGGGAACCTACGGCCCTCCAGATTCTGATGAAGTACCATTCCCATCATGCCTCACCATCAGCCAAGCTGAAGGAAGTTTTAGCCAGGCTCATGAGGGCTTGGTTGGCCGGTGGTGAGGCATGGTGGGAATGGTAGTTCATCAGAACCTGGAAGACCATAGGTTCCCCAACCCTGCTGTAGAGCATTCTCAAACTTCCACGAAGATCAGAGGAATTCCAAATTATTTTTCAATTCTGGTGATTCCACTCACTTTAAATCAAAGTCAGAATGTGATGAGGTGTTTTCAAGTCTCACTAAAGTTATAAGGACAGTATGAATGCATGGTACATTGTGTCATTTAATATGCTAGTGAATTTTACTTAGGGGGGTTGCAGACTGCCAGAAATAGTGCAAATTGAGTCCACTTTTAGGGTTAGGGTTAGTGCTAGGGAATCATGGGAATTGTGGGGTTTTTTTTTCTGAGATATTGAGCCTTCTCTGTCAGAGAGCTCTGGTGCCACAATAAAATACAGTTCCCATGATTTCCTAACCCTAACCCTAAAAGTGGACTCAATGTGCACTATTTCTGGCAGTCTGCAACCCCTCCTTAGTTTGCCTTTAAGCTACAACATTGTGTATTAAATAGATTGTTTTCTTTAAAAAGAATTGGATCAGCAAATAATGCAATACTACTACTGCTTAACTTTTTTTCAACATTCAAAAGTTTTTTTTTCTTCCTAACTAACCTTGTTAGTATGTCAGTCTTAAATATGGTAGTCTGAGAGGTCACTGTTAGTGACTGAGTGTAGACCATGAAAATAAAATTGTATATACCCCTAGATCAGTGATGGCAAACCTATGACACGCGTGTCAGCACTGACATGCATAGCCATTTCTGATGCCACGCGGCCGCTGAGGCAGCCGCATGCCTGAGAAGGATGTTCCATCCTCGGCTCCTGCATGGCCAAGTTTGCTGTTCCTGAGGATGAAACATTTGCGACTAGAGTCTTAGAGTCAGACTCTAACTCAAGACTCTAGTCACATATGTTTCATCCTTCCCTATTAGACACTCTGTGCCAGAGGTCTGTAGGCCAAAACAACAGACGTCTGGCACAGAGCGTCTAGTTCTGGGACTTCGGCCGCAGTGGCACTACCAGCACAAGACCGGGAAGAGGCCCAGGCCATGGTATTTAGGCCAGTCCCTCCTTCTCCTGGCGGCGAAATAATGTTTTTTCCTCAAAGTGACACACCACCCGAGTTATGTTCAGTTTTTTGGCGAAGTTTGACACACCAAGCTCAAAAAGTTGCCCATCACTGCCCTAGATGCTACAACAAATTATTTCCTTTTGGAGGAAAATCAGTTTTAAATCTCTTTTCTTTCAAGATTTTAGCAGTTAACACACACTGAGTAACAGCAAAATGTTCTGCATTTTATGTAAGTGTGGATACTAAATATAAATATTCAGAATGTATGGGGAACAGTGGTTTATAATTCAGATTAAATGTTTTAATTGTACACAAAAGGCTTTACACAAAATTACCCAACAGCTGTTAGTCAATAGGAATAATTCTAGACTCTAATACTGTAATTAATTGTTTGTTGAATCTACCAAATTTCTAAATTACAAATTTCCAAATTACAATAAACATCTTGCTTGTTGTGTATTCCTATATGGGCCTTGCAGTCCCTTTCATCTTTTATGAACAGTTCGAAAGCATGCAAATGCAAGTAGATAAATAGGTACCACTTCTCAGTAGGAAGGTAACAGCATTCGTTGCAGTCATCCTGGCCACATGATCACAGAGTAGTCTCTGACAACACTGGCTCTTCAGTTTAGTAATGGAAATGAGCACAGCCCTCTATGATTGGACACAACAACCTTGTCAACGGGGAATACCTTTACTTTTAGAGTTTTTAATATAGATTCCTTCTAATTTTGTAATTATTCAATTAGAATGAACATGTTGCTCATAATTAAATGATCATTTAATGTCTAAAGTCTCAAAAAGAACCTACACTTTGAACTTAAGTATGAGGCGATGCTGAAAAATTCTTGGCCTACCAAGAATGGAATGACTTGGAGCCAAGTGACTTATTTGACATATTTAGCCCAAAGTTTGGTGTACTTGGCGCATCTATTCTCATTGGGTTTTTGTTTTTTTAACCTTTCCAGAAAATATTATTTCTGGTAACTCAAATACTGCTCTGCTGCTGCTGTCACTTCTGAATCATTTGAAAAATTTATTTATTTCAAAATCTTTTCAAGGTTTGGAAACAGGAAATAGATGGAGCAAGAGCTAGCTGAGTAGGTTAAATGATCTATGCATGCAAATCCCTAATTCTTCAAAACATCATTTTACCAGCCCTGTGAGCAGGTGCAAAGGAGAACAACTTTCTGCAGCTCCCCTCACCATTTTTCCTTCAGTGTGTCCTTTAATCAGCACTGCAAGTTAGAATACTACAGTGTACGATTGGTATACACTGGGCTTTGGTTCCAGGACCCCCCTTGAATACCAAAATCTGTGGATACTCATCCCATTATGTACAGTGGTGTAATAAAATTGTGTCCCTTAGCTAAAATGGCAAAAGAGGTTTGTTTTTAGAATGTATATTATTTTTAAATATTTTCAAGTCATGATGGTTGAATCTGTGGATAAAATATCCACAGATACAGAGGGCTGACCACTTTGCTTTAACTGTTTAGCCCTTCTGAAGTTGTCAAAATACCTTCCTTTATCCCAAAAAACTGTGACCATGAACTTTCCTGCTGACTTTTAAGTCTTGAACTTCTTTGGCTGTAGAGAACCCAAGTGCTAACATTGCAAGGACTGTTGTTTGGTCTCTGGATCATAGTGATGTAACAAGGAGATGAAGCAGACAGGGCAAAAGGAGTAGGACTGCAGTGACCAGACATTGTGGTCCCAAAGCTGGATGCTGCCGCAGTCCGCTATGGGTCACCAGCAGGAGCAGCTTTTTGCCATTCCTTTTCAGGCCACCTTAGATGACCTCAGAGTGACTTCCAGGCAGTTTGGGAGCATGAGTCATTTGAACACCATGCCTCCAAAGCACCTGGTAAGTACTTTATTTGACCTGTGTGTTTCGGAGTAGAAGAGATAAAAGAAACGAGGTCCCACATGTTATTGATGGTTCACAAATTTATTATCTTAAAAAGTCCATTTTGCTTCCATTTAGCATTCAAATATTTTGGCATCCAATTGGCTGAAAACTTCTGTATAGCCAACTGCTTGTGAATAATAAACCAATGCATTCCCAAGATAGCTCTGCTGTCTCAGCAAATTGTTTTAGCTGAGACTTATTGATCTGCCAAAATCAGGTCATGAACATGCACAACAGTTTCAGGAGTTGACACTGTTGAAGGCCTCCCAGACCTTGCTGCATCTTCTGTCTCAAAATCTCCATGCTGAAGGTTGGCACAATTTAGTATAATGGACACTTGACACTCAGTGTTTGTATTATACACTCATAGATTTCCTTTGGAGTTTTCTTCTGTAGGGACAGGAACTTCATGATGGCCCTGAGTTCCACGCTTTTTGTTGATATGATTCTATCAGTGATCTGGGGGAAAAAATATTAGAGCTAGGATCCTGCGAATTTCAAATTACAACAGAACACTTTTTCTAGCTACATTGAGAAAAGTATGCATAAATTTTGGGAAGTGAGTCAGGCCGAGAACTTTGTAGCACCCTCTTGTAAGAGCCAATTAAGAAAGTGGAACAACAAGAATGCTGTAGTGCAGTGATGGCAAACCTTTTAGAGGCGAAGTGCCCGAACGCAGGACTTCCAGGGACAAGACTTCTGCCTTTCAGACTTCTGCTTTCCAAGAGCGGGACTTCTGGGGGCGGCCCTTCTGCCTTCCAGGATGTGACTTCTGGGGGCGGCCCTCCGCCTTCCAGAGTGAGACTTCAGGAGGAAAACCCAAGGCACACTCTTTCAGCCTCAGGCTAGCAATAACAACCACCACCACCCCACAAAACTTGCCATGTTAGTTTCACCTTAGGTTCGCCATAAGTCGGAAACGGCTTGAGGGAACCACACACACAAGTCACACTCTCTCAGCCTCAGAGGATGGCAATGGAAATCCCCCTCTGGCGAAGGGTTAGGGTTGCCAGGAACTGGCGCTTGGAAGGGAGGGAGGGTGCTCTGGGCCCATCAGTTGGAAATGACTTAGAGGCACACAACAACAACAACAACAACAACAACAACAATAAAGCACAGAAGGCACAGCACAGTAGCAAGAACAAAGAGAGCCAGTGGTTTGAGAGTGCAACTCAAGACCAGGCTTGAAACCCACTGGGAGACCTTGGGCAAGTCCCACTCTCTCAGCCTCAGAGGAAGGCAGTGGGAAACCTCCTCTGAAGAAACTTTGGGAAAGACTTGAAAGCACACAAAAACAGGCAAGCTTCGGTCGCTAAGCCTCAGAGGATGGCCATGGCAGAAAAAAACACATTTGATAAGGACCCATTAGAATTGCCCTAGGTCAGGAAACACTGGAAAGTACACAAAAACAGGCGCAAGCTGCACTCTCTCAGCCTCGGGATGGCCATGGCCAAAAAAAACCAAGACAACCCCTTTTAAAGTAACCTTGTCAAGAAAACCCTGTGATAGGGACCCCATGGGACTCTGAAAGGTGGGCTGGGGGGGGTGAGGGAAGGGGGCTTCTGAGCTCCATGGGGCAGAAGCTCTGTGGGACTATGAAGGTGGGCTGGGGGGGGGAGGGAAGCAAGGTACAGACACATCCCATGTACACATCCCATGTACAATTTCTCAGCCTCAGCCTAATAATAGCAAACCCCTCCTCTGATGAAACTTGCCAAGAAAACCCCATGATAGTTTCACCTTATGGTCGCCAGGAACAATTTGAAGGTGTGCGCACACGCACACACGCCATCTGCCTGTTACTGCTACTCCCTCCCTCCCTCCTAGCTCTCACCAGCAGGCAACTTGCAGACACAGATTAACAACAACAACAATTATTTAAAAAGCAGACAAGGCATACAACAACAACAAATGTAATACAGGGAGCCAGCATGGTCCAGTGGTTTGAGAGTACGACTCTGGAGACCAGGGCTCGAATCCCAGCTTGGCCATGGAAACTCATGGGGCAACCTTGGGAAAGTCACACTCTCTCAGCCTCAGAGGAAGGCAATGGCAAAAAACAAAAAAACAAAAACCTCAGAACAAATCTTGCCAAGAAAACCCCATGATGGGTTTGCCTTAAGGTTGCCATTAGTTGGAAATGACTTGGAGACACACAACAACAACAACAAGCATTTTAAAACCACAGAAGCTCTGCATTTCTACTCAGGTTTCAAGCCTCTCCTCTAGAGGCAGCAGCGCAGCATCTGAGGCTGGCGAGGTTCCTCCAGGGCCCTGGAAGCATGGCCGCTTGGAAGAAGGAAATAGCCCTTCCCAGACACTGGGATTTTCAAACTCCCCGCCCATGCTTTCTCCCATCAATAGGAAGCCAAGCCACGAGAAGGAAAGGAATCTTGGCCCGTCGCGTGTGCCCACAGAGATGGCTTGCCATGCCATCTCTGGCACACATGTCATACGTTCGCCAACACAACTGTAGCAGTTTGAGTGTGGACTAGGATTTTGGTACACCAGGGCTTAAAACTCCACTTGGCCATGGAAATCTGGGGGACATTGTGCAAGTCATACTCTCTCAGACTTAGAAGAAGACGATGGCAAATCCCCTCTGAACAAATCTTAACAAGGTTACTAAGATAAGGTTGCCGTAAGTCAGAAATGACTTGAAGGGACACAACAAGAAACAGAAAGTGGAAGGAAGGGAGCATGTGGTATGGCCTTCCTTAAACTGTACCCCTTAGAGATGGAGGTGCTCCTGATTTTCTCTAAGTATATTCCTCTGATCAGACTCAGAAGAACTGTGTGCTTCCACGTTTGCACTGTGGCCCTCTCCCGCTAATAAATACCATCCATCTAAACAGCCAATATGAGTATTGATGTGCAACAGAGTCTTAATGTAAAATCTCCCACATCTTTTAACAAATATCCTGAATTCTCACTACACTTATTCAGTTGGGAACAAAGCTTTATTCTATAGCTATTCGCTTTGTTGTAGCCTTTTCCATGCTTTCCAGATTACCTTTTAACTGTATAAACATATGTCTAATAGAAATGAAGCTTTCTGGACATTGGCATAATTACATGGATGACAAAACGTTACTGAAATCTGTTTGTCTCCTGTTAGCTGTTTGATCGTCATGCATACACTAATGCATGTGACAGATGTTGACTGCTCACCTACACTGCATGTAGCCTTGTATACAGCATCCAATTTCATTCTTTACAGTTCAGTTAAAACTCTTGCAAATCCACGTCATACTCTTTGAAGTGGCAAGAAATTGTCTCCTTGTGTTCAGATAATTAGCTTATATAAAGAATAATGCTTGTAGTTTAGAAACATTCTAGTAGCTTAGAAACACTCTAAAACATTGATTTTACTTTTAGAAGGTTTACTGATTCAGTTGTTCTGCCTGCTACTTTTTTTGCAGCACATAATGTGCAAATATACCAGCACATACCAAAATGAGAGTGGTGGCTTTCAGAGAAGGAATATTTATACATCAAACACCATAATACCATATTAAACTTAACTTATATTTGTTCTTCATAATAATCAGTCAAGATCAGATTTATTTGTGAACGAGTTACCAATGCTACTATTCTTGTGTGCCTTCAAGTCATTTCTGACTTAGGGCAACGCTAAGGCAACCCTATCACAAGGTTTTTTTGATAAGATACGTTGGGAGGTGCCTTTGCCTTCCTTTGAAGCTGAGAGAGTGTGATTTGCCCAAGGTCACACAGTAGTTTTCCATGATGGAACTGGGATTCAGGCGCTTGTCTCCAGAGTCATAGTCCAATGCTCAAACCACTACAACACTCTGGCTCTCTTGTTGAGGTTTTGATAAGTACTGTTCTTTATGATAGTGCTGATCATCTGCTGTGGGGATACAGGCCAAAAAAAAAAAATTCTAACATGGAATATGCCATCAATGAAGTAGTGCTCTTGGGTTCTTATTTATATTCATGCTGTGTATAGCTTTATTCATATCACAGAATATGCAGTATTAAAGAATTCCATCTTACAGAATTGTTTCAAGGCAGGGGTAGGAAACTGGTGAGTCGTGAGTCCCATTTTGTGCCCCTTGGACCATCTGAGGGCTGCCTTGACTGCCAAAAGCTCCCCCCCCCCCCAAAAAAAGGAACCATTTTATTTGCTTCATAAGAAGTTTGCCATGAAGCACAAAGTGAAAAGGGCTGTTCATGAGGGGAAACAGCCCAAGTCTAGAACCTCCTTTGGCTCATGGACCTAATTCAGTAATTATGATAATTCTAAAATTGAACTACTGACTTCTCTGTTTTGGGCTCTTCAAACTCAGGTTTTCAGAATTTAGAGTTTTCCAAAGTAGCTGCTGTATTATTGAAGTATAAATGAGTATGTGAATTAAATTTCAGTTCTGTATTTCAAAATACATTTGACCAATGCCAGGTCGGACGCTAAAATTGTTGAATATTTTACTGCTTGTTGGTGCACATTATCCTAGGCTTAGCAAAATTGATACAGATTTCACTGACATCCTAAGCCTTTAATTAGGCTTAGGTGTCAAAGAAATCTGTATACATTTTGTTTCCTGGCTAGTGTTGTTTGAAATAATTTTGAGTAAAGGGTTTATAATATTAGAATAAAACAAAATAATGTACTGTTTAAAATTCCCAGATGCTTTATCCACACTGTTGTTATTGTGGAGATTGTATGTGCTCGTTTTTATTTTTAAGAATGAAAACTACTAAAAAATCTTGATTATAATCTACCAGTGTTGTGCGTGCTTGCCTTCAAGGGGAAACATAAGTACTTAAAATAAGCACAGTATTTAAATAAGAAAAGTATTTTAAATAGCAAAATGTTTTTATTTGGGATATTACAAGATCCAAATGTGAAAATGCTATCTTTGCTTCTGTGACATGGTGTACTTGATAGTAATGTTTGGTAAATGATGGGCAGGATTTCCTTCTATGGAAAAGTCAAGTTTTGGGAAGTTTTTAGATTTGTAAAGTCTGGATGCTTTTGTTTGGCAGAAATTATGAGGCTTTGGCAGATGAAATACATATTTTTGATCATTGCCCAAAGGAAATGTACTAGCTACAAAAATCAAGTTGTACTTGTTTGCAGAAGGGATATGTATGTGAAAAATTTGTTGCAGAACAAATGGTAGTATTATATTATAGAAGTAGATTATAGAAGTAGGCTGCTCCACTTAAGACCATAGCAGCAACCTCTATAATAGTTAACAGAACAAAATTCATTGAAATTGTTGGTTCTGGGCAGAGCAATCCTGGCTTGCTTTTTCCATACCATGGTTTGTTCCTCTGTTTTCCAAGACTAATTTTGACCTTCTGATTTCTTTTCTTTTTCTAATCCTGTACTCAGTATTGATTGGAGTAAGGATGTGCATTATAATGAGCTAGAATTAGAGTTGCCACACGAACAAAATATATCACAGGGCCTTATAGTAACCATTAAAATCTTAATAGCCTGGCATTTGAAGGCAGAAAATGGGTAGTGAAGATCAGGAAATGGAGCGGGCAAGGTGAAGGAACCAAAAGGACAGCAGACAGAGGGAGCCATTAACTATTAAGCTGAAACAATATGACTACTGCATAGAATCATAGAGTTGGAAGAGACCCCAAGGGCCACCCAGTCCAGCCCCCTGTCATTCAGGAACTCACAATCCAAACATCTCTGACAGATGGTTATCCAGCCTCTGTTTAAAGATCTTCAAAGAAGGAAATTCCACCACACTCCGAGGGAATGTGTTCCACTGTTGAACAGCTCTTACTGTCAGGAAGTTCCTCCTAATGTTGAGATGGAATCTTTTTTCCTGTAGCTTGCATCCATTGTTCTGTGTCCTATTCTCTGGAGCAGCAGAAAACAAGCTTGCTCCATCCTCAATATGACACCCCTTCAAATATTTAAATGGGGCTATCATATCACCTCTTAATCTTCTCTTCTCTAGGCTAAACATACCCAGCTCCTTATGTCTCTCTTCATAGGGCACGGTTTCCAGACCTTTCACCATTTTAGTCACCTTTGTTTGGACACACTCCAGCTTGTCAACATCCTTTTTGAATTGTGGTGCCCAGAACTGGACACAGTATTCCAGGTGAGGCCTAACAAAAGCAGAATACGAGGGGGTATCATAAAGTTTTAATTATCAACTTTAAAAGAATTTGACAGAAAGTTTGTTTTGATTTGTAGTTAACTTATCTCTACATAGTCACCATCCAGATTTACACATTTTCCCCAACGTTTCTTGACCCTCCAAATACTGTTATTGTAGAAGTCTGCAGATTGCGCCTTAAACCAGTCTTCCATTTCATGAATGACGTTGTCTGTGTTGTCAAATTGGTGACCCTACATTGGATTTTTCATTTTTGGGAAGAGAAAAAGTCATTAGTGATGATGACACTGACAAAATTTCATCAATATACCATAATAACGTCCAGGTGATAATTATTACTTTGATACCCCCTCATACTTCTCCATCTTACAGTTTAGTCACTTGTGGCACAACTTGTAACAAAAATAACGTACACAATGAGCTGATTTTTTCAACATCATGCACGTAGGGACCAATGATGACACTGACAAAATTTCATCAATATACCATAATAACTTCCAGGTGATAATTATTACTTTACGATACCCCTCGTAGAGTAGTACTTGCCTTGATCTAGACACTATACTTGTATTGATACAGTATTGAAGATACCATTTCCTTTTGCTATGAACATACCCCAAAAAGCCATTTTTATTCTTAATCTCTCTAGCAAGCCTGAGCTCATCTTGTGGTTTTGCTTTTCTGACTTTACCCCTACATGTGCTAGCTATTTGTTTGAATTCCTCTTTGGTGGTTTCCCCTTTTTTGCATTTCTAATACATGTTCTGTTTGACACTTAGCTCAGTTGAAAGTTCTTTAGTCATCCATCTTGGTTTCTTGAGACACCTCCCGTTTTTCCTCCTAATTGGAATTCTTTGAAATTGTGCCTTTAGTATCTCCCTTTTGAGAAACCCCATCCTTCCTGAACCCCCTCCTCTTTTAGTATTCCTGACTATGGAATCACCCTCAGTGTTTCCCTAGGTTTACTGAAATCAGCTTTCCTAAAGTTTAGAATGTGTGTCTGACTGTGCCTGGCTTCTCCTTTCCACAGTATAACAAGCTCCAGGAAAGCATGATCACCCCCACCTAAGGATCCCACCACTTGCACTCCATTAACCTGGTCACTCCTGTTGGTTAGGATCAGATCTAAAATAACTGATCCCCTTGTTGTCTCTTCCACATTTTGGATAATGAAATTGTCTTCAAGGCAAGTGAAACATTTGCAAGACCTTAAAGTTTTGGCTGAGTTTGACTTCCAGCAACTATCCGGATAGTTGAAGTCACCCAATACTACTACATCTCCCCTTTCTGAGTGTGTGGTCATCTGTTCTAGAAAGGCATCATCCAATGCCTCAGTCTGACTTTGGGGTCTGTAGTAGACTCCCACAATAACATCCTTGTTGTTTCCTTCCCTTTTAATTTTTACCCAGATGCCCTCCACCTGGCTTCCAGGATTGAAGTCCTGGATCTCTTCACAGGTGTAAACATCTCTGACATACCATATCTACTTGTTTAAAAGTCGATTTCATGTATAAGTTGAGTGAAGGTTTGGGGACCAACTTAGGGGCATGTAACAAAGGATGTAAATGACAAAGCCCCCCACCCACCCCACACACGTTCCTTGCAAAACCAACCAGCTCTTTCTCTGTTCCCTGGGAAGGCAGGAATGAGCCCCTTGCGAAACCAGCCCGCTTTTCCTCTAGCTCCTTGTAAAACCAGCCAGCTTTTCTTCCCCTTGCGAAACCAGCCAGCTTTTTCTCTGCTTCCTGGGAAGGTAGGAATGAGCCCCTCGTGAAACCAGCCAGCTTTTCCTCCAACCCCTTGCAAAACCAGCCGGCTTTTTCTCCACTCCCTGGGAAGGCAGGAACACTCACACACACTTCTTGGCTGAGCAACAGCTGCCAAGGTAAGGAGAGAATGAGGTGGTGGGTGGCATTTCTTTCTGAGCAGCATTACCGTATTGACCTGTATGTAAGTTGACCCAGGACTCTGGGGTCAGTTTTTTGACACAATTTTTTCAACTTATAGATGAGTATATACCGTATAATGCTATTCCTCCTCCTTTCGTGTTTGACCTATTTCTCTTAAAAATATTATATCCCTCTATTGCTACATTCCATTCATGAGACTCAACCCACCAGGTTTCAGCGATGCCTATTATATTTGCTTTGTTGTGCTAGGACTTCAAGTTCATCTTGTTTATTTCCCAGGCTCTGTGCATTAGTGTAGAGGCATCTAAAACCATGGGTCCTCCCCTCTAGCTAATTCTGTAAAGTTTTTTCCCCTCCTCTGTTGGGTTCTTGAACTATTTGCCTTGTTCTTTCTATAACAGTTTGACCAGTATCTCCAGCCTTTGATGTACTCCTGCCTTCCCAAATACAGTCTCCCTCCCCTATATAACTCAGTTTAAAGCCCTCCTGATCAAGTTTTTGAGACTGTTGGCAAAAACATTTCTACCAACTGGGGTGAGGTGCAACCCATCCCTTGCCAGAAGTCCCCCCTCATGGAACTGCAGCCCATGATCCAAGAATCCAAAAAGCTCTTGGCAGCACCATCTGTGGAACCAGTTGTTCACATCCGCTATTTTCCTCTCCCTTCCTTGACCATGCCTTTCAACTGGGAGAAGAGATGAGATAACAACCTGTGCATCTAGCTCTTTTCAGCTTTCTACTCAAAGCTTCATAATGCCTTCTGATATTCTGAAGGCTGTGCCTTGCAGTATCATTGGTTCCCACATGGACCAAAAGCAAGGGGTAATGGTCAGTAGGCTTGACAAGACTTGTTAGCCTCACTGTCACATCACGGATTTCAAAGATAAAATCACTCAGATTCACTCTGACCTGGATGTCAGAGTTAATACAGATCTGGTGGATATAAACCTTGCCCCTGCTTGTCCAGTCTTGATGAGACTTTTCAGTTTGTTCAGTCCAGGGATGTGGACAGGATCCTTGGAGACGTGGGAGCCGCCATATGTACTAGCTGCTTGCCCTTCCTGGATTAGCAAACAGGATAGAGAGTAAGGGAAGCAATTACCGTATTTTTCGCCCTATAACACGCACTTTTTCTTCCCCAAAACGTGCGTGGGGAAGTCAGTGCGCCTTATAAGGCGAAGGGCCGAGGCCGCGGGGAGAAGGAGGGCTCCTTCCCCCCGCGACCTCAGTCTTTGAATGGGCTTGAAAGACTGAGGCTGCGGGGAGAAGGAGGGCTATCCTTCTCCCCGCGGGGAGGCCATTGAAAGACTGAGGCCATTGAAAGACTGAGGCCGCGGGGAGAAGGAGGGCTCCCCCCGCGGCCTCAGTCTTTGAATCGGCTGGCGCTGGGATCGAAGCGATCCCACCGCCAGCCCATTGAAAGACTGAGGCCGCGGGGAGAAGGAGCCCTCCTTCCCCCTGCGGCCTCAGTCTTTGAATCGGCTGGCGCTGGGATCGAAGCGATCCCAGCGCCAGCCCATTGAAAGACTGAGGCCGCAGGGAGAAGGAGCCCTCCTTCCCCCCGCGGCCTCAGTCTTTGAATCGGCTGGCGCTGGGATCGAAGCGATCCCAGCGCCAGCCCATTGAAAGACTGAGGCCGCGGGGAGAAGGAGCCCTCCTTCCCCCCGCGGCCTCAGTCTTTGAATCGGCTGGCGCTGGGATCGAAGCGATCCCAGCGCCAGCCCATTGAAAGACTGAGGCCGCGGGGAGAAGGAGCCCTCCTTCCCCCCGCGGCCTCAGTCTTTGAATCGGCTGGCGCTGGGATCGAAGCGATCCCAGCGCCAGCCCATTGAATGGGCTCCTTCTCCCCGCGGTCTCAGTCTTTGAATGGGCTGGCGCTGGGATCCCATGTAATTTCTTTGTACTCCTTTCCCATGTAATTTCTTTGTACTCCTTTCCCATGTAATTTCAACGAAGCTGTTCCTTTACTAAACCAGTGCTTGGCAGCTGTAATGGACTGGATGAGAGCGAACAAATCGAAGCTTAATCCAGACAAGATGAAGGTGCTCCTAGTCAGTTGAAAGACAGATCTGGGGATAGAGATTCAACCTGGGATTACTCTGTGAAAATGCAGGTTTGCCTGAAAGCTTAGGCTTCAGTGATGACCAGGAGTGTGTTTGCACTTTCTAGAGAAGTCAGATCTGGCCACGGTAACACATGCCGTGATTACATCCTGGTTGGATTACTGTAATGCAATGTGGGCCGCCTTTAGAAAGTGCTCAGAAACCTCAGTTGGTCCAAAGAGTTGCAATCATATGCTACAACTTCCAGGGAGCATACAACTTCCTTGTTGCAACTACTCCATGGATTATCAGTCTATTTCTGGGCACAATTCAGAGTGCTGGTGATGACTTATAAAGCTCTACATGGTTTGGGTCCAGGCTTTTTGAAGGACAGGGTCTTCCTTTATGAGCCCATTATAGCTGTAAGATGTTTTGGAGAGGCCCTTGTCTGTGCTCCACCAACTTTTAAGGCTCATTTGGTGAGTACAAGGGAGAAGGCCTTCTTGGTAGCATAGAACTTCCTTCCTAAGGAGACCAGAATGGCTCCCTCCTTGCAGTCCTTCTGTCAGCAATTGAAAATATCCTTGTACCACCAAGATTTTAGAAATTGAATGGGGTGGGGGGGTCTGATGATGTGCTGTGCAGTTTTGGTTGTTCAATTGCTTTTTAATTAATTTCTGTTCTTAAATATTTACCAAAGTGTTTGTATAGGGTTTTTCCCCCTCATCTGCATTGTTTTTAAAATGTTATCTGCCTTGAGTTCCCTCTTTGGGAGAAAGATGGGATATAACTGAATAATAATAACAGCAGCAGCAGCAGCAACAATATAACAATTTAAAAGTCATAGTATCACAGTGTAGTTCTTTAAAAGTTGTGTTTTTATATGATTTATCTAGGAAATATCCACACATCATTGATTTTTAAAAAAAGTTTTTTATGAAGATGTACTTAGTCTTGTGTAATCTTTCTCCTTAGGATCTAGCTCTTGTTGCCCCTGAAGCTCCCTCAGAGCAAGCCAGACGTGTCTTTCAAACATATGACCCTGAAGGTGAGAGATGCCATGTGATTCTAGGAATGTTCTGTGAAGGAAATCGTACTGAATTCAATCTTCATTGTGCAAAACTCTAGCAGGGGTGAAAGTGAGCAGGTATAACCAGTGGCATCCTTAGTGTTGCTGTCACCTGGTGTGGGTGCCTGGGCCTGCTGTGGGTTGGTGGGGGAACTACCTGTCCAAATACCCTCCCGGGGGGCGGGGGGAAATACATCCAAGCAAGTGAGATATGAAAAAGGCAGGAGGGGTGCTTGTGGACTCACCCACACCTCCTTCCCCAGTGCCTTTGCTGGCTCAGGAGAGCCATTCAAAGCAACAGGAAAGGAGGAGTGAGCTCAGGTGAGTGAGTCAAGGCAACGGAGAAGAGAAACAAGCACACATGCACCTCTCCATCCTTCCCCATTGCCCTTATTCGCTCGGCCCAGAGTGCCAGGGCAGCATGGAAGGAGAGAGGGATGTGCTTAGCCCTCCTTTTCTTCTGCCTTGACTCCCTTGAGAGTCATGGTAGCAGAGAAGTGGTGGCAGGACAAGGCAGCAGCCCCATGCACACACCTTGCAGTGGGAGGAGGGACCAACCGGGTGTCGCTCCTCTTCTGAGGTGTCACCCGGTGCAGTTCACACCTGCCCACTGATGCCATTGGATATAACATTTGAGAAATTCATGCTCTTTGTGATCAATATAATAAGTTATATGAAGTGCTAAAAATCAGATTCATAACTTCATAACTGGTTTTCTGATGTTGAAGTGATATCTTGCTGTAAGAACATGTGAATACCTGTCCATTATTGCTTTCCAGCCTCACTACATTTAAGTTATTCAGGCACTAATGTCAAATAATATATTATGTTTCTTATGGTATTGGCTGCCTTTGTAGCTTGGTTCTTCAAATGAGACTTCTGATTGCTCTTTCTTGGAGGATTGATGTTCTCTAGTTAGAGAAATGTTTAGACATCTGCTCAGTTACACTTTATTAGATGTACACCCCACATTATTTCAAGACAATCAGGACAAAGTGCACTAAGGCTTTGTTCTTATAGTAGTCCTACTTTGCAAGATAATAAATCACAGTCCCTTAAAATTCTTTAGAAAAGTGGAGATGAGATATCGAGGAAGAGGTGATCGCCAAGAAGAGGCAATTGTAGTGCATGAAGACAGCAGAAGTGTCTCTCTGTTACTGGGTCCATGCAAACATTTTATATTAAAGAGATTTACCAGGTCTTTAATAACTCTGTCATTCCCTCCTCCCAGATAATGGCTTTATACCAGACACACTTTTAGAAGATGTAATGAAGGCTTTGGACCTTGTATCAGATCCTGAATAGTAAGTGCAAATTAGCTCCTATGGTTTAAGAACACTTCTTCAATAATACTTTCCATTATAAGATTCCATTTTAAGAACAAGTTTGCACCATTGATTGCAACTAGTTTTAAGAAGTGCTGGATTTTTCCTTCTTACCATGGGAAATATTTCTTGAATTGTAGTGCAAAATGAGCTATTAGCAAATCTAATTTTGATTATGAACTATGTAGTGCAAAATGAATTTGGTTTAGGCATGCGTATTGCCTACTAGTATGCTGAATGTGTTTTTAATATTCAAATCCAAAACCAGTTGAATAGTCAGATTACATTAATCTATTATTACCTGTCAGAATATGCTCTTTGTCCCAGCAAGAATTATGTATCGTTTTTTAGCTGTCAAGATAAGATAACTTGCATAGCTAATGTAAAACACACACAGCTCTATGTATTTCAAGCAACCTGAATGCAAATTATACCTTACAAGTAAATACATTATATCTTCTCAGGCTTGGTAGTCCAGGGATAGGAGCTTTTGGCTTTCCAGGTGTTTCTGCCGACAGCTTCCATCATCTGTACCCAGCATGAAGAATATTAAAAGACTGTGGGAGTAATAGACTAAAACATTTGAATGGCCAAATGTTCCCTACCCCTTCTTTAGTGCCTGCTTAGCTCTGTTCATTATATCAGGGTGTTTTGGTTTTTTTGAAGTTTGGTTTTTACAGGACAGTTTGAAAGATGATGTGTGTGTTAGTATTCAAGACGTCTGCCATATCCATTAAATTTCTGGAATATAATCCCAGGAATTAGACAGTGTGCTTTTTCTGAAAGCTTTACCTAATAAGGCGTAGTGTTTCAATTATTGTTGCTACTTTGATTTAAAATAAGATTACTTTGGTTTAAAAATAACTCTGTTTTGGCAACAAGATGCCATTCCTGTGCATATGTCATTAAGAGTCTAAGTAAAACAGCTTGATTGTTTTTGGCAGTTAAAAGTGTTGCAGAACACATTTAGTCATGCAAGAGTACAAATACACTTTATGTTGTGTTCCTCATCTTTTTATCTTAGTATCAATCTCATGAAGACAAAATTAGATCCAGAAGGGTTGGGAATCATATTACTAGGTCCCTTTCTTCAAGAATTTTTCCCTGAACAGGTACTGTAACAATATATTTGTGTTCCTCTGATAAGTCGTATGTAACATATATTGGTCAGTGATGCATTCAGCTTTTAAAAGCATACTCATTATTTCAAGATATTAATTTCCCCTATCCTTTCTTGCTCCCCACCATTCCATTTTTCATACCACACATCTGAAAACATTTGAAATGCTACTGGAACTATGAACCACATACAATGTCCACCTTGTCTTTTCCCTATACATGTTGTTAGCAATTTTCTTTATCTACTGCCACTCTTACCATCCCCTCACCTTGGCTTAAACCTTCCCAAACAAGACTGTGATGCTGTTTTAGACATTTAAATGCACATTTAAACATTTTTAGGAGCAAGGACTCTTAATGAAGTAGAAGAACACATGCTTTGCAAGCAGAAGGTGCTGGAATGACACTGTTTTGCTGACATCTTTGGATAAGATTAGGGGGGAAATGTCTGAAATGCTGGAGAGCTGCTGTTGGTCACTCTACACCAGGGGGGAAACAGTTGTGGAAAAGCTGGGGGGCACATTCTTGGTTTTGGCAGTGCCAAAGATCCGTATCTTTAAATTTTTATATTTAATTTTAATATTTGGGTAGAAATACAGAAAAATTAGTTACAGTTAATTTTATTCAATATTTAATTCATTACATATTAATTACAATAGTAGAAATCCATATGTTAAATAAAATATTTCTCTGACTGTAACTAGTCATTTAATTTAAATTTTATTAAATGTTGCTTAAAATAAATCACACCCTCCACAGTTGCTTCTTACTCACAGGGTCTGTAGTCTCCTCCCTCCTGTACACTTCTCTCTCATGGAAAATCTCTCCCACCCTCCCTCCCTCCCCCTCTCTCTCTCTCTCTATCCGAGAATCATTGTTTTTATTTCACTCACAAAGAATCCTAGTCCCTAGTTTCTCCTACTCAGGGAGGATCACAGTCTCCTTCTCTCACTCACAGGATCACAATCTCTCCCCCTTTCACACTTGTAATGGATCCAGGGAAAATCATAATCTTCTTTCTTTGAGGGAAAATTGTCCTCCAGTTATCTGCCTTTGCCAATTCCCTCTTTCTTACTCATAGATCACAGTTTCTCTTTCCCCACCATCTCATTAGAGACCCTAATCTATCTTTTTTTCCTATCTGTGTACAATTCTCTCACTCATCTCCAAACACCAGAACCAGACAAATCATTTGCTGGAAACTGCCAGTACACAGCAACAAGGTGGGGTTGTTATAGGCAAAAGTATAGATTTAAAGTCAAAGAGCCAAGCAGTACAAATAGCACGATCCTCTGCTACCAAGCTTTTACACCCCATTCTCCCCAAGGTGATTGCAAGCTTCAGTAGAGAAGAATGAATGGCAGTCGCTAGATTTCATTACCAAACAACATTGTTTGCTTCAGCCCCAAGTTTCAGTGGCAGATTATTTTGGCTCTAATGGCATTGGGATGAGAGGTTGGGAGCTGCAAAAAATGGACCTGATGGGCTGTACTTTTCTTACCCTTGTTCAACACAGTATTTTGCATTCAGTGGAAGAGAATCAAGGGATGTTTCCTTGTCAGCGTTCAAGCTGTATTGGCCCTGCATAAAATCTTGGTTGTTAAGCATTATAATACTTAGAACAGAAAGAGACAACATCCTGAACTTGAGTGTTCTCAAATAGGAGACCAGTGGATAAATGATACAGGAACTGTATCTTATATTGCAATCATATCCATGTTTACTCAAAAGTACATTCTAAGATACTCAATGAAACTTTCTGTCTGGCAAGTGTGCACAGTTACCACTTTAGGGGTTCATGTTTTTCCCCCCTGGCCTCCATGTTCTCTTCCCATATGTCACAAGAAAGTATAAAATAAATACAGATTGAGAGAAGAAATAAATTGTATAATATCAACCTGTACCTAGAAACTGACTGTCTTCGGTATGTTCTTAGGATCCGAAGGTTCAGGAATCATTCACCGTATACCATTACAATGGATTGAAGCAATCTAATTACAATGAAAAGGTATGGTGACATAAGTGTTGTTAGGAGTATTTTCTTAATACGGCAGTACCATGTTACAGCTGGCATTCCATGGAAAATAATTTTTACTTGGAACTGTTTTCCAAGTGGGGGTGCTATCCATGTGATAAAGCAAAATACTAATATTCCGTGAGTGACTACATTTTCTAAAATGAAAGTATAAACAGAGAAATAAAATGCCAATAATTATTAAGCTGTTCAGAAAAAAAGTCAGTGTCGCAGTGTTCTCACAACTTTTCCCTTCAACCAGAATAAAATAAACTTGTTAGAAATACAGTCCGCCCTCTATATCAGCAGACTTGCCATCCATGGATTTAGCCATCTGCTGATAGCAAGCCCCCATTTTTCTTAATGGCAGTGTGTGCACATGGCCGTGCCACCATTAACTAAAATGGGACTTGAGCATGCACAGATTTTAGTATCCGCAGGGGGGGACAGAATGGATTCCCCCATGGATACAGAGGTCCAACTGTATTGTAAAAGTTTTGATGATGCTCCAGAATGTAAGCAGAATTGCCTTTATTTGGGAGCGGATGGAGGGGGGGGGGAGACATTATAAGTCTCAACAACTAAATAATCTTATCAGTTATATTCATTTATTAGTATTTGGTAAACAAATATTCCAACTTTGTTTTAAAATATAAGGAAAATTATTTTGATTATAGTTCTTCTCTTATGGCCGAATCTATCTCCATTGTTGTAAGGTTTTCTCTACTATATTTCAGTCATGATTAGGTGTTAGTACTATATACAGTGGTGTCCATACATAATTTCATGCTGATTGCTTTAAAGGTCTGGACTCTGGAGTGTACCTTCTGGTAGTCAAGTTAAGATTTACAGAGACAGCTCCCACCACACTCATGCACTGAGAAATGGGTTGTTGCAGACAGAGGAAGATATGCAAGAAAACCAATTTGAAATTAATTTTTCAAAAGAAGGAGAAGAAGCATAGTCTTATATCATTGTATCATATTAGCAAGATACAAGAATATTAATAATCTTATGGTCCAAAACACACTGCAGAAATAATCCATTTTAAGATTGCTTTAACTGCTCTGGCTCAATGCTAGAGAATTCTGGGAACTGTAGTTTTGTGAAACATTTAGCCTTCAAATAAACTATAGTGTCCAGGATTCCCTAGCACTGACCCAGGGCAGTTTAAGGTGGTCTCAAACTGGATCATTTCTGCAGTGTGTTTTAGACCAAGGAGTTTATTCCATATGGATAATAAGGTGTAGGATGTCAATTTTAGCTTTTGTGGACTTTTGAGTATAAAGCAGCTGTTTCTGATGTCAAAACATTTCTATCCCACAGTCGACTAAACTAATTCCATTTTGACAGGTCATGTACGTTGAAGGTACAGCAGTGATTATGGGCTTTGAAGACCCAATGCTACAGACTGATGATACTCCAATCAAGCGCTGTTTGCAGACAAAATGGCCATACATAGAACTGCTCTGGACCACAGATCGGTCCCCCTCATTAAATTGATGTTCAGAGAAGACTTTGTTCAAATTACTGTCCAATGTATTGAATTGAGGGTATGGAAGGCAGCTGCTGTGTTAAAAACAAAGAAAACAAAAACAAGCAACTATATTTTGACTGTGTCGCTATACACTGGTGTCATTGAGAAACTGTAAATAAAACACTTTTTCAGTGTTAATTAGAATATTTAATTTTTTTAACAATTGGACTGATTTATTTTTTACCAATTAGTTCCTCTTTGGCCACTAGTGCAGTTAAAATGTGAGTTCTCACCCAGAATCTTTCCTCTTCAGCCTAAAAAGAACCTGAAAACAGTTTAGTACTGCAGCATCTCCATATTAGGTTTTTTTTAAATTGTCTTAAATATCATAGTATTCACTTTACACAGTTGTTCAGCCATATGTTGTTTAAATCAGACTGCCTTAGGGTGCAACCCATTTCAGAATTCCTGTGCGTAAGCCTTACTGAAATGAAAGCAGGCTGTGCAGCAACATCATGGTGCTCCTACATTGTTCAGGGAAACTGCCAAGTGGATGGTGGCCTACACTATAGTATCATAGCTTTGAGACTAGATTGGCATTTGCACTGAATACGTTTAGATGAGTTAAATGTCTGCTGTTTTCCTCTAAATATCCAAATCTACATTATTTTGTTCAAAACGGGGCAAAAATGGTAAATCCTTAAATATGACTTAACTATAAATGATAAACACTATTTATTGGTGGTGGTGTTATTCCCAAAGTTTACCTACTGGGTACATTAAAAGTCAAAGCAGAATTTAAGAAAAGTAAATATTAATATCCAAAGCTGTATAAAATAAATGTTTTAAAACCATAACAGCTGAGACAGTTTGTGCTATGATTTTTAAGATATTCATATTATTATTGCCAAATATCTCTTCTCATGATGTCATTAAACATAAGCCAGCACTATTGTATGTGTTTCATGCATGAAAGCATCTGTTGTTCACATAGTATAGTCCATTATTTATTACCTAGCAAGGCCTAAATAAAACAAAAACCTACTTAAAATGTGGTTTAGTTGTTTCCCTCTTTGTCTTTCTGATTTATACTCGCATACACAAGTACACAAGTGTCATGATGTATGGATATTGTATAAACACTAATGTGTTGGATTTTTTTTTTAAATGAAGGATCATTAAGGCTATCTTATGCAAAATATTTTTAAAGTCAGGTTAAATATTCCTAGAGGCCTCCTGGTTAAAAAAAAAAAATCCACAACAGGCCTTTCCCCAGAATATTAAGAGAAGGCACAATGCTACTTTAGAGTAATGCATCATGTCCTGTTGTGTGACTTTCTCTCTCCCTCACCTCCGAGTTTTCTGTTTCTCCTGGCTTCTCTTACATTTTGGAAGGATTCACTTCCATGTCACATCACATGCATGCAGATTCTGTGTTCACAAGGGCTCGCTGCAACTGGATACAACTGATTTTGTTCAGAAATATGTTAAAGAAAAGTCCTTAGATACACTTCAAGGGATTAGGAAATAAATCATCTTGAAAAACACCCCCTTTATTAAATGGACTAATTCATCAGGAAGTAAATAGTCAAGGTGTTCTCTGAAAATCCCTGATTCATCTGCCTTATCCCTTTCTCAGCTTGTGAGAGGAGGCCGAAAGTGGACCTCGGTTATAAAATGGGCTGCTAATCTTTGCTGCAGTTCAAAGAAAAGATGTTTCACTAGTACTATAAAATGGATATTTCTTTCACCAGTGATCAGTACACTTGGAACTTAGTATGTAGTGTTCCTGATTAAGATCCAAAACACACTGCAGAAATAATTCACTTTGAGACTACTTTAACTGCCCTGGCTCAGTGTTAGGGAATCCTGGGAATTGTAGCTTATTGTGGCCCCAGTGCTTTCTGACAGGGAAGGCTAAATGTCTCACAAAACTACAGTTCCCAGAACTCTATAGCATTGAGCCAGGGCAGTTGAATTGGTCTCAAACTGGATTATTTCTGCACTGTTTTGGACCTGAGACTATTTTGGTGAGAATCTTTTTAGCACAACTGGACTTCCCAAAGGATATTGTTTCAAACAGCGAAAGAGATGCTTATTTTCCCCCCAACATGAAACCCATGGGGAGGTTGAGTTGGGGGAGTGTACAAAATCACAGAATAATGTATTACACATTCTTTTTGGCACTGATGTGGCCTAGCTGATTTAAGTTTGTAACTTTTTTTAAAAGAGGGAGGAGAATATTAGGTAAAAAGAGAGTACAGTAGAAAAAAAATGAAACACATGTGTGCACAAATATAATATTAAGCAGGAGTCATATGTCAAGGAAATTTAGTCTATCCTTTGTTGTTGTGTGCCTTCAAGTCATTTCTTTCTTATGGAGACTCAAGGTGAACCTATGATGGGCCAAGATTTTCTTGGAAAGATTTGTTCAGAGGGGGTTTCACCCATTTCATTCCTCTGAGGTTGAGAGAGTATGACTTTCCCAAGGTCATCCAGTGGGTTTCCATGGTCAAGTCAGAATTCAAACCCTGATCTCCAGGGTCTGGCACTAACATCCAAACCACAGCACCATGCCATTTCTCTAGTCTTCTTACTGGATGTGAAATGCTTTTGAAACAGCTTAAGAGTTCCAGTTAAAATTGTTAAGGCGTAATCATCACTCCAGTCTCATAATCATAATCTTTGGCTAGTACAGAACCAAATAGCCAAAGATTATATATCTTATATGTCTTATGTTTTGTATTTTTATATCAACTGTTATCCCGCTTCGATCCGTAGGGAGAGGCGGGAAATATAAATAAAAATTATTATTATTATTTATTATTAAAACATATTTTACCAAAAAAAATGTGTATATTTCTAGGGTTTTGATGACATCCATTATCAAATGGATGTACACAGCATCATACCAATATACTGTCTTTTTAAACCATTACATTGGGTTGATGTTTTTGATGTTCTGGGCAACAGAATTTCTTTTGGCTAGTCCTAAATACACCCGATTTCATTCACTGCCCTGTATTTCTTCTGAAGATTCTTGTGATTCCAGTTGCTGATCCAACTCATTTTAACACTTGGTCATCTACACGCCTTGAAGAGACCAAAGGCCCAATGAATAACATGAAGCTTTATTATGAGATTCCACCAGGGAATGTGCCTGAAATCAGGATTTCTAGACACGGGTAACCAAGGGTGAACTTATTTTTCCCCAAGGAAGTTGGACTGGCTATAAAGAGCAAGTTGGAAGCACCTGAGATCCCAAAGTGAGGAGGTCTTGGAGTGCAGAAACACTATCTTGTTTGTGTTTTAAGACAGCCCTGTTTTGTTTTAACTTGGAAGAGAAGAAGGCTAAAGTTCCACTCAGGGTTTTGTTTTGTTTGTATGTTCTTCTGGGTGGGCAAGGGCCCTGTAAAATAAACTCAGACCCTCTGGAGGGACAGGGTCTGTTTATGTTGGTCAGTTTCCTTTTAGAAATCTGTCCCTTGCACCTTTTCCAACCCTGGACAGACTGGAAGAGATCTCCTTGGAGAGAGAACAGTTTTCATTACAGTAATTCTACAGGAGGAAAGTGACACTGCTTCTTTTCTTGCTATATTTCAGGGCACTAGATTAGAGCAGGAAAGGTTCATGATCAGCTGCCCCTTCATATTTCACAATTACGGACTTTCTTAAGGAGATAAGTAACAATTTCCTTCTGTTTATACCACAGGGTTGCTGCTGCTACTTTTTATTCTTATTTCTATCCCCCCCCTGCCACCCCCAGCAAAAAAACAAGCAATACAAAAATTACAGGACTTTCTCTCAAAAAAGTATAGAGAACACATTAAATTAAAAACTACTATTCCTTCCGCTTTTAAAATAGTTCTTTCCTCTCCTGAGCCTTTGATGTGTGTTTGCAACAGTACAATTCTAAATTAATTCCCCTGCCCCCAAAAAAGGTGAACTTTTAAAGAATAATCGTGGTAATGATGACGATGATGCCATTATGTACCATAGAAGAAAGATAATACATTTTTATTTCCACATATTATTTCCAAATAGGAAAGTGAGAAAAAGATAAACAATACAAAGAAACGAATGCAGAGTTCAGAGACTTTGTTTTTAACGATAGCTCCCAGGATTCCTGGACCAAAATGGCCAGTGGCCTTGCTGGCTGGGAGATTCTGGGAAGTATATTCCAAAATCAGTAATGTTTCCAGACATTATTCTCTTTAAGTGATCATTTAAAATTTTAAATGCTTGAGCCAGGTGGCAGCATTGCACTCTCTTGGTTTAGTGCCATATTTCACTATCAAGAGTGTACAAAGGGTTTCACAAGTGATATATTCCCCCCCCCCGCCACTTAGAGAAGTATGTTGTATCTTTTTTTAAAAAAAGTAATTGCATTATTTTTGAGAAATGGAAAACCGGGACTAAGGAGAGGAGGGTAGGGGACAAATTCCTCAGGACCCAGATTTCTGAGCCAAGACATTAAAAGAAAAAACAATGATACGTTAAAAATGTTGGTATCTCGACAGCCCAGAGAATGGCTATAATGTCTGTTGCTGAACTTAGGAGGGTCCAATCATGCGTCTTGGCCCAGACCTTTTGCCAGCTCTTATTGGCCCTGCAAAAAAAGTAAAGAATTGTTTTTTTTTTAACTGCTGTCATGTTGACTTTGACCCCCACAGTGACCCCCATGAATGAGAGACTTCCAAGTCGCCCTACCATCAACAGCCCTGTCCAGATCTTACAGACTGGGCTATGGCTTCCTCAGTTGTTTTGGTTATGTAATGTATTCCCCTGGTGGTCATTGAGACCCCCCCCTTTTAGTTTAAATTTCCCTTTGATTTCTTGGATCTTGTGGAAAAGGTATCTTTTTCTTCCTTTTTTGTTGTTTTGTTTTGCTGTCACCTTCTATTTCTCTACATTGATTATTATAGTAGCTCTTGTCCCTGAGTCTAAGTCACCAATTAGTTGCATTCAGGGTTCTGACTCTATTTCTGTCCCCTTTTCCTTTTGCTTCTCATCTGTCCTTAACTACTTGAATAATTTTATTTGTCATCCATTGAGGCTTTTTTCTTTTTGGCTACAGACAGTGTCTTTTTGCATTCCTCCCAGACAATGTCCCTGGTTTCAAGTCCAGAGCTCTTCTGGCTCCCAGTCAATTACTTAATTGTGCACATTTATTGTTCACGTTATCTTTAAATTCTACAGGGATGTTCTTCGGGTTGTATTTCAGCATGGTGGTTGGTTTTGCAATTGTAAATAATTGCACTTTGGAGGCTGGGCTTGCAACAGTGACAGTAACAAATTGCTTTTTTTAAAAAAAGTAACTTTGCAAATTCTCCTTGGCCACCCATACTTCCCTGATCTTGAATCAGAAAGGCGTCTATGGGTGCATTCCAGCTGATGTGCTCATCTCACTTTAAAATAGCTGTACAATAGTTAGAATATATGATCACTTCACACTATAGCTGATAGGAAGCTCTCAAAAGTCAGATGCAGTGAGCCAGTGTGAGCTGGTGCTGACAGCTTAGGGGCAACGCACTTAACCTTAGAAATAAATTCACTCTTGTTTGCAGTTGTTGGATACGGCCAAGTCATTCTGCCTGAAGCTCACAACTTCAGGCTGCTAATATATGCGCCTTTTGACATTTTGGGCTTGAAAAGGAAAACACAAAACCCAGACGCCTTTACCCTGGGTGTTCCCCAGTTCATTTCTTAAAATTACTCATTCCATTGCTTTTGTTTTTGTCTTTGTCAGAGCGACAAGAGAAGCTGGTCCTAGAGGCTAAGTATGTACAGTAGAGATATTTGGGAGGAAGGGAAGAAACTCAGCTGCCTTACTCTGCTTGGCCTAAAGCTGAGCCCTGGGGCATTTCAAGAGATGAAAAGAAATAACTGCTGTTATGTTAAGACGTGTACGATGAGCAAGCAGGCATGTGGCACTTTAGAGATTGCAAAAATTAAATAGGCATAACAAGCTTTTGGGGACTGGATGCAACTCAGTGGGCATCTTTTGGGGTGGGTGGAGATTGCAGAGCTAGGAACAATTTCTTCTTGAGACTACAGTTCCCAGAATTCTGCAGTCAGCATGGCCATGCTCCTAAAAGGTAGAGGGCCAATGACAGTGGAGTATGATCCAGGGCAGCCCCCAAACATTTTGCTGCCTGAGACAGAGGAGCAAATGGCATCCCTCACTCATCCTATTCCAGGCGCATACAATAAGAAGTGTTCAGCAATGGAATATACTGCCTAGGAGGGTGGTGGACTCTCCGTCTTTGGAAATCTTTAAACAGAGTTTGAATGGGCATCTTTCTAGAGTTTATTAGTTGTCACGGTGGGGGACTGGGTGGCCCTTGTGGTTCCTTTCAGCTCTATAACTCGGCCCCAGCTAAATTATTTGAACAACCAAGCCAGAAAACCCCCATTAGTGCCTCCTCCCCCATCCTTAACAGAACAAATGTACAGTGGACCCTTCACATTTGTGGCTTTGACTTTGGCAGATAATTGTTTGCGGATTGGATTGATATGCTCTGTCTAGGAAAGGCACTCTAGAGGTCCTCCTGCGCAGCTCTTCTGGAAGGTGACCATAGAGTCGTGTTGAAGGACCTAGAGATTCCTAAAGAAAACACTTCTGTAGGCATTATGTAGGTCCTCCAGCATGATTCTATAGTCAACATCTGGCAGATGTTGACCACAGAGTTGCATTGGAATGGAAGAGCAGGGGTAGGCAACCTTTCCCCTTTAAGGGCCGAGGGACTTCAGCTCCCAGAAGCCTCAGCCATGTTGGCCAATAGTCCTATGTTGGCCAATAGCTCCTGGGATTCTGGGAGCTGAAGTCCCTCGGCCCTTAAAGGGGAAAGGTTGCCTATCCCTGAGCTAGACATTCCTAGAGAGGTGTTCTCTCAGATTAAAAAAAAAAAGGAGTGTTCTTTTATTTGCCATTTTTCTACTTTCACTGGGGTCCTGTGCCCCTAACTCCAATGAATGTGGAGGCCCCAGTATACTAATGACAAAGGATATTAGCCATTTTGCAGCCCTTTCACAATATCCCAAGCCTAGAGCCTCTTCCAGCCCTGCTGCAACTCTCCTATTGAACACAGTCTAAAGAGACACAGTGTCCTATAGGCAAAAGCAGAGCAGGGCCTTTTCAGTGGCTGCCCCCCAGGCTCTCGAACTCCCTACCCAGAAAAGTTAGAGTGGCACTCTCCCTACTTTCTTTTCCCAGATAAGCAAAGATTTTCTATTGTGACTGACATCTGATAAGATATGATATAAAGCCCATCTTACACAATGCGCTGGATATTACTAATTGCGGTGTGAGTGTGTGTGTTTTAATAAATGTTTTAACCTGGTTTTAATTTTTTCCTGATTTTTAACTTTTGTATTTTGCGGATTTTTAACCATTTTTTTTAATGTCTGTAAGCTGTGGAATGACTATGGAAGATCTAGAAGACTTAATCCTAGATAATGAAAAAATTGAAAGAGTTCCCATACTGCAGTCAATAAATTTTTAAAAAGCTAGGATTGGCAAGGGCAGCTATGAAAGAAATGGACAAGAGATGGACGAGATCCTAAAGAGCAAAGATATAATACTATAATGAGGATTTTCCAAGCCATTGTATTCCCCATTACCATGCACAGATGTGAGAGTGGAGAAAGCCGACAGAAAGAAAATAAACTAATTTGAGATAATGTGGTGTTGGAAAAGAGTGCTGAGGATACCAGGATGGCCAAGAAGACAAGCAGCCTGAAATCTCCTTGGAAGCCAAGATGATCAAACTGAGGCTGTTGTATTTTGGTCACAGCATAATAATAATAATAATAATAATAATAATAATAATAATAATAATAATAAATTTTATTTATATACCGCCCATTGGTGACCCAATCCAGGCAGTTCACAACATGAGAAGGTTTTAATCATTAGAAAAGATGACACCAACCTGAAGAACATCCTTTTAGGAAGAAGGCAGGAGACTCCGGGGCGGTTAACAACAAGCTGCTTTGAGTTCTAATCTGGGGAAATCAGTATGAAAGAAGCTGGTAGCATGAGGAAGTAGGCTCAGGTTTAGAAAAGCTCATGCTACCAAGTTCTAAGCTCAAATCTAGGAAAGCTCATGCTACCAGCTTCTCTCTTTCAGTTAGTCTCAAAGGTGCTACAAGATCTCTTTGTATACTAATTTTCCAGACTAACACAGCTATGTCTTTGAATTAGGAGAAAAGGCAGGGTGATGGTGATGCTGGTGGTGGTGGTAGTGATGATGGGGTGGTGGAAGTGGTGGAAGTGATGCTGGTGGTGCTGGTGATGATGATGGTTGTGATGATGGTGACAATGGTGGTGGTGGTGATTAAGGTGATTGCAAGGTGGTGGTGGTGAGGAGAAGGAAGAGGATGGTGATGGTGATGATGATGGGATGGGAATGGTGAAGTGATAATGATGATGATTGTGATGATGATGAGGGTAGTGATGGTGGTGGTGGTGATTAACGTGATTGCAAGGTGGTGGTGATGATGAGGAGGAGGAGGGTGGTGGTGATGGTGGTGGTGGTGGTGGTAATAATGGTGATGAAGGTGATGATGGGATGAGGATGGTGAGGTGATGGTGGTGGTGTGATGCTGCTGCTGCTGCTGGTGAGATGATGGTGGAGTGGTGGTGATGATGGCAATGGTGGTAATGATGGTGAAGGTGGGATGATGATGGTGGTGGTGATGGTGAAGGTGGGGTGATGATGGTGATGGTGATGGTGGTGATGATGATGGTGGTGGTGGTGGTGAGGTGATAGTGGTGGTGGTGGTGATGGTGGTGAAGGTGGGATGATGATGGTGGTGGTGATGGTGATGGTGAAGATGGTGGTGGTGATGGTGATGATGATAGTGGTGGTGATGATGATGATGATGGGTAGTGATGATGGTGGTGATGATGGTGAAGGTGGGATGATGATGATGGTGATGGTGATGACGATGATGGTGGTGGAGTGATGATGGTGGTGGTGATGATGATGATGGCAATGGTGGTGACGAAGATGATGGAGCAGCAGCAGCCTGCCGGTCTCTGGACGGCCGTGGGGACTCCTCCTCCTCCTCCTCCTCCTGCTTCCTCGTGTTGCCGGTGGGCGTGAGGGCCGCCAGGGGGCGCCTGGCAAGGCATCCTCGCCTGCATCCGGCTGCCGCCTGGCGAGCGGTCGGTCGGTCGGTCGGTCTGTCGGGGGGCGTGTGGCTCCGAGGCAGAGCGCGGCGTTCTCCCTCCGGCGGGGCTCTCTCCTCCTCCTCCTCCTCCTCCGCTGCCGCTGCCGCCGCTGGAGCCGGAGCCGGAGCCGGTGCTGGGAGCCGGGAGCGGAGGCGGAGGATGGGTCGCCGTCGTCGTCGGTGGCGGTGGCTGGGGCTCCTGCTGCTGCTGCTGCTCCTGGCGCCGCTGCGAGCCTTCAACCTGGACCGGGAGAAGGCGGCCGTTTTCGCCGGGCCACACGGGAGCTACTTCGGGTACGCGCTCGACTTCTACAGCCCCGCGCCGGACGCGTAAGTACCCGGGCGCCCTCCTTTCCCCGGACGCGTCCTACATTCTCTCTCTCTCTCTCCCGCTCTCCCCCCCCCCTTTTTTTTTTTAAATTGGTCCAGGAGGGATTATTCCAAAAGTGTCCTCCACTTTGAGGACGACTAAGAAGCACGCACAGATCTATAGATCTATACAGATATAGTGTTTGTAACTTTTATGTGGCCGTGTCCTACATTTCCCCTTCGCCGCCCTACATTTTTGTGACGCTTTGTCCTCCCCGGCGGTTAGGGCATTTGGTCACCTTTCTTCAAAGCAGGGGGTGGGGTGGGGTGGGGTTTGCCATTGCCTGAGGCTGAGAGAGTGTGACTCGCTCAAATGTCACCCCTCAAGGCTGAGAAGGGATTCGAACCCAGTTCTCCAGAGTGCTAGCTAGATTTAGCGCTCAAACCACGCTTTTACGAGCTCAGGGTGACCGGGTGTCCTCCTTTTCCCAGGACGTGTCCTCCACTTCAGCCTTCTGTCCAGGAGGAATTATTCCAAAAGTTCCTCCATATTTTGAGCAGGAATAGGAATATGTCCAGGAGGAATCCCCCCCCCCCCACACACACACACACTCGGGCATGAAACATACTGGGTGACCTTGAGCAAGTCACACCCTCTCAGCCTCAGGTGGGGTGAACAGACCTCCTCCTTTTTTCCAGGCGTCCAGGAAGAAATCCAAAAGGGTCTTCGATTTCGAGCATGGCTACGAAGCATGAATTGATAGGAGTGTTTTTCGCTTTTAGTTTGGGCATGTCCTCCGTTTTCCTGCAACGTCCTCCATTTTCGAGGTGCCTTGTCCTCCTTTGTGGTTGTGACATGAATCATTAGAGTAAGTGGAGCCCCCCTCGGACTGGCGGGAAAAAGGAGGAATTCTGCCCTCCGCACACTTTCCCATTTTTCTCAAAAAATTGTTGCTGTGTGCCTTCAAGTCCTTTATGGCAACCCTAAGGCAAAGCTATCATGGGGTTTTCTTGGCAGGTTTCTTCAGAGGGGCTTTGCCATGGCCATCTTCTGAGGCTGAGAGGGTGTGACTTGCCCAAGGCCACCCAGTGGATTACCATGACCGAGACGGGATTCGAACTCTGGCCTCTAGAGTCCTAAACTCTCAAATCACTACAGCACACCGGCTCTTGGTTACTTGCAAAATACTCCCCACTAAAATGCATGTAGAGAGCCAATGTGGGGTAGTGGTTTGAGCGTTGGACTATGATTCTGGAGAGCAAGGTTCGAATCCCAACTTGGCCATGGAAACCCACTGGATGGCCTTGGGGCAAGTCACACTCTCTCAGCCTCAGATGAAGGCAACGGCAAACCCCTTCTAAGCAAATTTTGCCAAGAAAACCCTGTGAGATACATTCTCCTTAGGATTGCCATATGTCAGAAATGATTTGAAGGGACACAGAAGCATCAGCAGCAACAACAACAAATGTATGTAGAATTGCAGTCGTACAACACATTCTTGTGCAAGTTTATTCGGAATCTGAAGCCCACTAAGTTCAATTCAATGTGCTTTTAAGGGAAAGTGCTTCACCTTATGTGAGGCTGTGATTCTGTGCCCACTGTACAGGGAATAAAGTAAAGTAAAGCCCAATGAGCTCAATGGGACTTGCTTCCCAGCATAGGGCTTTGCTAAGAGTGCCGTGGGAGAGGACCACTGATCCATGAGATGCTCCATAGAGTCCAGCGATAAGATTGTGGGGGGGGGGGGGGGAAATATATATATATATATATATGTGTGTGTGTGTGTGTGTGTGTGTATATATATATGTATGTGTATATATATATATATATATATATACATTCACATATATATGTATGTGTGTATATATATATATATATACACACACATACATATATATGTGAATGTGTGTGTGTGTGTGTCATCTATATATATGGTATTTGCAAAACGTACTAATCAAGTTCTGTTTGCTACATGCAGTCTGACACTAGAGAATTCAGTAGATGCTGTGCCATTTATTGTAGTTTATGTGTCTGGATCAGTCCTAAAGCAATCAAATGGACGCTATCCAGATGCTTCTACTTTTTATCTGTCTGGTGGTTCATAGGGACAGATAGCAATGTATGCAGGTCCTTAGCTCAGGAGTAAAATCATAAACCCCATGTCGACAGATTGATGGATTGATGATGTAGGTTTTAGTGCCTAAACTAGAAATCTCTAGCAAAGTAGGAACAGTCTTTAAAGCCATGGCCGGTGACCACTGTGCGAATAGCTTGCTCTGTTGGCATCATCCCCAAATCGCTTGCTCCTGGCTGAAGGCTGATGTCGGCTCTCCGGAAAATGTGCTGCCTTCTCTTGAGAAGGTCTGTCCCTTTCAGTGGAGCATCTCTTTGAGGCTGGGACACACAAGAGGGCTGTGTCTATGCCGGTCCTTTGGCGACACTTTAATAGTGCTTCCAGAACTTAGAGGAAATTGGATTTCTGCAAATTCAGCCCTACTGCATCTGATGCGACTCGACTCTGTTATATGGTCTTAACTGGGCAGGAAATCGAACTGCCGCTGCCTGATTTCAAAGGTGCACAAGGAGAAGTTCGCCTCTCTCCTTAGACTTCAGTGGGGCTTCAGAGAAAACCACTCTGTTGCAAGTGGTGAATTGCTGTGATCGAATATATTGGGCAGGCTGCTTTGATGAGTCTAGAGCAGGGGTAGGCAACCTTTTTGAGCCGGGGGCCGGGTTGCTGTCCCTCAGACAATTGGGGGGTCGAAGCACCATAAATAAATAAATAAATAAAAATTATATTAAAAAATATATAAAAATTATATATATATATATATATATATATATATATATATATATAATATATATATATATACACACACACACACACACACACACATATATATATATATATATATATATGCATGCACACTCTCTCAGCCCCAGAAAAGCCATGGCAAAACCCCTATGGAGATTTTGCCAAGAAAACCCCAAGAACAAGTAATAACAACAATAATCAATATCATCATGGCGGCAGCAGCAGGGGGCAGCGGCGGCAGCAGCACCAGCCTAGGGCCGATCCAAAGGCCTCGGGGGGCCACATCCGGCCCCCGAGGCCTTAGGTTGCCTACCCCGGGTCTAGAGTACAAGTTCGCACATACACATAGTTTGATTTCTCTGCCTTTGATTATTGCTTGCTCAATAATGTGTGAACCAACTCCGTGGGGCAGCACTGAAGTCTCATCTGCACACGTAAATCATCAGTGAATGATTCTTGTGTTTTAGGATTTTGGAGAGGAGGCATTCTGGGGAGAGAAAATAATCGTCTCCATGCTTTGGAAATGAATTCTTTAGCTTTGGAGTCATACTGAGGGTCTATGAGCTTAGACGTGATCTGCTTGTGAACTGTAGTGTGGGTTGAATGATTACTTGGAATAAAATGATGATGATGTTTGGGTGGCCATTTCTGGGGCAAGACTTAGGCACTGAGCAGAGTGAACAAATGACTTGAGCTGTGGATCTAGATGTGCCAAATTGGATCCCCACTCTTGCTGTTAACTCATTAGGTAAGCTATTGCTTTCTGCAATATGGGGTCCAATAATATTAATTTCCCTTATACCAGGGGTAGGAGTCATGCAGCTCTCTAGTTGTTGGTGGATTGCAGGTCCCAAGAGCCTTTGGATAAGCAATGGTGAGGAATATTGGGAATTGCAGTTGAACAACTGGAGGACCTCCTGATTCCCATACCTGATGGTTACAAGAATAAGATTTAGCTAGTTGAAAGCATTATACAAATAAGCATATTACGTTGCTGGGTGGTTTTGGGTCACTTTGACTCAGGACTGGTCCTGCATTGGGCAGAATGAGGTGGTTACTTCAGGTGGAAGATGCTGGCTGGAGAGAGGTTTGTGGCAAGGCATTGAGAGGCAGAGCTGTGCGCCTCTAGTGACCATCTCTCCCCCCCCCCCCCCCGCTGCCATCGGTTATGGTGGTGGACAAGAGATACCAGTGTTGGGGCAGAATAATTGAATCATAGAGTTGGAAGAGACCACAAGGGCCATCCAGTCCAACCCCATCCTGCCATACAGGAACTCATAATCAAAGCACCCCCGAACACATCCAAAGAAGGAGACTCCACCACCCTCTGAGGGAGTGTGTTCCACTGTCGAACAGCCCTTACTGTCAGGAAGTTCCTCCTAATGTTAAGCTGGAATCTCTTTCCCTGTAGTTTGCATCCATTGTTCCATGTCCTATTCTCTGGAGCAGCAGAAAACAAGCTTGCTCCATCCTCAGTATGACATCCCTTCAAATTTTTAAACAGGGCCATCATATCACCTCTTAACCTTCTCTTCTCCAGGCTAAACATACCCAGCTCCCTAAGTCTCCCCTCAGAGGGCATGGTTTCCAGACCCTCACCATTTTGGTCACCTTCCTCTGGACACGTTCCAGCTTCTCAACATCATTTTTGAATTATGGTGCCCAGAACTGGACACAGTATTCCAGGTGAGACCTGACCAAAGCAGAATAGAGTGGCACTATTACTTCCCTTGATTTAGACACTATACTTGTATTGATACAGCCTAAAATTGCATTGGCCTTTTTTGCTGCTGCATCACACTGTTGACTCATGCTCAACTTGTGGTCTATTAGGACTCCTAGAGCCCTTTGTTCTGCACCTCAGGCAGAGGAAGTCCTATATTGAGGAGGCTCTGCTATGATATGAGATTGTGGAACTGGGCCCCATTATACTGCAAAACAGCATCTATCTGCCTAGCTGTTTTTTTAATTTCTTGGGCAGGCTGCTCCAGAGACTGGAAGAAATGATGCAAAATGAAAAGTTATTTTTAAGATGAATGCTTAAGTAAGCCTCTGTAAGTAAGCAGTGGTGAGATGATGCACTGTTACCTAGTGCACCATTCTACAACTGCTCAGTTACAAATGGCTTTAACGTGTTGTTATATGCATTGTTCTTAAAAGGAACTTTCCAAGCTAGCAAGAAACCAGTTGGCCAAACCGTGGCCCTGTTGTTAACATGTCATTGTTAGCTGATATGGAAGCTACTGTTTGTTGATGGTTAACCAAAGACTTGTCTTCAGTGAAGAGGAGTACAGTGATAGGTTCCTGGGAGAAATAAAAGATAAGGTCTGCTATCAATGGCTACATGACTGGGAGGGAGGGAAGGAGGGGCATTATGATTTACAGTGGTCTCTCCATATTCACTGGAGTTCGGGGTGAAGTTCCCCTGTGAATGTGGAAAAACCACAAATAAAAAGCACACTATTCTTTTAACCTAAAAGAACACATCTCTAGGAATCTCCACATCCTCTAGTGCAACTCTGTGGTCAACATCTGCCAGAGAATCATGATCGCAGAATCATGCTGGAGGACCTACAAATGCCTAAATAGGTGCTTTCTTTAGGAACATCTAGGTTTTCCAGCACAGCTCTATGGTCAACCTCTGACAAAGTTGCGCTGGAGGACCTAGAGATTCCTAAAGAGAACATATTAATCAAAATCACAAATAATCAAAGCTGTAAAAGTCAAAGCTGCAAATGTGGAGGGACAACTGTAGTGACATTCATGCATCAGTAGAGCCATGAACCCATACCCTCCAACTTTCCCAGTTTGGCAGAGACAGTCCTGATTAATCTGCTATCATCCCACTTTTTCAGCTGCTCTTAAAATGTTCCAGTTTCTCTTTTCTCCCACTTTCTTCCTTTTCTTATAGCTTACTTCAATCGCTACAAACTGATTTCAAAGTGGAGAAGTAGTTAGCCTCCAGTTAACTTAGCAGAGAGAAGAGAAGATGGGGTGGGATCTTGTCTGTTGGCTCAGACAAAAGTCAACTGCTTCAGCATATCCTAGCTTATCTGTTCTTCATTAATAACCTTTGCCATCTTGACCACATTCTGATGTTTCTTGGCCACATGTTTCTTACAGTTTTCACATGTGAAATGTAGGAGAGTATGTGAGTCTATTCCAGGCATTGTCGTTGTGTGTCTCCAAGTCATTTTTGACTTATGGTGACCCTAAGGCAAACCTATCATAGGGTTTTCTTGGCAAATTTCTTCAGAGGGGGTTTGCCATTGCTATCCTCTGAGGCAGAGAGAGTTTGACTTGCCCAAGGTCATCCAGTGGGTTTTTATGCTGAAGTGGGGACTCAAACCCTGATCACTCCAGATTTAAAGGAACTGTCCATGGTGCTGAGCCCTGTGCCCAAAATAGGTGCACCACCTTGGATAAGTCCTTTAAAGCTTGTGCTAAAACCCAGAGCAGATTCTCTGCCTCTGACATGGGAAACACCAGCAGCCACAGGGGAGAAGTTTATGAGAGGTAGTGAGTTGAAATCTGAGAATATTAGGCATATAAAGCAGGAACAGAGCAGGTAGGTAAAACAGGGAACATGCCAATAAAGAGATGCCTAGCTCAGCCCCTTTTGCCACCAAGAGACACATAATCCATTGGGCAAAGGGTGATTGCACATTTCTGTACTTCCAATAGCCCTCTGTGTGGAGTATCCTTGTCAGTTAGTAGGATCAGGAACCCTGTTGTCTCATGTCTGCCTCCAGCATTTATGACTTTTCAGTATTGTTTTAAAAATATCTGCATGTTAAGGACCAATTTCACCGTTGTGGAAATCATAAGACTTTTCTTGCTTATCAGAGCCAAAAGGTTGGCTATGAAACAGATGTCCTGGAAACAGCTTGCAAACTTGCAAGTAGTACACAGTCTGTGATTGTTCATTTGCATCATCTGATAAAAAGTGGTATACAGTACTCCTTTTAAAGAAAGATACTCCCATTTTAGCTTTCATGTGCTTTGACAGACCTGTCCTCTGAGTATCCCTTTGTTTTTATTTTTAAAGCTATCTACTCTGCTAGCATTGTGACATTCTGCAGGAAGAAACCAGCAATGAATGGTGTGAAGCAATAAACCATTCATTGCTGTCATGAGTTGCAGCAGTGTTAATATTTAAGAACAATAGTGTTGTTGTTGTTGTTTTTAAAAAATTGATATATTAATAATAACAGCATTCCAACCAAGATTTATATATATAACACAAAAGATCCAATCTGTACTACAGAAATAAAAATGCAGTTTGGCATCGCTTTAACTGCCATGGCTCAATGCTATAGAATTCTGGGATTTGTAGTTTTCTGATATATTTAGCCTTCGCTGTCAGAGAGCTCTGGCATCACAACAGACTACAAATCCCAGGATTCCAGAGCATAGAGCCATGGTTAAAGCAGTGTCAAACTCCATTATTTCTGCAGTGCAGAGGCAGATGCAGATGCAGCCGAACACAAATACATCCCCCACAAACAAATTCCACAGTAAACACACCCCATTCCACATAAAGGAACATTAAACATATACTTGATTTCCCGCTTTCCTAACATTGGTGTCAATGTAGTACCTAGGTGTCTTTCCATCTACATGTCAAGTGTTTCCATTTGTAGTTTGGTATTTTTGGTTATATCTGTATGGCTTTTAATGTTGTAAGCCGCCCTGATTGCTTTGCAGAGGGGTGGGGTATAAATACATATTATTATTATTATTATTATTATTATTATTATTATTTACTCAAATGTCATAGGCACTCCTACCCTTAATTTGGAAGAGTAAACCATCAGCTCACAAATCAAATCTCAGAACCAACAAGCATAATATTTTCTCTTCTCTCATGTATAAATTGTAGAAAAGGTTCCCATTCTTTTACAAATTCATCCACTGATTTCTCCCTCAATAGGACGGTCAATTTATCAACTTCTGCTAAATTGAACATCTTTATTATCTATTCCTCTACTGAAGGGGTCTTCATACTGATGGGGATCTCCATTATCTCTGTGTGTATGGTATCTTTGCTGCCGTAATCAATAATAGAATAGAATGGAATGGAATGGAACGGAACAATATTATATAGTATTCATATTGCATCTCAGAGTGTTCAGAACAGCTTGCATACAATTACTTTGGTAATTTTAGATCAGTTAGATAGATAGATCAGTGAATATGTTTGCTGACAATATGTATCATTCCTTCCCAAAGAGCATTTAATCCAGAAGAGAATTTAATCCCAAAACCATCTCAGAGTTTTTCTTGCCTAAAAAATCCTATAAAAGTCATGAGGTACCATAGGTCAATAGGTAACTTGAAGGTGTGCACACACATGTGTATGCAACTACTGTTTACTTTTGAGGACAGAGCAGGCTGTAACTAAATAGATGCACTATATACAATTTTGAGAAGGATTGGATGGTGAGTGCTTTAGATATATGCCGTTTAGAAACATCGTTTTTTTGCTTGGAGGATGTATTTGTATTGAAATACAGATGTACTTGAGCCTTCCCATATTACATTTCTGCCAACATAGGTTTTGTGAGGTCAATAAAAATGTATAGATATGAATATAAAGACAACAAAGCTACCTATCCATTGTGCAAAAGTTGTGAGCAAAAGCCATTGTTACCATTCTATCTAATGTCCTTACCCAGGAGCTGCCTCTGCAAGCAAACAAGTTTTCAAGAAGAGTGTGAAGAAAATGAGATTTAAATATATAATTATGTCCAGCTCTTGTGCTGTTTACCCCATAACCAACACTTCTCTGGCTGCTTAAAAGTCACATGTACTTATTTGTCCTTGAAAACATATAGAAGAATAAGGTGTAGAAAATGATGATGATTACCTTTGTCATTCATTAGTTTATTTTTGTGTGCTCATAAGGGTTCAATAGCTGCTGGATTATCATTCTGCCGGCAGTTGTCTTCCCAACAAAACAACCAACCAGAGCTTGGAAAAGTTACTTTTTGGGCTGCAGCTCCCATAATCCCCCTAGCCATCAAGGCCACTGGTTTTAAGAGATGCAGCACAAAAAGGTAACTTTTCCAAGTTTGGGCAACCAACACTGGCATGTGAGGTTCATCCTTGTTGTTCATAAACTTTTCTGAATGTTTTGCAGAGTCAGCATCCTCGTAGGAGCTCCTAAAGCCAATACAACGCAGCCAGACATCGTGGAAGGAGGAGCAGTCTACTATTGCCCTTGGCCTGCTGCTGAGTGTAAACAGATCCCTTTTGATAACACAAGTAAGTGGATGGGCTCTGGGTTGTCATCTACATGGGAATTTTTTGTGGGTTTTTCGGGCTGTGTGGCCATGTTCTAGAAGAGTTTCTTTCTGACGTTTCGGCAGCATCTGTGGCTGGCATCTTCAGAGAATGCTGGCAAAACAGATGCTGGCGAAACGTCAGAAAGAAACTCTTCTAGAACATGGCCACACAGCCCAAAAAACCCACAAAAAACTATGGATGCGGGCCATGAAAGCCTACGACTTTACATGAGAATGTTCTGTTGACCCTGAGCACTGGTAGGATTTGTCAGTGTGTGGATGATGGGTGTTGCAGTGATGCTCTTTGGCACCCAGCAGAATCTGCAGGACAAGCTGACTGCTGTGATCCACAGCCACTTTGTAACTCTTGCCATCAACTGGCTCAGCTTCCCTTCTTCAGGATCCTGTCTTCCTCAGTCAAGAAGACACATTGTAAAGTCCAAAAGCATAGTTTTATTAATGCATATAAAAGAAAAATAAGATAGCTAAGTAAAATCCATTGTGATGAACTTGTCCAGTTCAGCCATGAAAGATTACATCTTTAACAATCCCAAAACATTAGGATCCCACTTGTTGCAGTTAAAACCACTGCTGTCAGCCACACACTCACATCTTGAACAATAACATTCTAGACAAAGGCTTCTCTAGGCCCTTCCCATACTCCACCTTCTAGGTGTTAACCTTATGTTGATTGGATATTATGTGTATGATGTTTGTTAACCCAGCCCCTTGCTGTCCATCATCCACCACATGACTATTTTCTCAAGCCTAACGATTGTTTACCTTTTTGATATCACTTGCTACCCATAACAAAGTCTGTATCCATGAGTTCTACCTTTGGGAAAGTATATGTTTATGTCTGTGTAACCATCTGGTGTTAGATTCACTTTGTTTTTCTAGATGTTGTTCTCATGAGGAAATTTCCACACACACATCTCTACATTTCACCTTTGACTGTATAACCCATCTATATCCTAACAGGATTGTCCCACTCGTGTGAGTTTATGGGATGCTTTCTCCAATTGTGTCATTTTGTCTGGCTTAAGTCTGCAGCTCCCAAGAGGCAATACCACTCTTGGATGTTTGTATCCATGTGCTTTGTGGGGAAAGTGTTTAATGGCCCTCAGGGAAATAATAATGGGATGACCTCTAGAGCTTATACTTAAATGCTATACCTTAACTAAGATGTCTAACATTTTCCTGATTTTTTCCTACCCTGTGGTTACACTGGTATACTTGGTGTGTATGTGGTTTTAAAGACAATCAGCTTTGAGTCTGACATAGCAAGTTCTTGTTTCCATTTTAAGGTTGAAATCTGCTTATTGCTTAGCCCCCTTCTGCCAGTGAATTTTCTCTCCATTTGCATGGGGCAGAAGGTACGTCGTGTTACTTATTCAGTGATTTTCAGAAAGGAAGGACTTTATTTCAGAATAATGGAGGTTGGGTGGAAACCAGAGTAGGCACAATGTAGATTGTATGCACTTCAAACCCCTCTCTCACCCACCCCTTCCAACAGATGGTTTTTATTTAATTAAAGAGAAAACACATTTGAGACAATTCAGGCTGTTTATATTTTCTGTTGTTTCCCCCTTATGCCCTGGAAAACCATTTAATGCTGGTGTCTTCTTAAACATTAAAACTGAAAGGTTTTCATTTAGACAGATTGAATCTTTAGAAGGGACTGCTATGATTCATCAAGCTCAGTTTGACTTTCATAATGCTTTCATGAGTTTTACTCAAGTATATGCAGCCTGATTTCTACAAACAGTGGCTTCAAAAACATCCCTGAGGGGCAAAAATGGCCAAATTTGTAAGACTACACTGAATACACTGGCATCTTCCAGGAGAGATCTCCTTCAGGGCACACCTCTTGGAAAAGTTACTTTACTGGACTATAGCCTTCAGAATCATTCAGCAGAGGAGAATCTGAAAGCTTTCGTCCAAAAAAGTAATGTTTTCAAGCTCTGTAAGTGAGGAATTGGGAATTGAAATTCAGCTTGCCTATGCAGACAAATAAGCAAGGCCTTGAAGGGCACACAGTAGAGTCAAGATAAATAAACAATACCTTGAGTAATAAGACTTGCCTCTGCAGCACATGAAATGGTTGTGGGTTTTTAAAAACTCTTTTTTAAAATTCTGTAATTAAAAAAAAGTGTTTACAATGCAATAATTAAAACTAGAATTAAAACAAAAACAAAAAAAACCCAACAACAAAACCAACCAACAACAACCCAGCAATGAATCACAAGGTAAACTCTTTACATGAAATGTAAATCCAAGATTGTGGATTTAAAGAGTCTTAAAGAGTAATGAACAGTTTCTAATGTATGTGTATGTGCTTGCAGGTCGGCTGTTGACTTATGGCAACCCTATGAATTTCATAGGGTTTTCTTAGATGAGGAATACTCAGAGGTGGTTTTGCTAGTTGTTCCCTCTGAAATATATAATCTACACCAGGGGTAGGCAACCTTTTTGAGCCGGAGGCCGGGTTGCTGTCCCTCAGACAATTGGGGGGGCCGAAACACCAAAAACAAAATAAATAAATAAATAAATAAATAAATAAAAATAAAAAAATTTTTTAAAAATATATGCATGCACACTCTCTCAGCCCCAGAAAAGCCATGGCAAAACCCCTGTGGAGATTTTGCCAAGAAAACCCCAAGAACAAGTAATAACAACAATAATCAATATCATCATGGCGGGGGGCAGCGGGCGGCGGTAGGACCGACCTGGGGCTGGTCCAAAGGCCTCAGGGGGTCGCATCCAGCCCCCGGGCCTTAGGTTGCCTACCCCGATCTACACCATCTGGTATTTGTTTGTGGTCTCCCATCCGAGTACTAACCAGGGTTGACCCTGCTTAGCTTCCAAGATCAAACAGGGCATGACACCTTTAGGGTGTTTAGGCCATATACAGTCTAGTAGTGACCAATAAAGAAGAATTTTTTTCTTCCAGTTATTTTTAGGATTGTTCATGTAGAGATGCATTTTTCAGACCTATAAGTGTGCCATAAATGATCTCTGAGAGCATAATAACAGAGACACAGAAATCCAAATGGGAGACATGTTTGGTGAAGTGATGGGATATTTTAAATCTGTAGTATTTCTCTCAGCTAGTTAATTTGGGGTCTATAACAGGTTGCAGAGGAAAAAATGTAGATCAGGATGTTCATGTAGGACACTGGGTGTTCTGTACTAGATCAGCAACTCTGTGTTGTAAGTGTAACAACGAAACCTATCCCTTTGCTGTCTAAACTGGACGAAGGACTAAGAGTTGAGTTTAGTGTAAAAATGCCAAAAATGAACACTCTGCTCCTTTATTCTAAGTTTATGTCTGCTGATGCCACCCTAGCCACTGTTTTTCATCTAGTTACATTAGTAGACCTTGGAGAACTATTAGAAACAAAGCAGATTGCACATGCACACATCTGTTTTCAGATGTTTTCCTACTCCTGATCTGCAGGAAAAATGGATACATTGAATAAAGAAAATGTCATGTTTCAACAAGAATATGGAATTTACAGATTTTCTGTTTGGGTTCTTGGAGTTATTTTCTTGTTGAGAGGGAAATGTTTATTGCTGTGATAAAACAGTAACACATCACATGCAACCCTCAACAATAGAAAACATTTATAATGAAATGAAAAGCCTGGGCAAATAATATTTGGGGTAAGGGGCTTGTGGCAAAAGTCTGTGCTAGATAACCTCTTTTATGGAGAGCATGCTATGGTCATAGTGTCACTGCCGATAAAGCCAATTGGTTTGATTTTTAAATACCCTCCAATAAAGGGAGCATCTGGGAAAAGCCTACAGAATCAGTGTTTAAAGAACAAGTAGATTGATGGGGGAAGGGGAAAGTATGGGAAATAAAGAAAATAGCTTCCAGTATTTTGGTCCAGCATGGTATTGTGGTTTGAGTGTTAGACTATAACTCAAGGAAACCAGGTACTGAACCACTGATCAACTATGGAAACTCACAGAGTACCCCTGGGCAAGTCACACTCTCTTGGCCTTACAAGAAGGCAATGGCAAACCCACCAGAAAATTCTTGCCAAGAAAACCTCATGATAGGTTGTCTTAGGGTCACCATATGTTGACTTGAAGGTATGCAACAACGACATTTGTGTCCCAAGCCATTTGGATCCTTCAAGTTAAGTACAATTGGCTTGAACTGAACCTACAACTGAATAGGAAGCTAGTGAGATTCATTGTTGTATCAGTCAAAATTTTAGTGGCTGTATGATACTCAAGAGTCATCTTCAAGGGAAGTCCCAGGTATAATGTTACTTATATCCAGTGTCTCTTGGGGCAGAGGAGGGCACTCAGCAGAATTACTCCAGGGCTTGCAAAGAGAGCATTGATAATAACATTGTTGAACTGTGGGAGATGCTTCAGCATTGCATTCTACTGGAATCCCTCTGAGCCTTCCCAGTGGTGGCTGCTTTATGTCAATGGGTGATGAATCCACTCTGGGTTTTAATCCAGGCTGTAAATTAGATATCTAAAGTGCTGCACCCTTTCCTTAAAACAGATTTACGGCTAGAGTAGACTCACCACCCTACTATGAATACCACTAGATACTATTGCCCCTTCCAAGGCACGAGTGAGGAGCTTCATTCCATCTAACTTAGGCAAAGAGAAACCACAACCCCTGGAGACAGTTCCATCCATTCTGGCTTGGCAGCTTACTTTCTGAATGAAGGATTATTTCCTGTGGGCTCACTGTAAGCCTTGCAAGACAACAGCAGCAGGAACAGCCATATGCTTAGGATAGGCTTTAGCATCACGTCCTTCCAGTTCTACCACCAAGACACAAATCATATTTCATCTGCAGCTATGTCTCAAGTAATGTTTTAATTTCTTAATGACCTGCTCTGGGTAAAAAGGTCACTTGTTGCAATGTCTGGTTGAAATTTTTTAAAATTAAAAAAAAATGCTTGCAGTGTGGCTCATCAGAGTCACATGGGGGGGGGGGAAGGTTGGGTGACATTGAACTGAAAAGCTCACATACTCCGCTGCTCCCCAACCAATAAGACCTCCTGGTTATTGAAGAGTAAAATTTGGGAATGGAATCCAACTGGTTTTAATGTTTTTAAAGGAAAAAATGTGATTGGGATTAGTTCAAATATTGCAGGCATTTCATAGACTTGGAGTTTGTTAATATCAAAGTTCTGGGCATAACCCCCAAAAACGTATGGATGGGGGAAGAAAGAATATAAAAAAGAAATGTTGTGAGTCGGGATGTCAAGAAGCTCATTGTTAAAAAGCAGCATAAATTTATGGTCTGTCTCTCTAGAAATTTATTTTTGTACTGTAAAAAACAAAAGTGATTAATGATCATTATGTAAGAAGGGATTACAGGCTACAGCTCTAGGAAAGGAGAAGTCTAGGATCATGAACCACATTACTTGTTTGATCTTCAATTCTTGCTTGTTCTTAAATGCTAAATGCAGGACTGTTTTAACAGATTCTTACACCTATGGGGAATTGCTCTCCTTCCACCTCAAGTAAGCTGGCTTTTCATATATTTTATGCGAGCGAAGTGTAATCTTTTAATGTGAGAAGGCTGGACAGCACACTTGGATGTGTCGCTTGCTTCCATTGCCAGCAGTAAATGACATGCAATCAACAGAGCAGCAATGGGAAAGAAAATAATTCCTGCAAGTGACTTTTAGAAAAAAGCAGTAACAATAATTTTGTTGTAAGATTTGCAATAGTTTAAAATTATTCCAACATGGCCATGAATGGGTATAGGGGCATAGTACGACTTCTGCCAGTTTGAAATTATGGGGTTATGCCTATGAATTGGTGAAGCATTATGCAGTGCGATGTCAAGTCAAATTAATCACAATTCAAAAAGGATGTTGATAAGCTGGAGCATGTCCAGAGGAGGGTGACCAAAATGGTGAAGGGTCTGGATACCATGCCCTATGAGGAACGACTTAGGGAGCTGGGTATGTTTAGCCTGGAGAAGAGATGGTTAAGAGGTGATATGATAGCCCTGTTTAAATATTTGAAGGGATGTTATGTTGAGGATGGAGCAAGCTTGTTTAAAAAGACAAAAAATGAGACTTCAACAGACAGAATGGTCAGACTCTGGAAGTTATCGTCCAATAAATAACTTTTCAAAGCTCTGATTCAGAAGCATGCTGCCTCTGATCCTGAAAGGAATCGTATATATCAGTAGCCAGTAGGCAATGATAGCCTCATCCTCCATGGATTTGTTTATACCCTTTTTAAAAGCCAACCATGCCAGGGGCCATTCCCCACCTCTCAATTATAATCCTAGTTCCCATAAGGAACTCTTTTCCATCTTACTTGATTTTATTCCTTCCATGTCCCAAGCTTTAAAATATCAGTAGCAATATTTATGTCCTTATTGCTTTGCTTTAACACTGGGTTCATTTCCTTAGTCCAAAAAGCCTTCACTCAGTTGCATGTACTGTTTTGCTTGGTTTCTTTAATGGCCTTTGCAGACTGCCAGAAATAGTGCAAATTATGAGTCCACTTTAACTGCCCTGACTCAGTGCTAGGGAATCATGGGAACTGTAGTTTATTGTAGCACCAGAGCTCTCTGACAGAGAAGGCTCAATGTCTCAGAAAAAATTACAGTTCCCATGATTCCCTAGCACTGAGCCAGGGCAGTTAAAGTGGACTCAATTTGCACTATTTCTAGCAGTCTGCAAAGGACTCTGATGCCAGCTTCTGTCTCTTTTTGCTCAGAATATCCTTTCTTGCCATTTCTATGCATGTCATCCACCCTACTTTTCCTGTTCGTGTTAGGGATTTTCTCCAAGTGCTCAGATGGAGCATTCCTTGTTGCTATGTCTTGTCAGTTGAGTAACATGGGGGGAGGGAGATAGAGCTTTTTGTTTTGGAGGGTTAATAATTGGGGAAAGGGCCTGATGTGGCAAATGTTCCATCCACTTGCAAGGGTCTGCAGTTTCTGAAGTCACTGGGTATTTTCTTCACATGAGTGGGAAAAGTGAGTGAGTTTCAACTACATAGTCATTTATAATCTCTTTTTTAAAAATAGAGAGATTTTTTAATTATATTGTGTTTTTAAGGTGTGTGTTGCTTTGGGTCCCGCACCAGGAGAAAGGTGGGTTATAAATAAAGAAATGAAGCTGACTTTAGCAGAATCAAAGAACAGCCAATTTGCTTTGTCATTAAAAGAGGAAATGTGTCACTAAAAAATTGGACAAAATAGCACAGATTTCCTTATTAATTTGCATTGGTGTTGCTGTTAATTGCCCTTGAGTCAATGTCGACTCATGACAACCCCATGGATGAGACATTTCCAAGAGCCTTATCACACAGAGGAAAATGGGAATTTTAAACGGGGTTTATCCTGTGAAAATCACGCAATTACTATTAAATCGCAATTAAGATTTTCAGACAGCGCAATAAAAGAGTCATTACCTCGGGAATAACCAGGCAAAAAACCAGCAAGAAAGCATTTTTGGGATTTTCCCATGAATGATTTGTTGCTGTTTATTGCCTGGTTGATTACAGGTTAATGCCACTTTAACCACTTTTCAACATGACGTCATGTGAAAAACTTTATCACAATTGCGCGATATTCCTGGGATATTCCCGGGATAATGGTCGTTTAATCGCAACGTCGTGTGAAAAATCTTAATTGTGATTGCACGATTTTCATGGGACAATCCCCGTTTATACTTCCATTGTTTCCATGTGATAAAGTCCCAAGACTCCCTAATCTCCACTGCTCTGCTTAGTTCCTGTAAATTCATACCCATGACCTCCTTAATCGAGTCCATCCATCTGGCATGTGGCCTTCCTCTCTTTCTACTTCCTTCCACCTTTCCTAGTATTATTGTGTTCTTGTGCCTTCTCATGACGTGACCAAAATATGATAGCCTTAGCTTAGTCATTTTGGCTTCCAGAAAGATTTCTGTTTTGACAAACCCATTTGTTTGTCTTTTTGGCTGTCAGTGGGATCCTTAGCACTCTTCTCCAGCACCAAATTTCAAATGAATTGATTTTCTTACTATCTTCTTTCTGTCCAGCTCAGTGATAGTGAACCTTTCAGAGGCTGAGAGCCCAAAGTAAAAAGCCTTCCAGCACCAGGTGTTACCTGGTGCCGGGGATGGGACTTCTACCCTCTTGGGGCAGGACTTCTTCCCCCCACCCTCCCAGTCCTTCAGCTGCCTCTCCAGAGACAGCTGAAGGCCCAGGCAGGGGGGATGGGGAAAGAAGAGGAACAGGCCCGTGCCTCTTCCTCCTCCTCCCCCTGTGCCATCCTTGGACTTCAGCTGCCTCCGCAGATGCAGCTGAAGGCCAGGCAGGATCTGGAAGGAGGAGGAACACATACATGCCTCTTCCTCCTGCTCCCCCTGCACTGTCCCCAGCCTTCAGCTGCCTCCGAAGAGGCAGCTGAAGGCCTGGGACAGCCAGGAAGGAGGAGGAACAGATGCTCTCTTTTTCCTCCTCCTCCCCACTCTCTGTGTGCTGGAGAATATGACTTTGCATGCCAGTTGTGGCACGCATGCCATAGGTTTGCCATCACAGCGATAGGAAATACGATGGCTCATATGATTCTAACCTTTTTGCTCAGTTGTATATCTTTGCTAATTCTTTCATAGCTGCCTTCCCTATTCTTGGTCTTCTTCTGATTTCTTGACTGCAGTCCCAGGAATGAGAACTCTTTTACTATTTCAATGTTTGGCCAGTGTTTGATCCCAGGTATGAGAACTGGTTTACTATTTCTATTTCCTTATTGTCTAGGTTGAATTTATGAAGATTATCTGTTGTCATTATTTTTGCTTTCTTTATGTTCAATAGCAATCCTACCTTTGCACTTTCTTCCTTGATCTTCCTTAGTAGTTGTTCTAGGTCTGTGATGCTTTCCGCTAGTAGTATGGTGTTGTCCGCATATCTTAGATTGTTGATATTCCTTCCTCCTATTTTCACTCCTCCTCCTGTGTGCTAGCCTGATTTTCATATAATATGTTCTGCATATAAATTGAAAAGGGTGAAAGGATACAGCCTTGCCGGACCCCTTTGCCAATTGGGAACCATTTCTGGGATTTCTCTCTCCATGTATGGTTGGAGTCTTATGTTGCAGAATTTTGAGCATAATTTTGCTTGCATGAGAGATTATTTGCTGCTGCAGTTTTGCTAGTCTTTTGTGTCTCTTTTTTGTGTGGATGGGGATGTATATTGATTGTTTCCAATCTGTTGGCCATTGTTTAGTTTTGCATATCTGTTGACACATGTTGTCTAGTACTGGTTTCCATATACTACTTTATGTGCTTAGATTCAAATTTAGAAAAAAATATGATTTAATTTTTATAAATATATCTCACCATACAGGTGAAGATTGTGACTAGACAGGCTGCATACCTTTTCATTCTACTATTTACATGCTGAACGTCCATCTGGATTTTAAGACTCCTGATGCTCTCTCTTCTTATAGTACTTTATTTTTAAACCAATCTTGGACTGAATGGTCCTCCAGGGCTTGGACTGTACAAAAATTACCGTAGTTATAAGTAATTGTGAGCAGCTGGATACAAAGGAATCTTGTAGCACCTTTGAAACTAAGGGCCGATGCAGATGGCCCCTAAGGGGTGGCCCTGTGCCGCCCCTGGAAGCGCCGGATCGGGGCCACGGCAATCACACACCATGGCCCCAATCTTCCTTTTTGCTGCTCCAAAAAGAGATGGCAAATGCCACCCTTAGAGTTGCTGCAGTGACTCTTTTGCACCCCTTTGGCACAGCGTGTGTGCGTGCTGCACCAAAGGGGTGCCCTGATGCTGCACGCCATGCAGTCAGGCATGTAGCATGATGGCGGCATTGGGGCGGCAGGCATGCAGTCGCCCCACCCCACCTCCACCCCCAGGCCAACCCTTTAGGCCAGCCTGCATCGGCCCTAAGCGTGAGAAAGAAGTTTGTAGCATAAGGTTTCATAGACCCATGCCTTAAATCCAATGGAGAGGGGGAAGGTAGAATATAAATCCAGTTTTTTCCCCAAAATGAATGGTCTGTATAGGCCAAAAAGGCCCATCTCCCCTGGTTCTGGTATCATCCTGTTTGGATGTCCCAAAACCCAGTTCTGGTGAGTTGGGATGATGCACCAAAATGGGGTTATACCAGCCTTAAAATGGAATAAAATAACATACCTGTTGCTCCAGGATGATCCGGAGCCCTCTGTTCCCACGCTGCCATGGCTGTCTGTGTGGGGGTCCCACAGGGTTGGTTTTGAGGTGAGATTGAAGCACCCAGCCACGTAACTGTTGCTGTTCTGACCTCAGAAGGGAGTGACCCATGGTGGTGGCAGATGCACTGGACAGTTCATCAGGATGCCCATGCAGATAGTCATTGTGGTGCAGGAATGGAGGCTGAGGTAACAGGGGCAGGTTGGTGCAGCTGCAAGGCCAGGACACTCTGAGCTGCTCCCAGAGTATCCTAGCCAGTGCAGATAAGGGCTCCATCTACTTCATCAGATGCAGCAGATCAGGAGTGAGACTATGAAAACTTGTGTTACAAACTTTTTTTTCCCAGTTAGTCTTAAAGGCACTAGAAGATTCCTTTGTGTATGGTGATATATACTATCATAGCTATAGCTAGTTACTTGTAATTAATTCATTTCTCCAACGGTGAAGGTGATATAACAGTTGTAACTTAACGAGAGATAGTGCTGTTGCTTTTTAGCTTTTTTCTTTCTTTCTTTCTTTTTTGCAGCTTTAATGATATTTTTCTAGTGACAATATATTGTATTGTACTGGTTTATTCATCTTCACTATATGGTGGAGGAGGGGTAGATGGATTTAGTGCTGGATTGTGCTTCAGTCTTTTGCTCTGCTCTAGGGGTTTAGCTGACAATGAGGTAAGTAACTATTTGGGGACATCAAAATTATACGTGTAGATAATAGATTTCGAAAGTAACTGTCCATACTCTGCTTCTAATAGAGAACACCCTCAAACAGAAGATGATTCCTTGACAAGCCTTCAAATAGAGGACATACACCACTCTGACGTCAAGCTTTGGACACACTTGGTTGGCATGGGAAAATAGCCTACAATTAATTGTGGTGGAATAACAATCTGAAGTTGAGTTTCATTTGGGTGAAATGTTTGTCTGCGAGCCAATTCAGACTTTACAAATATGCTGCTTACGTACTGCTTCTTCTCTCTTGTTGAACAGTATAGCGTTTGCAGAGAGGATGGAACACATATGGAGGCATATGCTGCAAAACTTTGGTATGTGGGGGAGCCACAGCCAGAATGTACCAGATGTTTACAGAATGTGTCTTCTCTTCAAGTATTAAAGCTGCTCACTGAAAGACATGCCAGGGAGAAGCAACAAACACATTTGTTTTCTGCAGAAGTATAAATTGGTTTTAACAAGGGACTGAGGGCACTCTGTTCATTAAGGAGATCCACTCCTTACCTTTACAAACCTAGTTGTATATCTTTATGTGCCCATTACACCTGACATAGATTAGGCCGTTACATGGGGCAGGGACTTATTTGTGCTGGCACCACTAAGTAGGCCTGATCCCAGGTATTTTGCTTCAACATAGTAAGAGCTTTGCTGGATCGGACCAAAGGGCTACCAAGTTCAGCATCCTCTTTCCCACTGGGCCAACCAGAGGAAGTAGGATATGACAGCAATTGCCCTCTCCTGCGGTTGTTTCTCAACAACTGCTATTGTCTCTTATCCTAGAGGTAGCATAGAGCCATCCTAACTATATGTAGTAGCTATTGCTAGCTCTTTTTCCCGCCTTCCATGTTTCCAGAGCTTGGAAACTTTACTCTTTTTTGGATTGCAACTCCCAGGATTTCTCAGTCAGCATGACCAATGCCTTGCTCTGTCTCTAGTGGCCATATTGGCTAGAAGATTCAATGAGTCATAGTCCAACAAAAGGAACTTTTCCAAGCTCAATGTTTGACTATGGGCCAGTGTGGTGTAGTTCATTTGAGTGGTGGATTAGGGATTCCAGCAGACCAGGATTCAAATCCCCACTCAGTCATGGAAACCCACTGCGTAGGCAAGTCACATTCTCTCAGCCTTAGAAAAATCAGTGGCAAATATTCTCAGAATAAATTTTGCCACTATGGTGCCATCCACATTGCAGAAATAAAGCAGTTTGACATCATTTTAAATGCCATGACTGAATGCTATGGAATTCTAGGATTTGTAATTTTGTGAGATATTTAGCCTTCCCTGTCAGAGAGCTCTGGTGCTCCCCCAAACTACAAATTCTAGAATGCTGTAGCACTGAGCCGTGGAAGTTAAAGTGGTGTTGAATTTGTTTTATTTTTGCAGTGCGGCAGCATATGTCAGGCTTGATTTGAAGGCTCTTTTCAAAAACAGGTTGGTCGTTGTCACCATATTTTGTGCCACCAAATTGCTTAGTTTCATATGTACACGTCTATTGGTTAATGGTTCTTTTGTTCTGCTACGTGTTCTTTTTTCTTTCTGTAAGAATATTAATTATGGTTTTAAAAAGACATTTTACTGTTTGGGGATGATTCAGTTTAGAGAGTGAAGATTATGGAGAATTTTTTTATAAATAAATAAAATCCATCTCTGAAAATTCTATAGTCAGATTGTAATCTTTAAACTGGCCAGAAGGGGTAACTAGAGAGCAACATGAAATGTTTTTCTTTCATTACAATTGGAATGGGTTTTTAAAGAACTTGCAAAAAGTCGAAAATCACTTCATAAATTCAACAGAAGGAACTTGAGGTTTTGTTTTTTTTAAAGTCAATATAGGACAAAGAAAAGCTGTCAGGTTGAGGCAGAAAACTGAATATTTAGCTCTTAAAAATCTGTCTTTCCATCTCTGTATTGCCACATTTGTGGTGCTGAATTAGGATTGTCACCATTTTTTTCTCACACAAGGTCCATATCATTAAAAGCTAAATGGGAGGCATGATCCTCTCCATCCTGAGAATAGATGTATGCAGTGAATTTGGTCAGTGTAGGTTGCTGAGATTTTAATGTTGTCCATTTTGCTTAAGAATTTACAACAATTTTCAGATCTCTTTGTAAATGGGATTGAAATAGATTGAGGGATTTTTTCCTTAAAATAAAAATAAAAATTGAATGTTGGAAAAAGCAAAACCAACAGATGCATTCATCCCTGTAACTGGATGCAATGGCAAATCTGTATTGAAAAATAGTACATTCAGAATTTGGAGAAGTTATTTGCAGGTCTACAGCTGCCAGAATCCCCCTTTCAGTATGGTCAGAAACCATGTTGACTAGGGGATTCTGGGATTTGTAATCTAAAAAGTAACTCTGATTCTATTTTAGAAATCTGTTCATTGTGACAACTGTATTCTTACTATAGAAAATTGAACATGTTTTTTAAAAGCCATTCACTGCATAGTAGCTAGTGGGCTGAGGCAGCATCATTCTTTTTTAATGTTAGTGCTAAAGCCCAGGCATGCTGGAGTGAAATTTTGCTAACCATAGAGGATTAGAAGAGATTCTTGTCCTTTGGGTATGCTCCGTCACATCTTTGGAAACAGGTTGAGCTTTTCGGCTAAGATGTGAATCTCCTGTCAAGACTAAAAAAGAATGAAAAATCTTTGGCAAGGTGTGTAGGTGAGATAAAACATGAAGTCAGAAGCAGAGCCGGTTGTAACAAAAGCCAGGTACTATTTAACTTTAAGCAGAAAGGATGTATTGTGAGACTCCAGGGATTTAATTACATGAACAAAGTATTAACCATAAAGATTGTGAGATCCTGTGGGAAATTGACTACAAAAATAGGATTTAGATTTGTTGTTATGTGCCTTCAAGTCAACCTAGACTTATGGTGACCCTCTCCTAGGATTTTCTTGGCAAGATTTATTCTGAACAGATTTGCCATTGCTTTCCTCCAAGTCTAAGAGAATGCAACTTACCCAAAGTCACTTGCAGGGGAAAAGGTAAATAGTAAATAAACGTTCCAGTGTAAAAGAGGTTTGTGAACCACAGTGTTCATATGGTCCTGGCAAAAGCAGCTTCTAGCTTCAGGCAGAATGTCTGTATTAGTTAAGATTTTTAGATCTGGATGAATTAAAGTAATTCTCAAGAGAAGTATTTTATGCTGCTGCTGCTGCTATTTCATCCTGTGCCATATTTGCCTTTTTAAAATGAACTGAGAAACTGAGACTAAATTTAGTGCTGTCTGTAAGCTATATTACATTTTTTCATGGTATGTTTATGAATTTGCAGAATCTTAGACACTCTGTTAGTAGTTACTCACAATGTTTTCCTAGATGCCGTTGGTTATTTCATACATTTTAACAGTTATATATAGAAATTGCTTCCATGCAGGGGAAATTTAGGAAGCCTTGAATAGAAGTTTGATGAGAAAAATAATTGTGCAAAACAGTTTTGCTTTCTCAGAGTTTGTGTAAGTGTGCTCCTAGCACAGCTAGTCCTGCAAACACACACACAGCCTTCTCTCTCACTTTTGACTTGGAGGATGGAGAATTTTGTATTGCTGCAGAATGGGTGAACTTCAGATCCTGGTGCCCATTGAGCAACCAGTGTAATTAGGCAAATGTATATTCATATTATACTAAAAGTGTATAAGATATCAACCAATAAGACAAATGCAGCATTTCATGATAGCACATTGTGGCAGAATTTGCGCGCTCCTTGAATCATCATGCCAAAGTAGTTGGGAGAACTTGGCTCACACGGATACGTAGGAGATTATTACATGGGAGGAAAGCGCTTCCCGTCGTTAAACCGTCCTTAAACCATGCTAATTGTGCAATCAAGGGAAAGATTATCACACACACCCTGTGCTTATCCTGTTCTTCTCACATCCATAAACAGTAATGGACCTGTTATTTGGTATTAAGGGGAGTTTCCGTTAATACCAAATGATAGTTCCATTACAGTTTATGGACCGGAGAAGAATGGGATAAGCGCAGAGGGGTATGATAATCTTCTCCCCATCACACAATTAACCCCCAATCATGCAATTTAAGGACGGGAGAAGGATGCTTTGGAGATCCATGTGATAATCTCCTTAGTGTGTGGCATGCAATCAAATCCAGCCTCTGGGAGCAAGAACCTCAGGATTTTCCCTACTCTGTCAGATACTGATATTAAGTCTGGGTACAATATTTCTTAGCATGATTTCTTTTGAGGGAGACAGGATTTATGATTATTTCTGAAAATTCCATGTTCCTAAACCCTTTAAAGACTACACCTTTAAATCTCAGTGGTATATTTTACTGAACATTCTTGTAGCATCCTGTATTAAGCTGAAATTATATGCATTAGAGTTGGCCCTACACCTCTGCAGCTTTGACTTTTGCGGATTTGATTATTTGTGGTTTTGAGTAATATGTTCTCTCTAGGAATCCTTAGTTCCCACAGCGCAACTCTGCCACAAGTTGACCATAAAGTAACACTTCTCTAGGCATTTGTAGATCTTCCAGCATGATTCTATGATCACCTTCTGGCAGATGTTGACCATAGAGTTTCACTGGAGGTGCTAGAGATTCCTAGAGAGGTATTCTCTTAGGTAAAAAGAATAGTGTTTTTTTATTTGTGGTTTTTCCCGTTCACAGGGGTCCTTCATCCCAAACCTAGTGAATGTGGAGGGGCCACTGTACTTGCATTACCCTCCAATATTGCATAAAATAAAACCAGCACATGTATACCCAAGCAATATCAGAGTGTGGTCAAGATGGCAGACATTATTAATGAGGAAGAACACACAAGCTAGGAGAGGTTGAACAGCGAATCATCGATTCATAGAGTTGGAAGAGACCACAAGGGCCATCAACTCCAACTCTTGTCATGCAGGAACACAGAAAGTACTCATGACAGATGACCATCCAGCCTTAGCTTGCTTTTGCCTGAGCTTAATGAGAATGGCAAGATTCTGTCCCTGCCTGTCTTCTCCCCTACATGCTGATAAACTTATTTTGCACTTTGAACTCAGTTTGTAGCAAGTGATGTAAGCTGACGACAAAGGAGGAAGGTGAGAAGAGGAAAGAGAAACTGGGACATTTGAAAAGCAGCTGAAAAAATGAAACAGGAGAACATTAACTGGGACTGCCAAATGTCCCTGCCAAGTTGAAAGCTACGGTGTCATTTTCTTGTATATGCTATTGCACCTCCTTCCCAAAACATATTATATTAGCCTAATTCATGTTGTTTGCCCTGACTAGAGTAGACATATGTATTAAATCACCATCCAACAATTGATTAAATAGGTTTATTCTAGCTGGGACTAACCAACAGAATGCCAGTCATCATCATCAATCTCCATCATCATCATCATCATCATCATTGTCTTGTTATATTCATTAATATCCCATCTTTTCCTCAATAATGGAATTCAAGATGGCTTACAAATGTACACATTACTTTGAGTGGCATAGTTGCTGTCATCTCCTCTGTCATTATTCTGATTATTATGACATCCATGAGGGCAATGTTCCATTGCCATACTGTGAACAGAGCAGATCTCTGTCAGAAACAGGGATCTGCTCTGCTCACAGTTTGGCCAAAGGAAATGGAATATTGCCCTCATGGATATGATAACCTTCTCAAACAGGAAGAGTGGGCAAACAGGAGGGGTATTGCCCTTGTGGGTATCATAATCTCTCACAAACAGGAGGAGTGGGCAAACTGCACCCCATGGACAGCATGTGCCCCCCCCCCCCGAGCTGGTTTTGTAGCCTTCAGGAGTCAAGAATGTGTCCATATGCCCACTAGGGGACATGGGGGAACTTCTGCCACATTTTGGCATTGCTGACGTTGGTGTCACTCGGGGGGGGGACTCTGAGAGCAGCCGCACTGGACTTTTAAGGCATTGCCCCCCAGAAAAGCCTTCAGAGTCCAGTGTGGCTGCTCCAAGAACAGCCATGCTGGACCCTGAAGGCACTAACACCTCCAGTAGCCACTGTTACTGAGGAGGGTGGTGCTGTAGCCTCCAGAGGACCAATTTAGGGGCTGGTGCAACTGCTAAGCAAGCAGAAAAGGGAGGTGATGCCCTTTCTCACTCCCCCAGTAGCTGCACCAGTCCCTTGGGTCTACCACCCCAACAGCTGACACCCCTTTCTGAGATGTCACCCGGTATGGTCCGCACCCCCTAGTGATGCTTCTGCCCCTGTCATTTCAGGTCCAGGAAAGGACTTGTTTAAAAAACCAGAAGTAACTTCTGATCACATCTTGGGGGGGGGGGGTTGGTGGGGGGAGCACTCTCTAGGGCCTAACATGGCCCAGAGGGGACTAAAAGCATAGCAAAAGTGCACCCATACTTCCTGGAAACATTAGGGGGTCATTTGGGAGTAACATTTGCTTTTTTGCCATGGGTGTAATGGGCTTGCAGCCTCCCAAGGTCTCCCAGGGGGCTAATGTGAGCCCCTTGCCTCCCACAATTGCCTACCTCTGGTCTAAGGCAAGGGTGAGGCAAGTGTGCTGCTCCGGATGTTGTTGAACTATTGCTTTCAAGGTTTCTCAGCCTTGTCTATTTTGACTAGGGCTGCTGGGAACTCTAGTCCAGTAACATCTGGAGGACCACCTAATTCCCATTCATACACAGAGAGCCACTTCAAATATTACTCTTCACATGGGGAGGCCCATGAAGATTACCTGTGCATGAAACATCTAATGTTTCTGTTGGGGTAACAATATAAATTGTTTTAATTACATGGCAAGTCTTCATTTTCCTTCTGTAAGCCGGTATTGGCAAGGATAAATCCCACATCGTTAGGATGTCTTTACATTAAATTTAAGAGCATGCTGCCATATGGGAATGTGTGTTTGTGTGTGGGCTAATGTTTCTGTGTGTACTTAAATAGGGGTGGAGAAGAAATTTGTTCCGTTCACATATTCATACTGACTTAACCAATTAATATTCCTTCAACTAATATGTAAACTGGAGCAGAATTTTATTTCATTATGTTAACGTTTCTGAATTTTGTAATGCGGTTCTCCAAAATGAAGGCAAATTAATGTTGAAACATGCAACCCATACTAATTTTCATATGGATTGGGGAAAAACAACCATAAATTTATGCAGAACCAAAATGAAATGGATTTAAACTTAGAAACATTGAAAACTAAATGAAATCAAAATGGACAGTTTTGTCTACCCCTTCTGCTTGTTAAATTCCACATGGAAAAGGTAACTTTTGAGCTGGCCCTATTTAAACAGTCTTAAAGCAATGGATGTGAGAGCCACCAGATGTTGAGGTCTGAGTGACAAACTATTAGGGGTTGCAGACTGCCAGAAATAGTGCAAATTGAGTCCACTTTTAGGGTTAGGGTTAGTGGTAGGGAATCATGGGAAGTGTAGTTTATTGTGGCACCAGAGCTCTCTGACAGAGAAGGCTCAATGTCTCAGAAAAAAAACCAGTTCCCATGATTCCCTAGCACTAACCCTAACCCTAAAAGTGGACTCAATTTGCACTATTTCTGGCAGTCTGCAACCCCCCTATGTCTCTGGAGTCCAGAGTTCGAATCCCCACTTGGCTATGGAAACCTTACTCAATGACCTTGGGAAGTCACACTCTCTCAGCCTCAAGCAAAGACAATGCCCCCTCAACAAATCTTGTCAAGGAAAACCTATGACAGGTTTTCCTTAGAGTCACTATAAATTGGCCTTGAAGGCACACAATACCACCACAATGGACAGTGTGTTTTATGAACCACCAGCTGTAGTGATTAGCGAGAGTGTTAGAGAGAGAGAGAGAAAGGGTAAATATAAAGCAAGGTCAGAGAGAAAGGGGGTTTCTCAGAATCACAGGTTCACTGGCATCATCTAGAAATAGTTACTTGAACTTTCTCTTCAGAAATATAGAGAAGACTCCATGGCCAAAAATTCCATTAAGTGCAACAGTAAAGTACACATTTGGGATGGGCTAAACCAGCATGCCACCCTTATTTTTGGATCTGCTAGTGAATACCAGTTGCTGTAATGCAACATCAGAAGAGATCTGTTGCCCTTGTGTCCTCATCCAACAACGATCTTGATTACTGATTACTTGATTACTTGATGTTGAACAAGTTCAGGCTTCCCCTGCCAGGTGTCCTCCAGATGCATAGACTATGGATCCCATCATTTCCAGATACAGTGTCTACTGATGACTGTAGGCCTAGACATCACAGGGTTAGGGACAGGCTACGTGGATCTTTAGTCTGATCTAATAAGGCTCCCAATTTGTATTCTCCCAGGTCTTGCAGGGTTACAAAATTCTAACCAATCATTGGCAAAACCACTGGATTGTGGTGGTGGTGGTAGGTTGTGTGTGTCTGAATGATGTATACTGTTATGAAGCCCGCCCTCTTTTTCTTTTCTTTTTCTTTTTTTAAAAACTCCCTAAAAAGTTGAAAGAGTTTTGAGTATTTACTGAGTATTTACTCCTCAGAATGAGACTATTTTCTTTTTAAGCCAAGGTCATGTCTGTGTTTCAGGCTCTAAAAGTTTTGTTTTCAATTAAGACTGCATATTTGAGCAACTTAGGTATTCAAATATGTGAGCATAATCAAAATGGAAAAAAAGCTTTAAAGCACAAGACTTGGTTCATTTGGCTCCATTTGCCTAGTGAGCAGGGAAGAAAAACACTTGAAAAGAAGGGAAAATGAATGGAAAAGAAAGTTTGCTTTTATGGATTTCAGTTCAGGGTGATCCATGGATATGATGCTTTTAGTCAGTATATCTTCCTAGTTGAAAAACTTCTTGATCTCAGGTCAGAACGTTTGTGCATCTGGCCTAGTTTGTTGTTGTGTGTCTTCAAGTTGTTTCTGACTTATGGCAACCCTAAGGCAACCCTATCATGAGGTTTTCTTAACGTGATTTATTCAGAAGGGGTTTGTCATTGCCATTGTGAGGCTGAGAGAGTGTGACTTGCCCAAGGTCACCCGGTGGGTTTACACAGTCTAGCCAGGATTTGAACCTTGGTCTCCAGAGTCCTAGTTCAATGCTCAAACCATTACACCACACTGGCTCTTATTTAACCTAGTACTGTCTCCTTTAACTTGCAATAATTCCAGGTTTTGAAGTGAAGGTCTTTTCTACTTGGTCCTTTGAGTTAGAAATACATGGAAAGAAAGAAAAGAAAACTGAAAAGAATTGGGAGATAGTAAGGAAATGTTGTGGTAGACAACGGAAATAATTATATTAATTTATAATTTGTAACATACACTTATAAGGTAACTTCTTGTCACAATGAAAGTAATAGGCAAGTGAAAAATAATATTGCTATTAATATACTGAAGTTATATAGAAAATAATGGAAATAATAGGGAAACAATATAAAGTAGCGGTAATAAACACATAAGACAAATGTTAAATCAAGAAAGTTTATTTGTTTAATAGAAAAGGAGGAACTAATCAATAGACTAAATTAATTTGTTCTGAACTGCTTTATCAATTTATAGTGTATACTTCTGTTCTTTATTGTCTAGAACGAGGACATGTATGATTTGTTCTTTGTTCTTTTTAATGTGTAATAAATTCTGTGTTCTCCTTCTAATTCTTCAAGAGTGGGGAAATTGCCCTCTTATATTTCCAAATTGTTGGAAATAAGGGTGTCACAAGCTTGTAGCTAGATATATGGTGGTTGTGATGATGTTGCAATAGGAGGATAAAATACAAGTCATCTGGTATGTTTAAAAATATTTTATACATTTAAAGTCCTATGTCACCTGTCCTCATGCTTCTGTACTTACTTTCTAGAAAACTGGAGAGTTTGTGATGTTTTTTGTTTCATAGACTCAAGGACAGAACAAATGAAGGCTCCCATCAAAGTCTTTTCTTTTCCTTAAAAGAAAAAAAAAATCCCTGACACACCTTCATATGGAGAACTAGAATTTGTAAAATAGGCTCTGTGGCCTCTTTAAGCTGGCAGACATGTCATACACCCAGTTCTGCAGTTAAAGTCTTAGATCAGGGACCGGCAACCTACGGCCCGGGGGCCAGTTAAGGCCCCGGGCCCCGGACTTACCGGCCCCGTCCGAAGGCTGCCGCCGCGCGCCACCCCCGCCGCCGCGCGCCGCTGCCGGGGAGCGTTTTCGGCCGCGCTTGTTGCGGCCGCCATTTTGAAAACCAAAATGGCGGTCGTGATGCGTTTGCGCATGCGCAAAAGTATTGCGCATGCGCAAACGCGTCGCAACCACCATTTTGGCTTCCAAAATGGCGGCCGCGCATGCGCCATGGCAGCTGCAGCGGTGCACGCTACGGCGGCGGCCGCAGTAGTGGCCACACTGGCAGCGTGCGCGGGGGGTCGCGCGTGCAGGAGGAGGTGTGCGCGCGCGCTCCGCCATTTCCCCCCCCCCTTGGCCCAGCCGAGCGGCAACCTTTTTGAGACCAGCCCAGGTCTCAAAAAGGTTGCCTGTCCCTGTCATAAAGCCTCGGCAGACGGCTAATTGCGCCGTCTCCGAGGCCCAGAAGAGGAGGAGCCGCCGCACGTTCAGCGGCTCTTCCTCTTCCTGAGGGCGCACCCGGAAGCGCTGGCCGTCCGCACGGCCGGCGACTGCGGGTTGCCCTCACGCCGCGGCAGCCGAATGCGCCACGGCGTTTGAGCCGCCGAAAGTGCGCCCGCCGCTGTTAGGGCGCACTTTCGGCAGAATCTAAAAGGATCGCTATTTTGGCGGTCCTTTTAGATGCGCCGGGGATGCGCCGCCGTCCGGAGGCTGAACTCCGGCGGCGGTCCGGACCAGGGCGTCTCCGACGCCCTCGTCTGCATCCCCCCATAGATACTTTATGAAATATATGCTTGTCTACATTGCTGGGAGATCCCATACGCACCCTGTAATGCAGGGGTAGGCAACCTAAGGCCCGGGGGCTGGATGTGGCCCCCCAAGGCCTTTGGACCGGCCCCAGGCTGGTCCTGCCGCCGCCGCCACCCCCCGCCGCTGCCGCCGTCCGCCATGATGATATTGATTATTGTTGTTATTACTTGTTCGTGTGGTTTTCTTGGCAAAATCTCCACAGGGGTTTTGCCATGGCTTTTCTGGGGCTGAGAGAGTGTGCATGCATATTTTTTAATTTTTTTAATTTTTTTTTTAAAATTATTTTTATTTTTATTTTTTATTATTTTTTGTGCTTCGGCCCCCAATTGTCTGAGGGACAGCAATCCGGCCCCCGGCTCAAAGTTTGCCTACCCCTGTTGTAAAGTATTTCTGGCCATACAGCCATACGCTTGTTGTTGATCCAGATTTACCAGTGAAATGTGGGGTAAATGGAAGTTCTTTTCTCTGCATTTTCAAAGCAAAGCCCCGCATTGCCTGTGGATCTTGAGGAATGTCATATGCCCAGGTCTCAGACACTACAGCAGGGGTAGGCTACCTTTTTGAGCCGGGGGCTGGGTTGCTGTCCCTCAGACAGTTGGGGGGCTGAAGCACCATAAATAAATAAATAAATAAATATTTAAAAAATTAAAAATATTTTAAAATTAAAAAATATGCATGCACACTCTCTCAGCCCCAGAAAAGCCATGGCAAACCCCCTGTGGAGATTTTGCCAAGAAAACCCCAAGAACAAGTAATAACAACAATAATCAATATCATCATGGCGGGTGGCGGCGGTGGCAGAACCGGCCTGGGGCCGGTCCAAAGGCCTCGGGGGCCCACATTCGGCCCCCGGGCCTTAGGTTGCCTACCCCTGGAGTAGAGGGACAAAGCCAAGCAAGCCCCCCCCATGTCATTGCACCTGCTTGTCCCTGCCTGCTCCACATTTGAGTTCTCCTCATTGAGTAGGAAGGACTGAAAGTGTGCCTTACTCACATTCACTTGACCATAAGTAGAGTCAATGGAAGCTAATAGCTTCCATGTTTGTGGGTCAGTGACTACACCTAGGATTTTTAAGCTGAGCTTCAAGGGAGGTACCCCAAGTGCTGGACTCTCTCCCTAAAATAAGTTCAGCACCTTGGATAACTCCTGAAAGCTTTTGACTAAAACCCAGAGTAGGTTCACAGTCTCACTGACACAAAAGGCACTGAATGCTTCTGAGAACGATGTTTCATATAACCCAAGATTCTGGAACTTCCTAAAATTACATATGGCTAATGGATTTCACATTCAAGTGAATCTGGGTAAACATGTCTATTCAGATCCTTCTCTACTACACATGGAGATTGAGGACTAAGGGGCAAGTGGACTTGGCCACTTAGAGCCCTGAACTAAATATGCATGTTTGCTATTTTCAGATGGAATATGCCATTTGTTTCAGGTACACAACATCCTGAATTCATTAATTATTCCCACCTACAGCAGGCCATTGAATGAATGGAATGTAACATAAGTATTGATGCAGTTGGATTAACAGTTGAATTTCAGGCAAAGTCTATGTGAAGTGAAAAAAAGCTCAAAATTATTGATCTTCAGTTTGTCTGACGCAGCTTAGGAAAGCTTATCCTTTATCAAAATTTATCTGCTTGTATCAGGCATAGGTGGTAACCAATGCAGTGCCAATGATGAAGGTTCATTGTTTTTACTCACTTTTTGGAGGCACTTGCTTCAATCATGATTGTTTCCCTTGTCTTTTACAAGTGGTACTGGATTAAATATCTTAAAGGCACTTGATCTTTCCTGATCCTGAAAGCTAAGCAGGGCCAGTCCTTGTTTGTACTTGGATGGGAGACCACCAACAAATACCAAGTGCTGTAGACTATATTTCAGAGGAATGAATTGGCAAAAACCTTTCTCAGTATTCCCTGCCTAAGAAACCCCTATAAAATTCATGGGGCCACCATAAGTTGACAGGCAACTTTGAAGACACACTAGCACTTACAGAAAGAGAGTCTCTACTTTATTTCACTACTTCTTTTTTTCTTTTTCTTTTTTGCATGCACTCTTCATCCTTGGGCCAAAACACACTACAGAAATAATCCAGTTTGACCCTGCTTTAACTGCCTATCTCAGTGCTAGGGAATTATGGGAAGTGCAGTTTGTGGTGGCATCAGAGCTCTCTGAAAGAGAAGGCTAAATGTATCACAAAATTTCCTAGCACTGAGTCAGGGTAGTTAAAGCAGGGTCAAACTGGATTATTTCTGCAGTGTGTTTTGGCCCTTGACCCTAATTCTGCCTTGCATGATATTTATCTATATGCTATTACATGCTCCAGCAGCCCAATATCCTCCTTCCTTCCATTTTCTCCCTCCCTGCCAAACTGACACATTAGGCATTCCATGCTTCAGATGCTTTCAGCATTCAGTGGATCCTAGAAGCTCTTAGAGCCTTGTCAGATTATTAAAATAATTTGTTTTACTTTTCTTGTTACAAGCTCATGTACATCTGCAAACCTAGGGAATCCCTTGAGTATGCAGAATCCACATCCTTATTTTTGAGTGGCCCCTTTCACTTATAAAGGGATCTGCTCTTGATTCCTTTGTGCTTGTCATTTGTACATTAAAGGATCTCTCTAGTCTTTACTAGAAGGAGGGAAAGTGATGTTGCATCAAGGTATTATAGGGAATGTGTGTAGCCAAAAGGTAAGGCCACCCTATGTGGCCATGAACTGATTAGGAACAAAGACAGTAAAACAGAAGCAACAGTGCATTGAAGATGCTATATCAATAAAGAAAGAGAGGGGTGAGGAGGGGGAATATATTTTAAAATACTGAAAAATATGAGCTAAAATTATTTTCCCAGGGCCCATCCATCAGAAAGACTGATAACTGACACTAAACATATAGAGGTGATCCAATATATGTTGTTTCATGAGACAGAGCAGCAAGTGATGATTGCCTTGGAGGGTGCATCTTTGGAAGTCTTTGTAGTTTACAGTTGTGTATTCCTCTGGTCTTGGACCATGTGCGAGTCATGCCAGCCATGGTCTTAACATACGTTTCTCAAATCAGTTGGATTGGCTGAGCAATACCGGTTCTTTCAGGTGCTAAATTCATGGAAGCTGTAAGCAACAATCTTGTGGCTTCTGTTTTACAAGCCTGTTCCCATCCTTCCCCACTGTTAATGCAGTTATGTTAGTGCTCAAACAATCATAATGCTGTATGAGAGTTAAAAGTCAACCAGGAAAGTGTATACTCCAAAGCTTTAAGTATGTGCACCAGATATTGGGGAAGTTCATCCTTTGGACTACAACTTCCAGGATACCCAGCCAATATGGTAGGGTTTGTAGGATTTAAATCCAAAAAAAAGTAACTTTTCTGAGCTCTGGAACTATAGTGGGAAGCAAGCCAGCCTGTGATACCTTGTTAGACAGTTTTGGAATATTCTGCCTGCACTGGTTCTAACTATTAACCGCTGTACTGGTATGTGTTTTGTATTTTAGTTTTGTAAAAGCATATAATATAATCTGACAATGAAAAAATACTTTAAATTCCTCCTTTGACAGTATGTGTGTTTTTATTTTTACTTAGCTGGAATAACAAGAGTAGGTTCTGGTGAACAACATCTTGATATGAACCAGAAACAAAGCTATGGCTATCCAGATATGAGAGCGGGGAGGGCTTGCGTTCCCTCATGGGTATAAATAGAGAAGTTCATTAAGAGTGACTGGCGAGGGAGGAACATACTTTCAGGAACATGTGGGAAATCAGTTCACTTCAGAGGACTGAAGGTGAAAGGAAGGGAGGTCTGCTTTTTATTAAAACCTGAAATGCATTATAATTGGGCTGAGTTTTTACCCAGATGGCTTTTCTTATGCTGACATCTGCAATGCATATATAAAGCAGTGTTGTCTCTTGTGGCAGTGTGGCTCTCATGTAGTTCTGGTCAGAAGGAAGGACTCTGCCATCCTCAGGTCTAGTTGTAGGAGTGAGATGGCGAGAATTGACATCAGATGGATGAAATTGGATTGCTCTTGATGACAAAGAGAAAGCATGTCATAATTATTTCTAAGAAATGTATCTCTCCTGGTTATTTTATTCACTTGTAATTAGAACACTGAAGAATTTGGGCAAGATGGGTTTGCTGTTGCTGTGTGCCTCCAAGTCTATTCTGACTTATGGCAACCCTATGGCAAACATATCATGGGGTTTTCTTGGTAAACATTGTTGATAGGAGGTTTGTCATTGCCTTCCCCTGAAGCTGAGAGAGTGTGACTTGCCCAAGGTCACTCAGTAGGTTTCCATGGCCGAGCTGGGAAATGAACTCTGGTCTCCAGAGTCATAGTTAAACTACTATGCCACACTTTCTCAACGGTATAGAAATGAATGAATGTTAATTTTGTCAAATTTCTCATTGCTTTGACCCCCAACTTCACTGAAGCCCACATGTTTCCATCAACTTGCTAACAAAATTTATCAAAGTTTACACAAGTCTGCACATATGCATTTGACTATGATTTTTTCCTTCTATGTATTTTTAAAATATTTTCTTAGTGTGTGAACTTTTTTCAGACTTTTGTGCACACCGTTCCTTAAAATACCATATATACTCGACTATAGACTGAGAAATTTATACCTCAAAAGTGACCCTAAAATCCTGGGTCAACATGTATACGGGTCGATACACTAGTACTGCTTAGAAAGATCCTACAACAAGCAAGCCTAATGCCCTACTCTTGGTACTTGAGGCCTGTGTTTTTCTGTATGTGTGGGTGTGAAAGAGAGAGAAGGAGGTTCCCAGTTTGTTTTGCAACCATGGAAAAAACTCCCCATTTAACACCACTTGCTTCTCTCCCCAGCCCGTTTTGCAAGCCCTTTCTTCCCATAGAAGGAACTCCTCATTTAACACTTGTTTTTCTCCCCAGTCCGTTTTGCAAACCCTTTCTTCCCATAGAAGAAACTCCCCATTTAATATCACTTGCTTCCCTCACAGCCCATTTTGCAATCCCTTTCTTCCCATAGAAGAAACTCCCCATTTAATACCACTTGCTTCCCTCACAGCCCATTTTGCAATCCCTTTCTTCCCATAGAAGAAACTCTCCATTTAATACCACTTGCTTCTCTCCCCAGTCCATTTGGCAAGCCCTTTCTTCCCATAGAAGAAACTCTCCATTTAATACCACTTGCTTCTCTCTTGAGTCCGTTTTGCAAGCCCTTTCTTCCATAGAAGGAACTCCCCATTTAACACCACTTGCTTCTCTCACAGTCCGTTTTGCAAGCCTTTTCTTTCCATGGGAAAAAACTCCCCATTTAACACCACTTGCTTTCCTTCTCAATCCCAAGTTAAATCCTTTCCCCCCCACACCTGGGAATCGGTGTTAGGTGGTCGGAGGAGGTCCAGAGAAGGAGAAGGAGGAGAGAAGTGGTATTTCCCCCTTTCCATCCTTCCTTATAGCCCCCTAAGTTTTACCTTGACTTATCCACGGGTCATATCAGAATCCATGATTTTGACCCTGAAACCTTCCCTCGACTTATAAATGAGGTTGACTTGTACATGAGTATATAGAGTATGCATTTTTTTTGCATATGTTTCTTAATATATGGATTCTGTTGTAGATTTTTCATTTATCAATCAGATTGTAAAATTCCAAAAAACCGCAGATTTTGGTATGCATGTGCATTCTGATTCATTTATAGTTTCATCATGTCTGAATTTATTACTTTCAAACAAATATTCAAGCATCATGAATTTCTCCTATAACCATTGTTGCTGGGAAGCATTGCTTTTAATGTAGTTTTCTGATTTACTTGTATTACTCCTCAGTTAAATATTTTTAATTAAATGCAACATTGTGTGGAAAAGATTTTGGAGTCTTTGCAACTTAGTAGACAAACATGAATAGCAGAGTGATGTGCTGGCAAAAAGGCCCATTTAGTTCTAGGCTGCATAAGTAGACCTATAATGCCCAGATCAAGGGACACAATAGTTCTGCTCTGTTCTACTTTAGACAAACTTTACTTGGAGTTCTAGGCACCAAGTTTAAGAAAAGAGCAACCAAGATAAATGATCTGAAAAACAACACCTATGAAGAACTGGGTTTGATTAACCTAATACAGAAGAGAGGTGATACAATAGACATCTTCAAACATCTGAAGAAGTGTCAAATGGAAGATGGACCCAAAGCAGTGAATTCCAGTTATGAGAAAGGAGGTTTCAACTATACATTGGAATATACATTAAGATTGGGATTTCAACTATACATTAGAGCTCTTTATATGTGGCAGAATACACATGGAGCATCCATGATGTGGGGTTTCTTTTAGGGGTGTAGTGGGCTTTATGTAGGAGACAGTTCTCTCATGTATTGTGAACAGGAAAAAAATCATGTACAAGAATTACATATGCACATCATTGTTCATTAGATCTTAAGAAACAGTTGGCACAGCAAACAGTAACCATCTGGAAGGGTAAGGTTCAAATCCCAGAAATGCTTGGAATGTTCAGATGTTTAGATACATGTTTTGGATTAATCTTTTAATGAAAATTAAAAATAAGTTACATCAATTGTTAATAATAGATTAGTTTTAAATTTAAAAAATTAAAATTGCCAAAAAGGTCTCTATCCCTCTCCCTTAGTAATGAATTAAAATAACATGAAACCTCAGTTATTATTCAATCCATTAAAGTTCTCATCCTTCGCTGATTTTCTAATTTATGTTTTGAATATGTTTTAAATGTTTTTAACTATTTTAAATCAAGTTTTTAATAGAATCACAGAGTTGAAAGAGACCTCAAGGGCCATTATATTGTTATTTCATTATTTTTTTTAACTCTAGTAAGTTAATATTTTATCGTAATCTTTTTAAATTATTGTAAGCTGCCTTAGAATTCATCTTGGGAGGAGGAAGGGATACAAATTCAATAAATAAATAAATAAATAAATAAAACAATGACTCAGAATTAGTCACTGAAAACTGAACAAATAATCAGAGACAATGAATTAATTTTTAACAATTTACTTCCAAGTTCTGGTTCAGCTGTAGGCTTTCTAGCTGACCTTGGACACGTTATGACCTCATAGGCTTAATTTGCAAGTTGTAGGAGGAGGATGGATGATATAAGATGTGAAGTTCTATATAAGCCAGGGGTCGGCATACCTTTTTTTATGGGGGGGGGCGGTTCTGCTGTCCCCCAGATCATTGACGGGCTGACACCGGGAGTAGTGTGCATGCGTGCGCGAGCGCGGGCATCATTTTGGAACACAAGGGCACCATTTTGGAACACAAAATGGCGTGTTGCGTGCGTGGAGGCGGCAGCGGCGGCAGGACCGGCCATGGGCCAGTTGAAAGGCCTCGAGGGGCCGGGTTTGGCTGCTGGGCCGTAGTTTGCCAACCCCGATATAAGCCAATACTCTTCTCCTGATTGTACTTTCAAAGCGAATCTTATTGATTTCAGTTGAAGAGTGTGGGTTTGTAAACACTGGGTTGGATTCAGATTGGATAAATTGCTACTATTTCCCACTGAAGTCAGTAGGACAACTTAAGTAGTGTCTGCATGGACCAGGATACTCTGGGGGCAGTTTTAGCCTTGGACCTGCCCCAATGTCCCCCTGTTGCCTGGGGCCCTCCATTATGCCAGGCAGCTCTTTGCACATTGCAGTTGCACCTGTGAGTTGCTCTATCTGAGGTCAAAATGAGGTACCCAGAATATGATCAACATGGCTGAGCATCTTGCTCTGATCTCAGAGCAGCACATCAGACAGGATCTATTTTGAAGATATGCCTGAGGTCAGATGCCTGGTGAACAGAGGACTGTGAATCTTTCAGAAGGTGCTGGCACAATTATTGACTTTTGAAACTCCATTTTAGGAGAGGTATACTCCAGGTTTGGAGCTGAATAGGCAAGACATTGTCTGAACATATGCTCTAGACTTGGGAATTGGGCCCTGCATCATCTGGACTCCCTGCCAAGAGGATGGAAGGAGGCATTTTATTTGGCCTGTGGAGACAGGTCCTAAGTTATAAGTGGTTGCCCTAACTCAAGCTGGTTCCAGCCTACTCACACAACAATGACTAGAAACTCATGATATGGAATATAATAACTTTCTCTTCCCTTTGGTTTTATCTCCCCTGTTCTTTCCTATCCATGATGATGACTGTGCTGCAACTGTAAATAATTCCAACTTTTTTTTCTTTTGCAGACAACAGGAAAATCAAAGTGAATGGCACAAGGGAGCCCATAGAGTTTAAATCAAATCAGTGGTTTGGAGCAACAGTAAGAGCCCATAAAGGAAAGGTTGTGGTAAGTTCTGATATTTTTTTGCTGAGATATTTTTTCTTTTGTTTCAAATAATCTTAATGCAGTTATTGTTTATTTGTGTTATTATTTTAAGTGTGTTTTAAATTGTCAGTTGTTTAATAGTATTTTAAGGGGGGGTGGGATTGTGGGAAATGGAATGTATATTTTAATGTTGTAAGCCCTCCCCGGTTGCATTACGCAGAGAGGCGGGATATAAATAAATTTTAATATTATTATTATCATTATTATTAAGTACTAACCATAAAGCAAAGGCAGCCATACTAGTTCATAGAAAAAGAACTTCAAAATCCACAATTGACCAATGCCTTTTATTAAGATTCATCGAAGATAAAATAAAAGGATAATGTTTTCTCCACTCTTTCTCAGACTGGATGATACAAAAAGCAAATATATAATGTTGTATGTCTTACTGAGTGTTTTTGATACTCCTGGTGAACCAGGAATGCACCAATGCCTTTATGCCAGCGACAAAGAAAGCAAAACAAAAATGAGGCTTGTCTTGAAACTTACAACCAGCAAACCAAGAGTCAGAAAATTATCAGTAAAGCTTATATATTTCACATTATAGATGTCAGAACATCCCAGGAAAAAAAAGAGAGAGAAGGAGAGAGTTAGAGAAGAAGGGAAGAGAATTCTTAAATGTTACCTTTTATATATCACAGCCTAAAACCTAAATAACCTGAAGTTACCAGATCCAATCTGAAGCTAAGCAGTCAGGCCTGGTTAATAGATGGGGAACGGCCAACAAATATATTCTACCCTCTGTAACCACGGAGTCTACATCCATGGAGTCAACCATCCACAGCTTGAAAATACAGCTCTTAGGGGGATTGCAGACTGCCAGAAATAGTGCACATTGAGTCCACTTTTAGGGTTAGGGTTAGTGCTAGGGAATCATGGGAACTGTATTTTATTGTGGCACCAGAGCTCTCTGACAGAGAAGGCTCAATGTCTCAGAAAAAAACAAGACAATTCCCATGATTCCCTAGCACTAACCCTAACCCTAAAAGTGGACTCAATTTGCACTATTTCTGGTAGTCTGCACCCCCCCTCTGTTTGTAAGACATTTTCACCTTTGTGTTACGATCTTGTTCCTGAATGGCATGGCCAACATGTATAACCAGTATGAGTACAGCAACCTAGTCCAGTATAACTTGTTACTTCTAATCTGATGCATCTGATGCAGTAGTCTTAGGGGGGATGCAGATGGGTGGCCATAGGCCGCCCTGGGAAGCAGAGGATTGGGGCCGAGGCTGCCCCACGCCTCGGCCCCAATCCTCCATTTTGATGCCTGGGAAAGGAGCACCAAAATAGCACTCCTTTCCCAGGTGGCAAAAAGGGCACCCGAAGAGCTGCCATGCGGCTCTTTTGTGCCTCTTCCTGTGCAGCATATCCGGACGCTGCACCGGGAGGACTTCATCAGAGCGCTCGCCGTGTGCAATGGCGTGCGCTCTGATGACGTCCTCGGGAAGGGGTTGGGGCATCCGGTGTCCGGCTGCCCCTCCCCTTCATTGGCTCCAAGATGGCACTTTGTGCCGTCTGCAGAGCCCCAAAATCTATGAAAACTTTTGCTACCAGCTTCTTCCTCTCAGTCTCAAGGGTGCTACAAGATCTCTTTGCATACTGATCCATATTAACACAGCTATGGACATTATCTCATGAAGTGTCTCTCCCATCTCAATTGTGCAGTTTTAAACTACCAAAACAGCAACGGGACTTATTGCATTGACTCGCAATTGCGCATTGATCACAGGATGACAACAAATACTATCACATACATTTTGCCGTCATCCTTGCATTCGCGGTTGACTTGTCAGCAAAGCGAGATTTTAGATCTCTTTTTAGATTTTCCACATAGGAAAAAAAAATACCCCCCCATGAAGTAAATGAATTGGTAAATGATTTAATTAGCATATCTTTCTTACCAATAATGCCAACAAACGACCCATCTATAGAAGGTTATATCCCGTGTCTATCCCAGGAGGGAATGGCAGTGTGATAATCTCCAGTGTTTTTATTACTCTGAAGTTGATAGGTATGTAGTTGGTGATTGGACTGATGCTCCTTGGGACAATCTGTACAAAGATGTACACAGCTTGCAGTGACCAGAGAGGACCTTATGTTTCCTCTAGCATCCAATTTGGAGGCCTATCTCACAGTTGTAGAACCATGGCTATGCTGTGATGGAGTTAATGAAGCAATGACTCCAGATCCCAAGTTTTGTTAAAGAAAACTCCATGTGCATGTTGTGAATTTATAAGGAATTTACAAGAACTGATATAATCCCCCAGGTGGAAATCCATAATGACCTACTTGTGTTCTGTCAAGCAGCTTTATTAACCAGTAAGGTGAAGGTGATATGTTTGCTACTCAGACAGGCCTTTTACATTAACAACTAATACAGTAGGATTATAAAAAAGCTTTGTAAATGACGACAAAACATCTTGCCTTGTTTTGAGTTTAGTCATGCTTAATTTTTTCCCAAACAATTGTGAAGCAACAAGTGTTGTCTTGGGATTTGTTTTGAAACGGTTTAAATTATTTCTTAATGGCAGTGTGTATCTAAAGGAAATTCCTTGCTATAAATATTCACTCATGTGGTTAACCCCAGGACAGAATTTTGACATAAAACAGGTGATGAATAAAACATCACCTTCTCCTGTTTCAGAGCGAACATGTATGTTGGATTCCCAGAAGTCTTTCCTCCAAGTGATTGTAGCTCTCATATTCCAAATGCAGCACCTTTCGTTTACATCCTTTTTGGCACACACACTCTTTTCTCTCTTCTCCCCACCCTTTCTGAATACACAATTGATTTCTATATAGAAAAATGATTGTGAGAAATAAATCCTACATGTAATGTTGCCCAGTGGTGCTCAGTGGTCATCAATCAAGAAGTTTAAATAAGGGGACCATTTATTGGAAAATATAAGATCCCAAACACTCTTCCTGCTACAGTTTTGTGTATCTTTTAATGAAAAGCACTGTCCAATGGTGGTGAGGTCACTTACAGAATTATATGTCATATGATCCCTGATTCTCTGAATTATAGGCCATTAGGCTGGACCAAGGCTGGACCATTTTGCCACCAGAGTCTTGGAACAAAATGATCCACCCTCATCCCCAGTTTCATCTGCAAAGGCTGACTAGAATGTAGTTGAATTTTTCTTCAACATTTAACAACAACAACAACAACAACAACAGCATCCACATGGATCAATGCAGGGAACAACAACAATAGGACAATTTACAATAGGACAGCATCTTCTACCACACACAGAGGCAGTGTTCTAGCTTCTGGAGCACAAGGCAGGCAGCTTAACACATAGCTTCAACATCTTGCTGCTTCCTCCCAGCATTTGCCACCTGAGGCAACCAGCAGGACTAGCATGACGAAAAGGTCTTGAGGTCTGGTTTCCTTTAGATGAGGGAAAAGAGGAATATGGTGTCTCAGTGGTGTCTGCATGGGCCAAGATACTCTGGGGGCAGAAAGTCACTCATTCCTCTAAGCGCAGCCCAGAGTATCCTGGCCCCGAAGCTTCCCTGACCTCCCCCCATTACCTGGGGTCCTCTGTTGTAGCACTGAGTGGCCGTTCACACAGGTGTCCTGCTCTGCTGCTCAGTGTGATGGTGGAAGAAGCGTATCGCTCACTCCTGAGGTCAGAACAAGACACCCAGCCTTGACCACCTCATTCTGTCCTTGGAGTGAGTGCCACAAGAGTGTCTCGGCTAAGGCAGGCAGCTGAGCAGGACGCTTATGCAAACAGCTGCCCAGCATTCGTATGGAGGGGTCCAGATCTTTCAGGAAGATCTGGAGCAAATGGAGAGTTTTTAAAGTCCATTTTAAGAGGGGTATACCATAGGTTTGCTGCTGAATTGTCTGGACTGTCCATGGGATTGGGCCCTGCATTGTCTGGGCTCCTCACTAAGAGGATAGAGAGAAACCAATTTATTTGGCCTGTGCAGACAGGGCCTTTTAAAACATTTTGCTCATTTCTAAATACACAAGCAGAACATAGAAATAGAGGCATACCTTAGAGGTGGCAGATCAATTATGCTGCATTAGAGAGATATCCAGTACCCCTTCACCTTCACCCAACCTGCAACAAGCTATCCTCCCCTCCTCCCTCCCTTCCGTCTTCCTGGCCCAGATTCAAAACTGCCAACTTGCACATTATTTACTGACACTTGTTTCAGGGCCAAAGCACATGTCACATTAAATTAAGAGTTTAGTCTCGTGTTTTTCTTATTTCGACTGTAAATTTCAGCTATAATCTGTGGAGACCAGGTGGAGAGTAACGTATGTTCAACAAATTAGTATTAAACTAAAATTTAGCACCACCAAATCTATGATTTTCACAAAGCTTAACAGAGTTCCTTTTCTGAACTATAACTCCCAGAATCCCCAGCCACCATAGTTGATGTTCTTACTGGCTGGATAATTCTGAGAGCAATTTCATATATATTGCTTATATATTGCTTATATATTGCTTATATAGCATGTGACATTTAATTCTGTATGTGACCATTGGACACCACTGGACAAAGGTTGGACCATTTTGCCACCTGAGGCACCTGGAAAAATGTTTCAGCCTAGTGGCCCATCATTTCAGGGAAGCAGGGAGCATATGACATTTAATTATGTAAGTAACCTTACCACTATTGAACATTGGGATATATATAGATGGATGATTTTAACAATATTCCATCCACATTGCAATCCTAATTGAATCCTCTGTGACTAGCCCCCCTTTTAAATCAGATGTTTTTGAACTGCAGTTCCCATCATTTCTTACTATTGTCTTTGCTGGCAAGTGATGCTGACACTCAGTTCAGCAGCACCTGGCAGGGTCTCCTAAATCACTACTGATTTAGAGACTACAGTGTTAAAAAGGCAGTGGGACAGTGGAAGCAGAGAGTTTTATTCCTGGTAATACTTGGTAATGGTAATGATTTTCTGTTCTTATTACAGAAGCATAATGGTGTTGTTCGCAAAACAAAAACAAAAAACCCCAAACCTCCCACTATTGATAAGTGGTTTGCACCTCCTATCAGACTTCTATAGTGCGAAGGAAGAGGTCAGGTTTTCTCCATTAGCATTTCACTGCTCCTTTGATGTCAAGAAGGAACAAAGCAGCTCTGCCAAGTAAAAAAAATAAATCCCTGCACATCCTTTTTATCTACTCGGCATGCATACAGTATACATCAGATGTACATCCAAGTCCGAAAAGGCTTGAGGAGACAGGAGTAAATTATCAATAGCTTTGCCTGGTCAGATGAGGTGAAGTAAACTAAATGGCTACTAGGGAAAGTGGTGCCTCAGCAATAATGGAACAGCCTTCCCAAAACAAAAGCAAATTTTGGGTCCACAGAACTCCCATAATCCCTTGTCAAGCACTGGATTCTGGGGGTTGTAGTGAGTAAACTACACTGGGTGCTGCATGATGGGGCGAGCTCCTGTCACTAGTCCCAGCTTCTGCCAACCTAGCAGTTCGAAAGCATGCAAATGCAAGTAGATAAATAGGGACCATGTCTTAGTGAGAAGGTAAACAGCGTTCTGTGCAATCATGCTGGCTCCATGATCACAGAGTAGACTCTGACAATGCTAAGTAACTAAGATGAGCACTGCTCCCTATGGTTGGACATGACTTGACAACGTTGTCAACAGGGAATACCTTTACTTTTTACCTAGTGAGTAAAAGTAATGTTTCCAAGACTGAGCCATGAAATGCATGCTCTGCAGATCTTCTTCACATTAAAAAAATATTTTTCTTTAGTAAGGCATTCGATTGATAGATTCTTGGTTCTGCTTTTAAAAAAAAAAAAGTTTAGATATTACAGTCAGCCCTCTGTTTTCACAGGGGATCCATTCTGGACCCCCCCTCCCCTGGACCCCATTGATTTTCATGGAGGTCACCTCTCTGTGAATATGCAAATCTGCGGACTTTAAGTCCGTGAGAAAGGAGGGGCGACTGTAATTGCAATTGCTGCTGTTGGTTTTGTTATAATACTTGCTTCATTTTATTAGTAATTCACTAATTTCATATAAATCTGGCACTGTGCCTTGTTGATAAAGGGGAAGATGAAAAAAGAAAGAAAAAAGATGCAACATAAATATTAGGAATAATTTCTTAACTGTAAGAGCTGCTCAACAGTGGAATAAACTGCCTCGGAGGATGATGGACTCTCCATCTCTGGGTGTCTTTAAACACAGGTTTGATGGACATCTTTCAGGAGTGTATTCCTGCATGGCAGGGAGGTGAATTAGATGGCCCTTGCAGTCCATTATAACTCCAAGATTCTATAATTCTAGAATTCCAAGGAAAACCTGGAGTTTGGAAAAATAACTCTTTGAACTACAACTCCCAGACTTCCCCAACCATCGTAGCCAGCCAGTATCCATTCTGTGAGATTATAGGGGATATAGTCCACAAAAGTGACATTTCAGATATCAGGGCAGGGGGAAAACAAGCTCACTCATGACACCTAAAAGTTCTCTGCTATTCAACTCCTGTTTTGATAGGCCTGCGCCCCCTTGTATCATTGGAGGACTCTGAAGGCTGCACCTGAGAAGGATCCAGTTGGTACTTGCTATGTAGCAATTCAAAATTTCAGTGCCTATGCTGAATATTCTCCTTGCCGCAATAGTAAGTTGTTTTCTATTTCATAATTTGGCTTGTGTAAAGCTGAAATTGTAACTTGCTCAGTCATGCATTCAGTCCAGGTGTTGTTTCAATTGAATGGCTCTTAACCAGAAAATTTTTCTTGCAAAGTGGACCATGGTTCAAAAAAGGATGTCAAATTATGTTTCCAATTGGATGCTTTTATACTTAATTAAAAGAGCAAAGATTAGACTGTTGCTGTTACGCTGACACGTGAAGACAGAATTGGCTTAATTTAAAAGGCTTTAAATATAGCAACCAGATTCTGATAAGCAAAAGCCAACTTTTAAAAGCAGCTGATTATTCCAAATGGAACACACGTTCTCTTTATTTTTAAAAAGCTGGCAATCTACAGTTGAGCCTATGCTGAGTTAATCATGCTTTTTTTGAGCTAGCAAGATGAGGGGTTAAAGCGCAACATAGATCGGGAAAATGTTAAAGTAACAGAACTGTGCAACTTTCTGCACAATTCCTAAATATGTTTCTGGATTGTTACTGTTGAATGCAGAAATGAAGGTGGCCACTATGACCCAAAACAATTGTTTCTGCACAAAAGTACAAAGTCACACTATGGAAAGTCATTTGACCTGATTCTGGTTGATGTCAGTTAGGTTAAAAGGAATGCAACATCTCATACTCACCATCAAATCTGTCAAAGCAGATTCTGTATTTGAACTTGTTGTTTTGGGTTCAGATTTCCTTGGCAAAATTCACATACTGGTTTTGATGTCAGTTATTCATATTTTTGCTTCAAACAAGTACAAGTTTCAGCTCAGAAATCAGTAGATGAGGTTTTCAGAAGATCGGTTCTTTTTCTCCTCTTGGAAAACTGTCTGCATTTGCAGTGGTAATGTTAATTATGAAACTAATTAAATATTCATACCTTGATTTCTTCAGACAATCCAGATCCTGAGGGACAAGGCTACTGTCAAGCAGGATTCAGCTTAGACTTTTACAAGGTGAGAGTCCACAGTAGTCACTTTGCCTCTGGATATACAACTGTTTTCATTTTTACTCTGAAATGAATAGCTCTCAATTCCAGTTCATAATTTCTCATTTCAGAATGTTTTTAAAAATAATTTATTGCTTTGTGTTGGGTATTCAGAACCTATATAGTTTCATGCAAACACTATTAAAAGCTGGCATTTCTCCATATTATCATGCTAATTGTAGGCGACAGCCAAAATGTGGAACAATGCACCCAAAAAGAGAGTACATTTTAATTAAGGGATGAATTGAAGAACAGATTATGAATCAGCAAACAAATGTGGTGATTATTTGATAGATTCCATTCACCAAATGAATGCACCACATGTAGGAAAGGACTTTTTTAGCACAGAGCTGGGCAACTGCAGCAAGGCTGGGAGTCAATATTCTGCCCCAGGATCCAAAAAAAATGCCAAAAATGGGGTGGGGGTGGGGTGGGGTGGGGTGTACAACTGAAAGTGGCCAAAATGCTAGAAGAACACACAAACCGGAAGAACACACTTCTTATCTCTCACTCCTTCACAGTTGATGTCCAGCAGTAGTATGTTTTCTTTTATTTCATTTTTATGCCGCTTTTCTCCCCCAAAAAGACCCAAGGCAGCTTACAGATAAAGTTCAGCACCTTGGGAAACTCCTTTAAAGTTTGGATTAAAACCCAGAGTGGCTTCACTACCCTATTGACACTGGAGCTAGCAGGTACCACTAGTTGCAACACAGCAGCATCAAGAAGATTACACGATTCCCAACTCTGCGTTACTGGGAACTTTATCACATGATCCCCATTCTCATCATGATCATGTTAATGCAGGGAAGTGCATACATACTGTTTTGGCAGCACTTCCTACCACATGTCCCTTCATTAGTGTGATTGGACTGTTGCTGACCCATTATGCTTTCTTCTGCCCTTGTCCTTAACCTTGCTTCCCTGCCGTATATTCTACCTAGCATATGTGTGTGTGTGTGTGTTAATGCAATTCTGGAATTATGCTAAAGAAAAAGAAAATACAGTGAACCCTAGGTATCCACTGGCATTTGGTTCCAGGACCCCCGTGGATACCAAAATCCATGGATGATCAAGTCCCATTAAATACAATGGATAGTAAAATGGTCTCCCTTATATAAAAAGTCAAAATCAAGATTTGCTTTTAGGAATTTATATATTTTTTGAATATTTTCAAGCTGTGGATGCTTGAATCTGTGGATAAAATAATCTGTGGATTCAGAGGGCCAACTGTAAAACAAGATTTTTAAAAGGCTGTTCTGGAATAGCAAAAGGGAGGGGAAGGAAGGAGACACTGACACTAGTGACTGTGCAATCCCAGAACTTCCAACTGGATATTTTACCACACTTGTGGATGAGTGCTGTACCAGCATGATTGGGAGCTTATTGATGGGTTTCTCCATGAATGGCAATGTGTGGGCTATCCATGATTGGAAGACAAGACAGTGATGAGAGTGATACAGTGTCATGTGATAGGTATCACCAGAGAAGCTATTATGGAACTTTAATGGCTGTTTAAAAGCCGCATGTGGTGAAGACCTGGATGAGAAATAGAATTATTATATATTTAACTGTATATTTTAATTCATACTGTGAGCCACCTTGAGTTCCATATTGGGGAAAAGGCAGGGATATAACTTAATTAATTAAACTATTCAACCATGAAAAAGATAAAGATACTGAGAATTTCCAAGAGACTAGACATGTTTTTCTGTTGCAAGAAAACCCCCGCAATGAGTTTAAGTAGACACTGTAAAGACTTAACACATTTTATTATGGTGTAAATATTTATGTGAAACAGCCCACTAAGTCATGTTAAAGTAACATTTATGTAACCAATAAGATTAATAATAGGCTTGTTAGGCATCAAATTTATTCTGTTTCTAATATATCCACCAGATATGTGTTTGAGAGACCTTCTTCGCTTGTCCTTGTTTGTTGTGCCAAGCTATAAACACTTTATTATGTAAAGATTATGCAGCAACACTTCCCAAGAAGCACTTTAAATGACAAAGCTTCTGCAACATTTTAACTAATTTCCCCAACCCCAGATAAACATAGCAATAGCAGGCAATAGCAAGTACATTTCTATACCACCTATCAGTGCACTTAAGCACTCCCTAAGTGATTTAAAATGTTAAGCTAATTGTCCCCCCCAACAAGCTGGGTACTCATTTGAGCGACCTCAGAAGGATGCCATTGTAACCCGGGGGTCTAGGGAATTATTAGCTCAATATGGGGCTGGGTTACAAGCAGCCCAGGGATACTGTCTCAACTGTATACTGAGGTGCTGAGACAAAGGATTGCAAAGGCAGAGTTCTTTATTAGCTATTTTATTAAACACGCACAACAAATTCACACACTCACACACAAGAGACTGGGGGAAAGACAGAATTGAGGCTTCACAAGCAGTTATAGTTACCAGCAGCGAAGTTGCTCCTTGGATGCGGATGTGTAGCTGTGACGTGAGACTTAGCTGCTCCGGAGCGCAAGTCAGAACTAGCAGAATCCAGGGTGACGTGAAGTCAACCTGCAATCCAGACTAGCCCAGGAAACAAAGGAAATTTGGGATCTTTTATAAGACAAAACTAGCCTGGGGCAAAGATCAGGTGTCCTATATCAGAGGGTCCGAATCTGCATGGGAACAATCACTCGAGATGAAGGTCTTTGAAGTAGGAATTGGGGTTGTAAATGGGCACTCTCCAACTTGGGTGCCAAACATCCTGTGATCAATTGACTAGCCTTCCTGGGATGTGAGTGTGAATTTCCTCTTATCACAACTCCCAAACTGTCTACATGATCTATTGCCTTAAAGCTCATGGTGGATGTATTGAGGGTACATTTAGGTTCATGGAGGGGTAAACTTCACCACATTTTATATCAAAATGGAAGGCTTCTGGCTATTGTTAACACCATGCTGAATCTACCCTGAGTCTCCGGCTGGTATTGAACTCACAACCTTGTGGTTTGTGAGTGAGTGGCTGCAATACAGGCATTTAACCACTATGTCACCATAAGGCACTAGAATAAACATATTCTAGTGATGCCCAAATCACATCTCAGTCCTTTATATTTTCTTCATCAGTCCTGGCTAAATCAATAATGTCCTTCTAAGATGTCGCTGGAGTGAAATTCTAATCAGTTCTTGCCAGCAAAGCCAGTGGTGAAGAATGACACAGTCCGATAACTTCTGAAAGACCACAGATGCCCAATTCATGGGCTAAAGAATACCATTTAATGAACATTATTCATTTTTAATTTATTTTTTAACATCTTTGGTGGGATGGGTTGTTTTTGTTGTTGTTGTTGTTGTTTTGTCTCTTGAGTATATTATTCATTATAATTTCATGTGTGTCTTGTATGTCATATATATAGAATGGAGACCTTATAGTTGGAGGACCTGGCAGTTTTTATTGGCAAGGTAAGTTCATATATTTATATAGCAAAAGAATAAATAACATGCAAAGAGAGCTGTTTGTAAGAATCAGCAAATAAGATTCGCAGTCTAACCATACACATATTAAGGAATATAGTAGCATTCAGCAAAATATATTTTACTTCTGAGTAAACACATATGAGATTACCCTTTCTAGAAATACAGTGGGACCTCTATATTTGTACACTTGCCATCCATGCATTTAAGCATTCATAGATGGCAAGCCTGCGTTGTCCCCAGTGGTAATGCACACTGCCATTGGGGACAATGGGACTTGACCATCTGTGGATTTTGGTATCCATGGGGGGAGGATCCAGAATGGATCCCCTGTGGATATCGAGGTCCCACTGTAATACATTTTAGCCAGTTCTTATTCATATTACTGGACATTTGCGCCATTGATAAAAGCAGTTCTATCAGTTTATCGGTAGAATCATATTCTCAATTACACAGCCCAAGAAATGTACTCCACATTTTCTTTTTCTATATATAATATTTTTTATCTTTTAATCTTCATTCATTGGGATTTTAAAAGAAAGGTTTGCATTGTAAGAGTTGTGGATTATTTTCTGACAATCTCAGTGTATTGCAGATTAAAGATAGGATCAGTGTCAGGAAATGGGAGAAAATATATACCTCATGTATTGTGGGGTATTTCTTAACCCTGGTGAATTCCACTTGCCTGCCAAGCGAAGAAATTTGGATTTTTCCTGAATGGGGCCATCCTATTAACAACCGGAACACATCATTTCTGCTTTGCTGCATTGTGGATCACTGAAAACAACATGGGGCATTTTTGTCCTTTCTCCTCCATCCCAATATTAAAAAGTACTTCAGTGGCAAAGGTTGATTGTGTTGGAATATATATATATATTTGGCCCAGCCACTTTTTACTTTATAAAACAAAATTTAACATGGCAGGTAGCTGAAATTTGGTGAAGGTGTTTACAAGAGTTCAGATGACAATGCTACAGAATGCCTACACTGTAATCCAATGTGGATACTACAGCAGAATCTGACTTTTTGAGATTAAAATATTCCTTACTAGTTTCATGATAATTAAGTTTAAAGATCAAGAGAAAAGATAGCACATAATTTTTTTCTCCTGTGTTACATGTAAGATAGGTCCAAAACACACTGCAGAAATAATCCTGTTTGAGACTACTTTAACTGCCCTGGCCCAGTGCCGGGGAATTTGGGGAATTGTAGTTTGTTGTGGCACCAGAGCTCTTTGACAGAAAAGGCTAAATGTCTCACAAAACTACAGTTTCCACAGTTCCTTAGCATTGAGCCAGGCCAGTTAAAGCAGTCTCAAAATGAATTGTTTCTGCAGTGTGTTTTGGACCATAGACAACAGCTTCTCTGACCTTTCCTCGACATACAATTTTTCAGTTATGTTTTGTGTGGGTTTGGTTTACATTGCTAAAAGCATACTGCCCAACATTTCACAGAGGAAAACTGGGACATGTGTGACCAATCAACATCAGAATGTGGTCAAGATGGCAAAAATTATTAATGAAGAAGAACCTATAAGCTAGAGGATGCAGTAGCAGTTTGCTTTTCCTTGAGCTTATTGGGAACAGCTAGATTCCACCCCTAAATTGAGTGCAGACTACTTTAGGACTTTGAACTCAGTTTGCAGCAAATAACGTAAACTGAGGACAAAAGAGAAAAGAGGGAGTAGGAAAGAGAAACTGGGGTCAGGTCTGCATGGGAGCAGTTTGGAGTATTCTGGCCCCAGAGCTGCCCTGGTGTTCTCCTGTTACCTGGAGCCCTCCATTGCGATGCGAGGTGGCTGTTTACAATGTACTGCCTGCTGCAGCAATGAGATGACACTCACTCTGAGGTCTGAACGAGGCACTGAGCATCAATCACTTGGCTGGGTCCTGCATTCTGACCTCAGCGTGAACGACTTGCCACAGCAGCAGCAATGGGCAGCATACCAGGACATGTTACAAACAACAGTCCGGCATCTCAACGGAGGATTTCAAATCTTCTGGCAAGATGCAGAGCAAAAGATGAATTATTTAAAACTTTAAAGGACTGTCTATGGTAAGTGCTGTGCTGAACTGGCTGTATCAAATCCAGACTTTGGGTCCTGCATCATCAGAACTACTCCCTGTGAGGATGAGGGGAGGATGCTTTATTTGGCCTGTGCAGATGACCCCTGGGATGTTTTAAAAGAAACTGAAAAGTGGGATGGCAAAGGTTTAATCAGGACTGTCCCTACCAAATCAGGACCATTGGAGGATATGTTACACAGCGACTACTCCTACTCTTGTGGTGGTACTTCTCTAAAATATATTTCATGATAATCTTTATGATTCACTTCCACTGTTGTTGTATTTTACTGTAGCCAGTTAGGACAAGCAATAGGGACAGTGGCTATTAAAGAGAAAGTATATTTTACTATGGTTTCTTTTTGTTCCTTTCACTCTCTCCCATTGGATAATGTTTTCCTTTTCCTTCTACACCCCTTCTTTTGTCTCATGATTCTTTATTTAGGTTGTCACCCTGTGGACATTCATTTCTTATTTCTATACTGTGCCTACTACATACAAATTACTTTATAAATGGTGTAGAAGATGGTTGAGAAATGTAACATTAATTGTTGTTCTTCAACTTACTGCCCCGTAGAACTCTTTATTCTATTAGGGTGTTGTTGTTTTTAAATTACAGGCCAGATTATCACCAGTAGTGTTGCAGATATTATCACAGACTATTCATTCAAGAATATTCTAAGGAAACTATCACGAGAAAAGCAAACTGGAGTGGCACCATCAGAGTATGATGACAACTATCTTGGTAAGTTACTTGATTTTATTTTTTGGACACACCATTGTGCTTGCTTGGCAGTGTGATCTACGATTTTTTGCTCCGAGCTAACAGGAGAGATGTACAAGGGGATGCGCACTTCCAAAGTTGTTGTAGATGCAAATCAGGATACTCATCCAATATGTACTGAAATGCTGCATGCATCATTGGATAGAAGTGGTAATGACCCTGTGTACAAGAGACACCACTTGCTAACTGCCCCTAGAACTGGATTAGAATCAGAATTGAAAAGCTGGAAGAAGAGACCACAAGGGAGGGAGGAACAGGAAGATACAGCTTGATCATGCTTAGGCCCAGCAGCAGATAAAAGGCCCTCCATCCATCCCAACTACCACTGCTGTGGCTGGATGAAGAGAAAGAATAGGATGCCTAGGCCCAGCAGCTGAGGAAAAGCTGTCCCTCTGTCCTCTGTACTGTTATGGCCTCAGAGGGAAAGAACAGCAGTCAGCAGCTGCTGGACTTAACCCCCTTCCCCACTGCCATCCTCTTTTCTATTTGTGTGGTATCTTTTTAAAATCATAGAGTCATAGAGTTGAAGAGACCACAAATTCAAGTCTAACCCTCTGACATGCAGGAATACACAATCAAAGCACTCCCAACAGATGGCCATCCAACCCCTGTTTAAAAAACTCCAAAGAAGGAGGCTGTAACAAGTCCCACTCATCCAACTATTTTCCCTATTATGGCAGCCCCATGGGTTTTGTTATCCCACTGTTGCCACCAATTTGTGACGATGCCACACCTTTCACTTTACTGTTCCCCACAGATGGCAGTCCAATGGGGTTTTGTCATTCCACCACTGCCACCAATTTGTTACAAGCACCTGTACTTTTAAAAATATTTTCCTTATTAATTTGTGACACTGCCACCTTTGTGTGATGGTCACTTTATTTTTCTTGTGTACACCAATTTATATGTGAAACTAATTCCCTATCTGTAAATGTTAGCAGCATGATTACTTATTCAAGTCCCAGACAAGCCTGAATTTGAACAACAATAAAACTTTATTTGAAAGATGATTTGGACAATATTTCACTTGCTGAACTGTTTTATGCACTTGCTACTTCAAGGTCTTACTTTCTTGGTTTCACTTTGTTACAGTTTACTTCACAACACTCTCTCCGGAGAACAATAGTTACTTTTACCCAGGACCCACACAGTCCTTATATTAGAGTTAGGGCCTTTACAGACTGCCAGAAATAATGCAGCTTGAGGCCACTTTAACTGTCCTGGCTCAGTGCTAAGGAATCATGGGAACTGTAGTTTATTGTGGCACCAGAGCTCCCTGACAGAGAAGGCTCAAGCAGGGGTAGGCAACCTTTCCCCTTTAAGGGCCGAGGGACTTCAGCTCCCAGAATCCCAGGAGCTATTGGCCAACATGGCTGAGGCTTCTGGGAGCTGAAGTCCCTCGGCCCTTAAAGGGGAAAGGTTGCCTACCCCTGGCTCATTGTCTCAGAAAAAAATACGATTCCCATGATTCCCTAGCACTGAGCCAGGACAGTTACTTTCCTAAATCTAGTTCTGTACCAGCCACCAAGGCTAACTATAAGTCCCACAGGATATTACACCACAGCAACTCCCTCCCTCAGAGTTCTGTACATGTCCTGAGTCCCTCACTTCTGGACTCTAATCCTAACGGCCCCTATCTGACTAACTGTCACCAACGGACCTATTTATCTTCTCCAGCCTTCAATTTGATTGGCTGGCTCCAGCTCTCTCGCTATTGGCTGTTGCTAGGCTGGCCAAACTCTGCCTTCTCCCCAAAGAGACTCCGCCACTCTCTGAGGGAGAGTGTTCCACTGTCTCACAGCTCTTACTGTCAGGAAGTTCTTCCTGATGTTGAGGTGGAATCTCTTTTCCTGTAGTTTTTAGATTGTAAAACAATTGTCAAATTAGCAATTGTAAACTGCTTGTGTAAAGCACCATGTACATTTATAAATAAACGATGATAATTTAAACCAACCACCAGCCATGCTGGAATATATAACTAAAGCATTCCAATTTCTTTTTAAAGACCTCCAAAGATGGAGAGTCTGTCATCCTCCAAGGCAGTCTTTTCCATTGTTCAACAGCTCTTACAGTTCCACTGTCCAAGGCAACTCTTACAACTCATTATAAATTCCATGTCTTCAAAACAAATTTATTCACACACTTGACAGATATTCTTTGTTCAATGGCTTCTAAGGATTATAAAATAATCCAGTTTATTAGCAGATTTGATTCTATCACCTGTGACCTAAATCATTATAAAGATTTGTCACCTTACTACCTCCGTTCTTATGGACTTGAAGTCTGCAGTTTTGCATATTCATGGAGGGGTGACCTCCATTAAAATTAATGGCTGCGCCCCCATGGGCATGCCATTCAAGCCTATGGGGCTTGAATATTGGCGAATCTCCATTTTCATGGGGGGGGGCGGAACGCATCCCCCAAGAAAACGGAGGTCTGACTGTACATGTTTTAATTACTCTATCAATGCCAAGATATCTGTTATTATCATTTTTTTGTGAATGGTCACTGTTAATAACATCATTATCAGTGGGTTGGTTTGAGATTTAGTCATATTTATTATAGACTAGAGATGGAAAAGATAGAAAAGGGATGATTTCATTATCTGTTGGTGAGCTCAATATCTGTCTCAGTAACAGCTTACTAACAGTTAACCCATTTCTACTAAGTTCCCCATTACTAGTAGAAACCCACTGAAATCTATGGCACCTACATTAGTCATTGATTGCTGTGTGAACCTTACCAAATCTGGAAGCAACCCACTTTCTGTACTCCTGCATTCTTTTGTATCTGACCTAACTATCTGCCTAAATACCCTAAAGGCACCTGATCCCATCTGATCTTGAAAGCCAAGCAGAGTCAGCTCTGGCTAGTACTTGGATGGGAGATAGCCAACAAATACTAGACACTGTAGGCTATATTACAGAGGAAGGCAAGTTGAAGGCAAATACACACACACAACTGTCTACCTCTTTCCCCAAACCACCTCTAGCATAGCTAAGCTTCTGGAAATTTTTCTTTGACCTTCTTCATAAACTAGTCTTTCAGTTAGCTAGATTAGCTGAATATGGGATCTGGAAAGCTACAGTGTCAAGGTAATACAGATGAGTGTTGAATAAGACCTTGTGTTTAAACGGAGAAATAAAAGATGTACGTTGTCACTTTTTAGCTAAATGTATGAAGACTTCAGAATGTGGTGCTGTGTATCCCACTAAATAAATATTTAATCTAGATGAATTGTAAAGTATTGATGCACTAACAGCTCATCTTGAGATATAATTATAGTCATGCTTTTTCCTAGTTGTTTCATTCTGTAGATTTATTGTGCTTCTGAGACGTATAACAAAGTTGGTCGTAAAATCCTGACAAATTGTTTTCCTTTTCCTGACCCTAGATACTGTAGTTATAAAGTGTTTTTAATGAGGATTATTGAAACAGAGATTTGATCTGGTTGTCTTTCCAGAAATTACTCTCTTCAGTCATAAGTAGTTTATCAGACTTCATATGCATATTGTTTTTAAACAGGGTACTCTGTGGCTGTAGGTGAATTCACAGGAGACTTTCAACAAGGTAAGAAGCCAGTATCCTTCAGGTCAAATTCTGTACTCTATCAGTTGGTTATTCTACTATTTCTTCTCTGTATGAATGTTTAAAAAAACAGTTTAATTGATTGATTTTAATACTTAGACTTTAAGACTGCTTAATATACTATAGCTTATATACAGGTATTTGTAGTGATCACCTCCACAATCATTGGGTTTATTCATAATAGCTGAACACATGTGTGCCTGTCTCCATGGGGTAAAGACTGCTCATGCAGACAAAAAAATGCATTGTCAGAGCCAGCTCTTAGAGAGAGGGAGATCAACTAAAATAGTTGAAATGCACAATTAAACTGGGTTTTGTACATTCCGCATTGCCTCTTATGATTATGGGAAAATAATACATGCATGTCCTCTGAGTTGTGCACACACTCTAGTACACAAATTGAGTTTCTTGAGTAAGTTTCTGTATAATGTTTGTGAATCTTTCAATCATTTATTGATGCTCAGTTGCATAAAAGGAATAATGGGATCCTTTTATTTATGACTATAGGTCCAAACCACATTGCAGGTACAATCCAGTTTAAGACCACTTTAACTGCCCTGGCTCAATGCAGGGAATTCTGGGAACTGTAGTTTTGTGAGACATTGTCTGTGAGAGAGCTTTGGTGCCACACTAAACTAAAATTCCCAGGATTCCCTAGCACTGAGCTAAGGCAGTTAAAGCAGTCGCAAGCTGAATTATTTCTGCAGTGTGTTTTGGACTTACAGAGTCACTTGCATAGAATCACACACACCACTTTGGAGGTCTTAATGTACTGGGTATCTTAAGTTTATTAGACCTCTGTTACAGGTGCTGTGCTGAATAAAAGCAAATTACCGGTATATGATTTGGTCTTAGATTTATTGCCGGTCAAGTCTCCCTTATCCAGAATTCCAAAATATTTCAAAATCCCAAACTTTTTCATGAATATAAGATAATGACGCCTTTGCTTTCTGACAGTTTACTGTACACAAACTTTGTTTCATGCACAAAATTATTAAAAATGTTGTATAAAATTACCTTCAGGCTATGGGTATAAGGTGTATATGAAACATACATGAATTTTGTGTTTCAGTTTGGGTCCCATCTTCAAGATATCTCATTATGTATGTATGTGCAAATACAGGTATTTTGAAAAAATGTAATAAAAAATGTAAATTCCCAACACTTCTGGTCAAAAGCATTTTGGCAAGGGAGACTAAACCTGTACTTTAGGGCTTTCCAGGGTTTTGTTTTTTTCAGTAAACCTGTGAACAGATATTATTAGCCCCTGCATTCTCTCTGCAGCAGGACTTAGATTAAAAATATTGAAATTCTTTGTGTTCTTGTTAACATATTGAGGTAGGGACAGTCCTAGAGAACCAGTGTTGTGTAGTGGTTTGAATGTTGGGCTACAACTCTGGAGATCTGGGTTCGATTCCCTGCTTGGCCATGGAAACCGACTGGATGAACTTGGGTGAATCATACACTCTCAGCCCAAGAAAAAGCCATGATAGGTTCACCTTAGGGTTGCCATAAATCAAAAACAATTCAAAGGCACACAACAACAACAACAGCAACAACAGGGCAGCCCTACCATTAAGCAAAATGAGGCAACTGTTTTGTAGGGTAGTTGTTGGGATATGACATGAAAAGTGTTGGAGGAAAAAAGTGCTTGACACACAACCTACTCTGTGCTCCCTAAGCTAGTCCTCTGCCTTATTTATGAAAGGAGATGTTTGATTGCCAGGGATGGAGAAATATTCAATGGCTGGTTCAGTTATTTTTTTGCACATAGAATGGAAGGAGGCACCATCTTGTTCTTCTGTTCAGACAGCAAAGTGCTTGGATTGATCCTGTATGAGAATGTAGTATTGCTGACTTATTGTTTTCTACATCAAACTAGGGATTTTGAGAATGTAGTATTGCTGACTTATTGTTTTCTACATCAAACTAGGGATTTTGGTAGCCAAACATATCCTAAATGTTGATGCTATTGAAATGTTCCTGAATATTTATGATAAATTTAATAGTAGTCCTGTTGTATCAACATATTCTCTAAAAAGTTTCTGAATAATTGCTGTGTAAGCAGGTATTGCACTAAGTTAACTTTCAGACTTCTGTTTTTTCTTTAGAACTGGTAGCTGGAGTCCCAAGAGGTGCACAGAATTTTGGCTATGTATGTAATCTATAAAATATTTTATTCCACCTGCCTTGCACAAATGGTGAATTAATACTGAACAAAATATGTTTCTTTTTCCCAAGGACATTTTAAATAGGTTTCAAAAATTTTTGCATTGGATCATGAAAAAAAATATCATTTGAAACTCATTTTTTGTCCCAAGGTATAGACTTCACCAACAGTGAAATAGGATTTGGGGGAAGATACTATAAACTGCAAAGGCAATGTACTTTTACATGACAAAATGTACCCTTTTAGATAAATTCCCAGAGCCAAAGTTGAAAACAATGCCTTAAAAATATTTTTATTACTCATACATTAATGAAGTAATAATGATCTTGTTGGTAGCTATCTCTAATTATAAGGAGACATCGGAGATTGCTTTGATAATATGCCAGGTTTGCATGTTACCCAAAAACATTTTTTGTGGGGGATTCTTTTAGCTATTTGGGACATTTTTGATGCCGATGATTTCCCCCCCCCCCCCAAAAAAAATTCTTTTTTAATTTCTTAATCAACAAGAAGTGTAGCAGTTCATTTTGACATGCCAGGAAGCCTCACACAACCAAAGTACTATTACAAGTGTAAACAAGGCACACTTGTAATTGCATCTGTGCAGAAGAAGATTTTTAAAAGACAGATTTACTATTATTCGGATATATCTATCACTGATTAAGGGTCTGTTCTGGTAAAGAAGATTCAAGAGGGCCAGGATACTAGGTTTTGTTTTGTTTTCTTAAATCTCTAGTACTTGTCAAGAAGGCAGAGTGATGTCAGACAAGACAGGATTCTTTGAACACACCCTTTCGTTATACTATTTATATTTGTTTTAAGCACCAGAGCCGTATTTTAGAAATACGATTATTTTAGTATTAGTAGTTTTAGTTGGTATTAGTAAGTATGTTGGTTATGTTTTCTGGTATATACTGTATTCATCGTCATTACAATGGCACAATGCAAATAAAAATTTGACCGACTTTGATTACTATTGGTTATATCTAATGATGTGGAACGACAATACCTCAATGAATCTTGTAGTCTTTAAGGTGCCAAAAGACTCAATTTTTTTGTCTCTTTTGAGTGGTGAGGAATGTATATTTAGAACAGTAGAATGCACATTCTAAAAAGGATCCTTGCAATTCTTCTGAAGTATAATCATGTATGGCTTGATTGAAATCCTTCTATTTTCTCTTTCCAGGTTTCAATTATAAATTCCACTGATTTGACTTTTATTCAAAATTTCACTGGTGAGCAGGTAATAATAATAGCAATAATTCAGAATACCTATGTATCAACTTTTTAAAACAGAGGATACAAGGCTGTCCGAATAGTTATAGCCTCCTACAACATATATCTGTAGGAACACTCTTGAAATGGAATGTTACCATATATGAACTGAGACTTGAAAGGCATACTTGATATAAAAATAAGGTGTTCTTTATTTACAGATGGCATCTTACTTTGGATATACTGTTGCAGTGTCAGATGTTAACAATGATGGGTAAGTTGCTAATAGCAATATATTTTGTTCTGTGCTTCGTTTTTTGTTTCTGGTGTCTTCCATTTAGTCCCCCCCCCCCCCCATGGAGTCAAATCGCTTAATACTAAATTGTCTATTTGCAGTAGGGATGCTAAAATCTTTTATTTGGTCCATATTTTTAACTGACCCAACATAATTTGCATTTCTCAGTACAGTCTAGTACTGACTGAAATGCTAATATTATTTGGATGCTGTCATTCAAAGGATTTTACATAAGGTTATATGCAAGGAGAGAAAAACTGGTCTACAAATGATATATTTCAAGAGTAAGGATACAGAAATTTAACAGACAGTAAAATACAGATTAAACAGCAAAAATAAAAATGTTGAAATCACATAAAGACATGATGTCTTTAGCAGCATACAAGCAACCAGTGCTAATCCATAACATATAATATCCTAAGAATACATTATGTCAGAATGGCTCTCTATCTCTAGGTGCTATCATTCTGTAATTCTCATAATTTTCTAATTTTGTTTTTGGCTCAACAAACCATTAAAATAATTATATTTTAGGGAAGGTTGCATTAAAAAATTCAGAACTTAGAAAAGTTACTTTTTTGAACTATAGTTCCCAAAATCCCTCAGCTACTTTCTAAGCACTGCAAAAGTTTTTTTTTCCCAAACTTTGCAAAAATTATATTGCAAAAGTATGTGTACAAAATGTTTATGTCAGGGGAAGTTGCATATGCAAATGAATTTGAATATTCATTATTTTCTTAAATCACAAAGTAATGCATAAACTAGACAGAATGGACATGTCTGAATACATGTAAAGCTGACATGAACCAAGTATAAATTGTTTTATGTCCTTATTCAACGATCTGTGAGACTATTCCTCAGCTACACTGGCCTAAATGCATTGAGAGAGAAAATTCAGCTTGGCAGTACATGTTTAGATAGAATTAGACTCCTAAATCTTTTAATCTTTCCAAAATAGCCAATATTCATAAATATCATGTTTTCATTATATTATTCGGGGGGGGGGATCAAAATACTAACCTGCTGAAAAGCCAAAACAAACAAACAATTCAGTCATCTTTCTTTGTGTGGCTTTACTCCTAGCTTTTCCATTTTTCTCTTGTTTTGAGCCAAATCCAGCTAACTAGCCCTACTGATTGCAGTAGCTTTTTCCCTAGATAGGACTAACATTGGATTTAACCCTTTGTGTTTTTCTTTTAAAATATAGCCCTTCCTAGACAATCAGTACTCACATGTTGCAGGGATCAACACAGCTCTTCCCTTGTTGGCTTGAAAACTTTACCTTCCAGCAGCAAATTTCAGTAGTTGCTCACTGGTTGTAGTCCCCGTTGCCCATTCCATCTCACACTTCCAATATGCCTGTTGAAGTTTTGAATGCCATGTAGACTGTGGCTGATTTCCATGGTGAACAGCTGGTAACAAGGAACTCATACCTCCTTAGTATACCTGCACTGGTTTAAGCACTTTCTTTTCTTGGTTTTAAAATTTTAATTTATTGTTTGAGAGAGTGGGTGCTTTACGTTTTACAAGGGCCTGTCATATTGGAGGGCTAGCTTTCCATGGACTCAAGCATCTGCAAATTACCCCACCCCATTATTGTCAATTGCAGCATGTGCACATGACCACACTGACACCACTATACACACATTGTTGTCCATTGACTATAATGGGGCTTGAGCATGTGTGGAGTTTTTTAATCCTGGAACTGTACTCCCACAGACGAGAAAAGCACACTGTACTTGCTTAGCAGAGACGCTCATTTATCCTTTTAAAACAGGGTGGCTAGGTAGGAAATGTGTCTACAGTTTAAGGTTGAATGGAATTTGCAATTATATTAGGAAGCCTAAATACCCTGAAAGCACCAGATTCTGTTTGATATTGGAAGTTTGGTAGGGTAAGCCCTAGTTACTACTTGAGAAGGAAAAGCAGGTGCTTTCGGCTGAATTTCAGAGGAAGGCAAGATCAAGCCACCTCTGAATATGTTTTGTCTAAGAAAACACTATGAAATTCATGGGACTGCCATAAACTAAGAGGTAACTTGAAGTACATACACCAGCACAATTATGCTGTTGATTATTTGGAAGGCTTAAATGAAGTAAGTGGTTAGTTTTCGTGCTTCAGTTATTTCCTTTGATTTCAGAAATAAAAATTCTACACATTTGTTTACATATATGTCCTGAAAGAGAATTTCCAAAGCCCTTTAGTGATTCCTGTCCCATCAGTTATTCAAGGCCAATGTAAAAAGTTTGTTTTCACCCAGAAAAAACATACAGGAAAAATTCTAAAATAGCAAACTTCAAGGATGAAAACTGCACTGGGTTCTCTATGGCATTTATCACATGGTGGACAATTGGAAATATAAACAGTGATTAACCCATCATAATCCCACAATTGCGCTAATGGTTTTCACACAATGTCATGTTCAAAGTGCTATTATCCATTAATAATCCGTGATAACCCCGCAATTGCGCTAATGATTTTCACATGACATAGAGATGAAATGTGATTAAAGTGTTGTTATGAATATGAATAACCAGGCAAGAAACAGCAGCAAATCATTCACAGGATTTTCCCGTGAATGACTTTTTGCTGTTTATTGCCTGGTTATTTCCTGCTTATTCATGGGATAATGGTTCTTGTGTTAATTTAATCTTAATTGTGTTTGAATGTCAATTGCGCGATTTTCGCAGGTTAACTACTGTTTAAACTCCTAATTTCCTCCCGTGTGATAAAGGCCTAAAAGATTTTTTAAAAGCCAGTTTTAATACCCACTCACTCTCCCAGCTCAGTCTAAGCAATCTCATATTTTCACTGCCTCCCATTCTAATGGCAGGTCCTTGTTCTGCCTTGTTGACTCTCAGTTTGCTCAAATCCAGAGATGCTCTAAGAAAAAAGTAGTTCAAGAAGTATGAGTAACAGCATTTGGGAGAAGAAGACTCTTGGCGTTCTGGGTGGAATCTTGTCAGTTGGAGATAGGAGTGGATAAAAACAAGAGGTCTCAGACTTGATTCTTTAAATAGGATTGGTTTTTTAAAAACAAGGACACGGAGAAAATATTTTCTCTAGTTCTAAAATAAGAAATGTTCTGCACTGGAATTTGTTGATAGGAGCATAGACAGCAGGACTGCTTTTGCCTTTAGGTAAAGTAAGGCAGCCTATTAATCATTCTTTCTAATCAATCTGGTCATTCCCCCCTGTTGCTGTGTTTGCCACATTGTTCCTAAACTAGCCTGCACTCATTACACTAGTCTGCTGCCATCAAATATGATGGTAGGCTCTACTCTATTCTCAGGGTTGAAGTATGGTTTAACTACCAGTCAAACTGCTATCTGTACAGGGAATAGGAAGCATTGTCTGTTGTCCTTTGCCTCTGGCAGCAAAAAATCTTTAGATACCTGAGAAGAAACTGCCTTAGTTCACTGGTGCTCCCTAGCTCAGTACTGGATGGGGTATCTGTGGCCCTCCAGACTGCAGCTCCCTTCAACCATAGCCAGTCTGTCCAAGTGTAATTGGTGTTATAGTCCAACAACATCTGGAGGGACAAGGGTCTTCCATCCCTTATCTGCATCCCTGCTCATGATAGCAGCTGTCTAGGATATCAGTGAAGGGTCTTTCCCACCTTATCTGGAAATGTCAAAACATTGAACCTGAGGCCTTCTCTGTGCAAAGCATGCATTGTGCTACTGCTGAGCTCCTGTCCCCTTCTTAAAGGCTAGCAGTGCAAAAACCCATTCTATGGTTGCTTAGTGTTGGTTGTTTGAAATAGATACAAATGACTCTGAAATGAGTGGTGCCAGTTGGAGAACAATTTATGCACAAGATGAGAATTATTTATGTTGGCTTAAATCACATATCCAATAAAAATACATTACCAAATTGTTTTATTTGTATTGTTTCAATGCTTTGAAATACTTAGGCTCTTCCTCTTGACATGGTTCTCTGTTCCTGCTGTTAACCGCCCAGCAGCACACACAAGAGTTGTAAACAATTTCAGCAGGTGATCAACTTTTGAAGGTAGTTTTATTTAAGAGGAGGTGACTGTGCCTCTCCCTCATGAATGCATGAGCAGCAAATCATTTGGTTAATGGAACATGGATACAGCATCAAAGTGCAGTCATAAAAGGAGTGTTGTTGTAGAGATCCATTGAGGATTGAACTAGATTGTAGAAAGTTGTTGTTGTTGTTTTTTTTTAAGAATACAGCTCACAGAATCCCTGTAATCAGCATGTAGTTGAAGGTTTTGAGGAACTGTGGTCCAAAAAGTAACTTTTCCAAGCTTTGGCTAAAATTATTTTACATGTACTAAATGGATTGTGTCATCATTTCTTATCCTTCTTTTCTTTTTAGCTTATGTTTGGCTCCAAACTGAAACTATTTATAGCTGAAGACAAGCAGAAATGTTCCTCCGTTTAAAAATTTCTAGTGCAAACAGATGTTTCAAAACATACAACTCCCCATGCACTATTTGAACATGGGGGTGGAGGAGAGAACAAATAGAAGTGAAATTGACATTGTTGTTTTTGTTATCTGAATTAGGACATGGAAAACAAACCACAACAATGATCATAAGCAGTGACAGGAACAGTTGAGTGGAATGAGTTGTCATGCTGAAACAGGGATGCATAAAAGCAAAGGATGCGGCAGTCCAACTCTATGTGTCATAGTTGAGACCTGCCCCCAACACCAGTACCACAGGGCCATTAACTCTGCTTCACCAGACTTCCTTAACTGCTTTCCTGTACAGATGTTCTGCATATGTAGTTTTTCGTAGGGCAGATGTAAGGATGAACTCCTATGCAGAATCCAAAGGGCTGCAAGAGCTCTCCTGCTACATCAGCATAAGGGGAAAAGCACAGAGTGAGGTGACTACTTCAGGTGACAGATTGTGGTTGTCATGAAAGGGCAACTAATTGTTAATTCTTTTATTTGTTATTATATTTTTACTACTGGGGAGAGGAAGAGGGTTTGAGGTAATTTCTATTTCTTGGGCCAAAATAGTTTGGCTGGTCTGGACTACTATACACTTTGACTAATTTGAGTGGAAGTCTTGAGTCAGTCCTGGATTTCCGGTATCAAGGATTTCAGTTTTAAATCTGACAACAATTCAGGACAAAACACCTTTTATTTGACAGTGACCTAGTTCAGATGAAAATGTTTAATTATGGTTTAGCACAACATTCACAAGCCCTGGGCTCATGCACTCCCCCATTCCCATCTTCACTTCTGCAGCTGTGAGAAGTAGACTTAAAGCTTTCACTTTTCACTTTTCAATTAACCCCAGTTAGCACAACAATTGAGCCGTAAACTATGGTTGATTTTAACTGTGGTTCATCACAGAACTTGGAAAAGTTTTGCTTTTTACTACAGCTTGCACAATTCTCCACCCACAAACCATTGCTGCTTATGCAAATTGTATGCATAAACTACAATTTATTATTAATGGTGGGCTAAGTGGACAAAATAGCTTATTGGATTGACTCCTCTGTCTGTGACCTTCTCTCCAGGCTGGATGATATCCTAATTGGAGCTCCTCTCTTTATGGAACGTGAATTTGAGAGCAACCCTAAAGAAGTGGGGCAGGTGTATCTGTACCTGCAAGATAGTGCCTTGTCCTTCAGGGAAGCACAGATGCTGTCTGGCACCGAAGTCTTTGGTAGATTTGGCAATTCCATTGCACACCTTGGGGATCTGAACCAGGATGGCTATAACGGTAAGGCATGATAGCTTCTGTAGAGGATACATATAAACTGCTTAGGTGACTAAATATGGGAATGGTCAAGATGCAGAGAGGTTGCTTTGCAGTGAAAAACCTGTATATTCATCTTAAAGCAAGTGTTAAGAGTTGCATTATGGAGAGATTCTGCAGCAGCTTGTGGATTCCAGGTCAGTGGAACAGTGAACTCACACTGGGTTTAGTCCAAAGCCTAAAGGAGCTGCCCAAGGTGCTATTTCACCAAATAGCTTCACTACTTGGGATTGTTCCTTCAAAATTTGGCCTATAATAGGGAACAGATTGACTGCCTCAATGACATCAAAGCCACCAGTGAGCAGAATGTACTTTTCCAAAAAAAAATATGAATGACTTCAGACACCATCACTGAAAGTTGATTGGGGTGGATGTATATCTTACTTTTAGAGGCTAGTCTGAAGTCCAGTTCAAATCCATTTTAAAGTTTAAAAATCCTATGAAGGTAGAGCAACTAGGGCTTGGAAACTGCTCATCAGTACTTAACAGGGTGAGCAGGTGTGCAAAATGTCTGGTCACAGTCTTCCCCATTATTTTGATTGTGGTTTACAGGATGGGTAATTATTCCTAAATATGAATCTGTACATGTAAGTTAGAACATACAGCATTTACACAGATCTGTAAATCTACACAGATCTACTCATTTGGGGGGGCAACGTGGAAGTGGCCATCTTATCTGCTTTCCCAGGTTTGTAGTTCTAACTGAAATCTGTAGTGGATTCTCTGCCTCAGCAACATAGGGGTCGTCTGCTGCCACTGCTTAGGTGGGCCTTGGTTTGGATGGTGTGGTGACCAAAGCTTCCTATCAAAAAATCAGCAGGAATGGGCAACAGCTCATTTGTCTATTTCAGTTCACTGAATATATTCAGACTATATTTTTTTCATTCTTTTGTATTGAGATTGCCCTCTCCAAAAAGCCACTGGGAGCTTAAAAATAAATTAAAATAGATGACTGGGAGCAAATGCAAGAATGATTAACTACAGAGATGGGATTTTAAAATCTTTTATAGATTAACCTCGCAGGCAAGACTTTTTAAAGAAAAATTGGCACTCTGCTCTTTCTCAGTGATGATATACAGGGTGGGGGTTGTGAATTGCTGAGAGTCACAAACTGACCAATTCAGTTGGGAGAATTTCCACCATTTCATTTTGGAATGAACTGGTTGTTGTTGTTTTTAAAAAAAATCCTGCCATTCCAAATGCTGCCTTACTATCATCCAGTGTACCCAGCCTTCACTGTGGGTGGTTTTTCTCCTTCCAGGAGTGTTCTCCTGCCCTGCTTCCATTCTCTCAAAAGGTAATTTGAGTTTTTCTGGAGACCTAGGGCTTTTACAGACTGCCAGAAATAACGCAGCTTGAGACCACTAACTGTCCTGGCTCAGTGCGAAGGAATTATGGGAACTGTACTTCATTGTGGCACCAGAGCTCTCTGACAGAAAAGGCTCAGTGTCCCAGAAAAAAATACAATTCCCATGATTCCCTAGCACTGAGCCAGAACAGTTAAAGTGGCCTCAAGCTGCATTATTTCTGGCAGTCCGTAAAGGCCCCTAATTAGGATTAAAGCATCCAAGCTTGGGAAAGTTACTTGTTCAAAGTCTTGCTAGGAGTTCAGGGAACTATAGTCCAAATAAATAAATTTTCCAAGCATTGGTGAAACCCATCTCCTTCTAAACTGTTTCACAATCCTGCAAAATATGTGAAAACAACCCCAAGGGGAGCCCTTCCCAGTTTACTCACATGCTAATTAAAATAACTAATTAACATGTCACCCTTTTAACCTTTCTTTTTCTCCTTGTGTTTTGCAGACATCGCAATAGGTGCTCCATTTGCTGGAGAAGACAGGAGGGGGAAAGTACTTATTTACAATGGAGTCAGTAATGGGTTAAACCCTAATCCTTCCCAGGTTCTAAGTGGTATGTGGGCCTCCCAATCAATGCCTGCGGGATTTGGTTTTACACTAAGAGGAGACTCAGACATAGACAAGAATGATTACCCAGGTAAGGTTCTTCCACAAGAGAGGGGATTTCATCCCTCCTTCCTCTGGAAAACACATCATTCCTAAACTGTTCTTTTTTGAAGGCAGAGGTCAAAATAAAGAATAGGCTTTGCTTTTGTGTCTAGTTCCAGCTTGGCTTCCCTGAGAATTTGGAACTGGACAAGACAAATACTCCCTTTCCTGTCATGAGAAATCATCAGAAATGAAAGAAGGGTTGAAAAAGATACATTAACATAAAACACCTGAATTGTTACAAAGAAGGGGAGGGGGAGAGAGATGACATTAACCCTTCCAGTCCTGTTCAAATCTGAGTCAAAGATTTGCTTCTAAGCACTTTGCTAAATTTGTTTTTTTAAAGTTATAATGGTTATATAAAATAGTCACTATAGTAATTGTCGTATCCTTAATTGTGAAGATTCCCAAAGTGAGTAAGACATATACAATTGTTACAAACCAGAAGCATCAGGAATTAATACCATTATAGTTATAGTTCAAAAATGGGCATTGGCCTACCATTTTAAATCCTGTTGTTTACTGTATGTAGCTGCAGCACTCTCAGAGATATTTTGAAATACAATTCATCCAACTCTGAATGTCGTGCGAACGTAGGTTTTCCAAGTAGAATGAACTCAGTGCAAACAAATGTCACCCTATGGTTAAGAGGGTAAGGGCCTTTACAGACTGCCAGAAATAATGCAGCTTGAGGCCACTTTAACTGTTTTGGCTCAATGCTAAGGAATCGTAGGAACTGTAGTTTATTGTGGCACTAGAGCTCTCTGACAGAGAAGGCTCAGTGTCTCAGAAAAAAATACAGTTCCCATGATTCCCTAGCACTGAGCCAGTTAAAGTGGCCTCAAGCTCTATTATTTATGGCAGTCTGTAAAGACCCTAAGGGCCTAAGCAGACGGGCGGCCATGGGCCGCCCTGAGAAGCTGCGGATTGGGCCGAGGTAGCCGCACTCCTTGGCCCCAATCCTCCCCTTTTCGGGCCCTGGAAGGAGCGCTAAAATAGCGCTCCTTCCGCAAGGTGCCGAAGATGCGCCGCAAGAGGCGTTGGGTGCACCTTCGGCATCTCTTCCACCGCAGCGTGTGCAGATGCTGCAGCGGAAGTACGTCATCGGAGCGCCCGTCGTGTGGAGTGACGGGCACTCCGATGACGTGTTCGGGAAGGGGTTGGGGCACCCAGCATGAGGCTGCCCCTTCCCTTCCTTGCTTCCAAGACGGCGCAAAGCGCCATCTAGTTTCACAAGCTGTGACATCACTAGGTGGCTTTAGGCAAAAATCTGTCTTTTTAACCAAAGAGATTCCTCCCCCCTTCCATCCCTACTCCAGTTTGTACAAGAGAAACAATAATAATGTCAGCCAATGCTGATAATGTATAAAACATAATGAACCCTTAGGAAACACATTATTTAAATATTTGGTTGGATCCAAACCAGATCAGTTACACTTTAGTCCTATTGAAATCAATGATACTTAATGGTCTTGACTAACATCCCATAAATTTCAATGAGACAAAAGTATATCTGGATCCAGCTTAATTAAGCACGATTGTTATTAGAAGCACATACAGGGGCAGGGGAGGAGAGAGATATTATTTTAGTTCCAGATATTTCTCCATTGCTTTCTTGCCCTAATCATTCTTCTTTAGTTTGGTTTCAAATGTTTTCCCTTAACAATTAATATTTTACTGATGTCATCTGGCGTTTATCAACACCGCTTCATTATTTGGAGCTTTTACTCTTTATTTTTGAAGTGGAACTTATCCAGTTTGGGGCAGTGTTCCAACACCATCTTTAGTCTAAATGCACAACATCATTTTAGTTTGATTTTTCTCTACTTTTCCCCATCTTCTGGGATCAAGCAGACCACAACATTTCTCTTTGTTGGGATTTGAGAAGGCTCTCGGTATTCATAATGTAACCCACACAGTAGAACTGCTGTAGTCCAAGCTCTAGATTGTTTTGCTGGCATAAACCCTGTTGTAATTAATGAGACAATGCTGGATGAACATTCTGAAATAATTTTGCCACTGTGCTCTATTAACCTACTGTACTAATGTTTTTGGATAGTTTACATTTGTGACTGTTTTCAATGCTTATTTTCCTCATCTTCTACAGCCCCTGGCCCTCTTGTTTGCCTTAATCCAGCTGGCTGGCTTTGTCATTTTGTGTTCTCATCTGCATTGGGTTTGAAAAAGGGAGAAAAGGGAAGATCAAAATATGGTGTGTCTGAAACCCCTTTGGGCCTTTTACAGCTACAAAGGCAGTGATTTTCAGCATCCTCTCTTGGAAACCATCTCCACAGAACACAGTGGGGATTGGTACTAAACAACATGCTCTGTGGGAGATCAGTCAAAACTCCTGACTTAAAAGTAAATGTGGAGGTGTATGTGTATGTGTACTTGATTGAAGTAGCACAGGACCACCCCAAGACATGGTGCTGTCTGAAGCAAAGGACAAAATGGCACCCTCCCTGCACCAGTGCTGGGCTGTTTTGCACTGTAAGCAAGACTAACTACTTGCACCACTAACCTCCTCTCCCAATTGCTAACTTCCGTTTCCGAAAACAGCTGTATTATAGAAAAAAATGAAAAGCAGAAAACTTGAAACTGCTACATTTATTTTAAATTACAAGAATAAGTAGTACAACTATTTTGATTATCTTTCCCAAATACCAAAATATGTTTTAGCACACAGATCATTTTGAATAATATTATGAACGGTGATGTTGAAATTTAAGCCTCTTAAAAGCTTTAATTTCAGGCATATCAGACTTTGCATACCTTTTCTTTACAAGAGAGAGCTTCTGTTCCACTCAGGGCAGCTGCTGGAGGAGGAATGATAATTCACAACCTCTGTAGTGATAGAGCCCTGCTCTTCACCAGGCTCTTTCTCTGAAGGCATTTGTGATCTACCATATTTTTCACCATATAAGGCGCTCCGGCATATTAGGCGCACCCAATTTTAAAGGAAGAAAATCCAAGAAAAAAGGATTCCTCCCTTTAGCCGGAGGCCGGTTGTTCAATGGGCTGGTGCTGGGATCGGAGAACTTCTCCGATCCCAGCACCAGCCCATTGAACTGAGGTCGCGGGGGGAAGGAGGGCTCCTTCCCCCCCTCGACCTCAGTCTTTGAATGGGCTGGTGCTGGGATCGAAGCGATCCCAGCGCCAGCCCATTGAAAGACGGAGGCCGCCGGGAGAAGGAAGGATCCTTCTCCCCGCGGCCTCAGTCTTTGAATCGGCTGGCGCTGGGATTGAAGCGATCCCAGCGCCAGCCCATTGAAAGACTGAGGCCGTGGGGAGAAGGAGCCCTCTTTCCCCCCGCGACCTCAGTCTTTGAATGGGCTGGTGCTGGGATCGAAGCGATCCCAGTGCCAACCCATTCAAAGACTGAGGTTGAGGGGGGAAGGAGCCCTCCTTCCCCCCGCGGCCTCAGTTTTTGAATCGGCTGGCGCTGGGATCGAAGCGATCCCAGCGCCAGCCCATTGAAAGACTGAGGCCGCAGGGAGAAGGAGCCCTCCTTCCCCCGCGGCCTCAGTCTTGGAATGGGCTGGTGCCGGGATCGAAGCGATCTCGGCGCCAGCCCATTGAAAGACTGAGGCCGCGGGGAGAAGGAGCCCTCCTTCCCCCGCGGCCTCAGTCTTGGAATGGGCTGGTGCTGGGATCGCTTCTCCCCGCGGCCTCAGTTTTTGAATCGGCTGGCGCTGGGATCGAAGCGATCCCAGCGCCAGCCCATTGAAAGACTGAGGCCGCGGGGAGAAGGAGCCCTCCTTCCCCCGCGGCCTCAGTCTTGGAATGGGCTGGTGCCGGGATCGAAGCGATCTCGGCGCCAGCCCATTGAAAGACTGAGGCCGCGGGGAGAAGGAGCCCTCCTTCCCCTGCAGCCTCAGTCTTGGAATGGGCTGGCGCCGGGATCGAAGCTCCTTCTCCCCGCGGCCTCAGTCTTTCAATGGGCTGGTGCCGGGATCGCTTCGATCCCGGCACCAGCCCATTCCAAGACTGAGGTCGCGGGGGAAGGAGGGCTCCTTCTCCCCGCGGCCTCAGTCTTTCAATGGGCTGGCGCCGGGATCGCTTCGATCCCAGCACCAGCCCATTCAAAGACTGAGGTCGCGGGGGGAAGGAGGGCTCCTTCTCCCCGCGGCCTCGGCCCTTCGCCCTATAGGGCGCACTCACTTCCCCAAGCACATTTAGGGGAAGAAAAAGTGCGTGTTATAGGGCGAAAAATACGGTAGATTGGTGATTCTCAATCTTTTATCTTCCAAATGTTTTGGACTTAGGCTCCCAGAATCCCTGATCATTGCCCAAGCTGGCTGATGCTTCAGGGATCTGAAGGCTAAAACACCAGGAGACTCAAAGTTTGAAAACCACTGATCAAGGTTATTACCAATATTAATGTGAATAGTTCCTTGTGCTTGTGCTGAACTGATAATGTGACAAGATTTTGGCCCCATCATCTCTTTTGGAGCCAAAAGGTTAAATTCAACTGGGTTGAAGCCATTCTGGTAAAATAATCCCACCAAATCCTGGTCATTATCTGTCTATGGTGAAATTCCGACTATATTTAAAGAAGCCCTTTATTTTTCCCCTCCCTTTGGGCTCTGGCTAAGTCCATTTTGTTCCAGAAATATAGACAGTATATGGAAAGAGAGGTCCATGTACATCTCTTCCACCTACTTCATTACATAGGCCTAAACCACAGCTTGAAAAGGTTTTGGTTGTTTCGGACTAGAGCTGGCCATGCTGGTTAAGGGATTCTAGGAGCTGTAGTCCAAAAAATTAATGTTTCCAGATTTTGATGTTGGCTACTTGAGCTCCAGTACTCTTGCACACAGGTGGATGGATCATATCTATAACTTTTATAATTGCTAATGTGAAATTAAGCAGTCAGTGATCCTTTTTAAAAATCTGGCATATTAGCTTTGTCGGCTCAGCTAGTATAAACAATATCCAATCTGTTCACTTTTTGGAGAAACATACCAATATTTCCTGCCAGAATTCCTTGCATTTATTCACTGGGATATTTATCTTGCTCTCTGCCAAAGGCTTAGAACTTGTTTCACTAAAATTGCAGGGTTGGTCACTATCATGCTCTTAGTGAGCTATCAGCTCTCTAAATCTGTGGTATGTGAAAGCAGTCATGTAAAACCATTGTGGTAATAGGATAACCTTCTTATGGTGTTTACACTGATTGATCATTTAGCCAAGAAATAATATTAAGAGTTTGTACTCACCACCTCAGCTGTTCTTCAGGCCTGTCTGGCTCCAGAAGATGTAATTTCAGATTATTTCCAACTCTATGAAAAAGAAGGGCGGCACATCCTAAATTTGCCCTGAGTGTTCAAGAAATTCAGAGCAGAAAGAAAATTATTAGAGAATTCTCTGGTTTTATAGTCTACCTCTTCAACCATGTGGGGTCCCACTGAAATTGCAATGTTCACATTTCACATTTCCTCCATCTCCCTCTCTCCCTCCCTCCCTCCAGCCTTGAAAAGTTCCACAGATCCCCAGCCAGCCTAGCCACTGGCTACTGGAAAATTGTAGATGTTCTAATCCAGAAAAATTACTTTCCCAAGCTTTGCTCCAAGAGTGAGCAAAGTCCACCCTCCAGATTTTGTCCACCACTATTCTGGTTATTCTCTCCCACACATTCACACATAGATTCACACACCCTCACATACGCCAATGCACACACTCTGTACCAGATCCTGTAGTTGATAGGTACCAGCACCTCAATATTCCCCACATAATACCATAGTATAGGTTTGAGTCAAACACAGAAAATCATTCCAAATTGATATTTATATTCTGCACTCTAAAAATAATGCAGTTTGACATACTTTAGGTGCTGTAGCTCCATCTTTGCTGGTGAAGACAACTGAAATTGACAAACAGATAATGTTGATCAAAGACAACAACATTTATGCCTCTACAGCTTATCAGCTCTATTTTACAAAACCTAAAATTGATTCATATGCCCAGTGAGACTGTAAATATGTAATAAACAATTCCCAATCTCTCTTAAAATTATTGAAAGAGTTCTGTTTGATCAACATTGTCAATCTGTCCATTTCAGCAAGTTCAGTCATCTTCATCAGCCAATTTTCTTATATTGGTGTGTTGGTGTCCTTCCACCAATGAGCATATATTATTAGGTTGGCACCACATATATAGATGGGCACCTCATCTCAAATGAGTTGATTTTCTTTTTCTGTCTATTTTCTTCACTGTCCAGCTGTCACATCCATACATGGTGATGGGGAATACTATGGCTTGGATGATTCTGACTTTAGTCCTTAGTTGGATGTCTTACTCCTTAGGATCTTCTCTAGTCCTTTCATAGCTGCCCTTCCCATTCCTAGTCTTCATCTTATAAATATTATGATTAAAAAAGGCATAAGTATTTTATCATATATAATGAAGTAGAGAAGTAGTGGTATATATCCATCAGTTAGGGGGGAAAGTAGTGTATATTTATTTCTGTTTAGTAAATTAGTTTAAAGTCAACCCTTAGCATTGGCGGGCTAACCATCCATGGATTGGAGCATATGCAGATGGCCCCACCCCATTATTGTCCATGGAGGCATGTTCACACAGCTGCACCAACACAGTCATGCACACGCCATTCATTGACAATAATGGGACTTGAGGTCCCACATTTTTATGTATCCACAGGGATGAGGGTTCAGAACCGAACACCACAAATATGGAAGGTTAACTGTATTTTGTTTTGTTATTGCTTATTATTATTATCTGTTATTATTGCCTGTATTTTAGATATATTTCTAAAAATTGCTCATGATTGTGTTTATGTTTAATAAATCTTATTTATAAAATATCTTTATGAATAAGTTATGTGAATAAGTGTGAATAAGTTATGATAGGGCTATTTTAGGAAAGCAATAGCTATGGTAAATGGCAAACAATATTGTAAAAATACAAAATTCTGCCTAGTTTTTCTAAAATAATTCTGTTTGATGGTTGCATCTGTTAAGTGCATCAAGATCTACAGAGGAAAGAAATCCCTCCAGACTCTTAGTAGCAGGGATTTTAAAAGATATAAAGTATTCAGAGAGTTGTAAGCTAGATGCCAAGAGTCCAACACTACCAAGTTTTCAAATGAATTATTATATATTTTATTATGGAATCCATTTAGGAGAATCATTCAAGACATGAATAGACAGGAAGAGGAAGAACAGAAAATAAGATTTAGGAAGTAAGCCCTTGAAAAGAGTTTCTTATTTGTGGCTGCAAGTAGCAAAATCAAAGGACTGGAGTCAATTGCTGACAGTTGGCTTGTCACCATCCAGTTTATTGCTGAGTTGCTTGGAAACTTACTATCCTCTGATTTATAGAATTAGAAATGGCAACATATTCCCATATTTTTAAGAACATAGTAAACATGACATAATTGCTGTTGTCTGACCCCATAAATGTAGTGGAAGTGATAAGTCAATTCAGGGCTGGATGAAATTTAGTGCAAACAAGAAAGAGGTACACTTTCAGTCAAGAACTATGATCTGTTAGTCAAGACCATTGGTGATTTGGGTGAGGAAGTTCAACCTGTGCTGGACGGGTTGCACTGCTCCTGAAAGACATGTAAGTACCTTAGCTTGCCTGTTGGGCTGGGTCCAATACACTGCGGTGCCTGAAGCAGAAGACAGGATGGTGCTCACCTTTAACCCATCTACAGAAAGCTACTAGATTGGCAGTGGAATCTTATTTCAGCACTGGCAATTGGGCAGGGTTTTCCATCACACCTGAAGGTAGCAGAATAGTTAAAAGGCTGTCGAGCAAACCATGAGGTACACACAGTTCTATCTTCCAAGATAAGGGAAAGACAAGGGATCTCAGGAAGAATAATTGCCCCCTTCCTTAGTAATCTATCAGCTACTGCTAATGCCAGCTCTACTTGATCCATCATGGTACTGAAGTGTTGAGGTAGGAGTGATTGCCATGAGTCTCTTTTACCCCCTTTTTTTCTAGCACATGTGGACTTGGCTTATGTTTTGCTTCATTTATTTTTAAATCAGATCCTTCAGTTGGTCAGAAACATAGTGATCAGAGTTTTGATAGGGGGTTATTTTGTCATTGATTGTATGGGTGTATTCTTTTTAACTTGTAAGCCGCCTTGACAGCCTCAGCTAAAGGCGGGGTATAAATAAAGTTTTATTATATTATTATTATTACTCACAAAGTCATACCAGGCAAGTCTAGTCTTAAGTCCACTCCACTGGCTTCGTACTTGCTTCTGGTATTCAAAGCAATGATATTGCCTGTAAAAGCCCTAAATGGTTCAAGTCAGGCTATTGTCTCCCCATTTGGTAAATGGCACAGCATAGCATAGTACTGTATGCAGTGCTATTATTTTACATATGCAGGATTGGGGCCACTATGGTCCAAAACACCCTGCAGAAATAATCCAGTTTGAGACCGCTTTAACTGCCGTGGCTCAATGCTAGGGAATTCCAGGAACTGTAGTTTTGTGAGACATTGAGCCTTCTCTGGCAGAGAGCTTTGGTGCCACAATAAACTATAATTCCCAGGATTCCCTAGCACTGAGTGAGAGCAGTTAAAGCAGTATCAAACTGGATTATTTCTGCAGTGTGTTTTGGACCTGTGTCTCTAGCACTTGGGGCTTTGGCTGGTAGGGGTTAGTTGCTTCCTTTTTTCTTTTTTGGAAAGTCATCTACCATTATTTCATATATCTCACCCTATTCCCCCAGGCAACTATGAGTATTATCCATTATCTAACATGGAGAGCAGATTATAACCCCCTTTAGAAGGAGGAAATGCATGCGTGGAATGCAAAGCTGAAATGTCAAGATCCACACCATGGTAGAACTCCAGCGATAGTCTAGTGATGATTTATAGAAAATGGTTTCCTTAAATCAAATCTGGGGGGGATTTGTTCCCCATTTTTAAATTATAACTATATCCAGATATGTTGAAACCCTAGTAAATGAAACCGTATAATTTCATGCTGCATTTAATGAACCTTTTCTTTGGGTTTCATTTGGAATGATTCAGGCACTTAATTTGAGATGGTTATCTCTCATTCTTTTCAGAAAATATCCTTTATGCTGTGTCAAACATTTAGCATTCAAATAGCAAACTATAGCTGTGAATCCACGAATGTGATAACTAAAGTGTTCTCTGTTTTTAGGGTAATAGAACTGCTAACCTTCAGTGAGCAGCTCAAACACTTGATTTTGATTATTTTTCTTTGCATAGCTCAGAATGTTTATAAACCTCATTAATGCTTTTGGCATTCGGAATGTTTCAAAGCTATCTCTTAACTAGAACAAATTAAAGGAAAGAGAATAACTTTCAGTTGATTTTTTGTGGTGCTGAACCAAACCATAAAAGGCACTGAAACAGAATGTAAACACAGTGCCTGCAACAGAATGTTGCAGTATGGATTGCCCCATTCACATTCTTATCCAAGCATGAATATGGTGTGGCCCATGGGTGACATGTGGCCTCTGGATCCCTTTTGTGGCACCTGAAGCCTCTGTTCCTTAGAGCCACCCAGCACCCCAAAGTGTTTTTGTTTTAATTCTGTAGTGTTTTCAGGCAATTTTTTGCCCCTCAAACAAACAGAAAACTCCCCAGGTGCATGAAAACACATGAAAATATCCTACCTCACCTATACACCCACAAGCATGCAAACTCTGTACTACTACCAAATACCTGTTTTCCTCTGCATACAGGAGTCACTTCCTAACATCATTTTGAGGGAGACTGCAGAGGAGAACAGTGTATTTGGGCCTATGGAGGGGTCTGAGATGAATTAGCTTCGCATCCCCACTGACTTGAATGGGGCAACCTCATGATGTTCTTGCCAGTAAACCCTTTCCTTTTCCAGTTAAACTCTGCTCTCTGCTTTGCCCACTTAGGTTTTCAGTGCCCACTCCCTGCTGGGCTGATCCTTCTTTGTTATCCTTCCTCTAACATGCGAATACCTTTTTACTGAGACTTCCCTTTGGCATTCAAGCTGCTGTTAAATGGGGATGGGTAATGCTGTGTCTTTTTATTGGCATGTTTTTACTTTGTTTTTGTGCAGTAATTGCATTTATTTTTATATTAATTGTGCTATCATTCGCTACCTTGGATGCTATTTGGCTGTGGGTTAAGAAAGGTGGAAGATGGATTATGCATGCTGTTTATCGATAATGTTTTCTTGTGGCATAACAGATGGACATGTTTAGTGGTTATTCTTTTCTGGTTGGAGGTAATGCACCATATTAAATTGGCATTTTAAAAAAGATCTTTGACATTTGTAGATGCACATGTGGTTTTAAATGACATTTCTGTGGCTCAAAATTTAACTGATGATCAACATAGTTGGATCCTATGCGCTTTACTTGTTGCTAAAAGGTTTATATGCCAAGGTTGGAAAGATAAACATTCACCATCCATAATGCAGTGGTCAGAAGATCTCAATGCTTTGAATGTATATTTTATGAGCATCAGCTTTCAGAAAAGATATTTTTGGACATATGGTCAGTTTATATTAATGTGTGTATGCATTCTCCCCTTTTTTCTTTGTTTCTTTTCTCCATCCCCCTTTCTCTATATTATATTTTTAAATTCCAGTTAAAACAGTATGCTGTTATTTATTTAATTTGCACTCTGTCCTTCTACCAGAAAAGAGCACTGAAGGTGGCTATTAGCAAACTGAATAAAACAAGTACATTTGAAATGTAACTTTGCATTTATACATTTAATCAATAAATAGACTCATATAAATAAATATATAGGCCCAAATCCTTAATCAGTTCCAACTAGAATAGACCTAATGAATCAATTGAATTAATATAATGGGCAAATCTTTCAATTCAATTTACCATTTAGCAATCATTTCAATGAGTCTACTTCAGTTGATAGTAACAATAGCATTTAGGGCAATCTCTGCACAGTTTCCCCCCCCCCCCCCACCTTTGTTTTCCTTTTTTCCTCCTGTCAGTAATCTGAATTCTGTAGCACTCTTGAAGATGTTCATTGTGTTGTCATCTAAAGAGTCTCTCTTTTTTATTATGATTCCTGCAAACTTAAGGAGCATGCTGATACCTACCTCTTATGTGTAGATCATGCCATTTCGGTTTCCAGAGTCACTTCTAAACTTCAGAAAAAGATGTAATGGCCAGGGGTGCACTTGGACATCTTGATAAACCACAGAGCCAGGAAAGATTACTTTTCTGGACCAGAACTCCCAGGATTACCCAACCAGCATAGCCAGTTGTGGTCTAAAAAGTAGAACAAAAAGTAACTTTTCCAGGTTCTGATAAGCCCTAGTTTACCATGATGGAAATGAGCCTTGGTCTTGCTTGCTCCATCTTCCAGTCTTCTTCTATGGTGAAATCACAAGGAGGACTTTGGAAGCTTTCACTTTTCTTTTTAACTTATTACAGATTCTCATTATGACCAGACTTCAGAAACAAAGTATTTCATCCGAAATCCACAAAACAGCAATAATTTTATTAGGACAACAAAAAATGCATAAAATACATCATGCAAGCTTTTGAAGCTCCACTGGCTTTTTCATCAGACAAAGATGTTAAAAATCATACAGGAGAATTAAAAATGATAGTGTTAGGGTCACAGACTTACATTTTTCCAAGATACTGTTTTTTGTTATTGTCAGATAAGATAGTCTGGAGGGATATGCAGAGGTCACTGCTCTCTTTGGCCATATGGGCTCTAGGAGACAAGAATCATGTAAGATCCTTCTATCCTGGGTGAGGCAGCCCACCCCTGTCTTAGGCAGAGAAACAAATAATATTGAATTTCTCAGGAAGTCTCTGTACTGTTGCATCTAGAAAGTATATCATGTTAATTATGGTTGCTTCTTTGCAGTTTGGGATGTTGAAGCTGTCTTGTTTCAGCAAACCATAGAATAACCGTGGTTTAGGGTTTGCTTAAACTGTTCCTTGGCCATTTGGGATGTTTCTACCATCTCTCTCCAGCTGTGCTTTTCATTGCACTTAAATAAAAAGAAGAAGACACTTCATACAGCCACACAAAGCTATCTACACTGCAGAATTAATGCAGTTTGACTCCGCTTTAACTGCCATGGCTCAATGCTATGGAATTCTTGGATTTGTATGAGGTATTTATCTTTCTCTGTCAGAGAGGTCTGATGCCTCACCAAATTACAAATCCCAGGATCCCATAGGATGGAGCCATAACAGTTACAAGTGGTGTCAAACTGCATTAATTCTGCACTCTGGCTTGAGACTCATCTAGTTTGGTTTTCATCATGAGGGAGACTTAGGGCCTTTGCAGACTGCCAGAAATAGTGCACATTAAATTGAGGCACTGCCCTGGCTCAGTGCTAGGGAATCATGGGAACTGTATTTTTTTCTGGGACATTGAGCCTTCTCTGTGAGAGGGCTCTGGTGCCACAATAAATTACAGTTCCCATGATTCCCTAGCACTGAGCCAGGGCAGTGCCTCAATTTAATGTGCACTATATCTGGCAGTCTGCAAAGGCCCATACTGATTTTGTAAATCAGTACTTTTATAAGTTAAGTTCTATTGATTTATTAGGTCTACTCTAGCAGGAATAACAGTTGGATTTAGGCCAGAGGTAGATGGAATAAGACCTTAAATGAGAAGCTAGCCAAACTGGGATTTTCGAAAACTATTATTTTGGCAATGGGTTATGAGAAAGCTAAACAAGAAATACACCAACGAATTATAGATAATGAGCTACAACAACATCTAAAAGTAGCTTCTATGTTTCCTGACTTTAGAGATAATGGAAATGACCTTATGATAGCTAATCATCTGAGCCTTCTAACCCTTCCAAAATATAGAATAGCATTTACACTAGCAAAATATAATGTTTTACCTTCAGCTTTATTGGAAGGGAGATACAATAACATTCCTTATGCAGCACGCATTTGCCCATGTGGAGCTGGTATGGTGGAGACTATAGGCCATGTATTGTTATATTGTCTTTTTTATTATGGTTACCGACAAATGTTTATTTATCCAATACTCAAACGTTTCCTGGGAAGAACAGAGGGATTTTATATATCTTATCTGTTAGCTGACCGCTGCCCCTTAATAACAACAAAGGTAGCTAGTTTTTGTGCAGCAGCAATGGCCTGCCGCTGTAAGATGATATTTTAAGTCTTATTAATTATTAATTATAAATTTATTAATGTTTAGATTAAAATCACAATATAATTTATATTTTACAAAGAATGTATATTGGTAATTTTTTAAATAATATAATTTATAATATAATTTCTGATTTTAATTGAATATTAATTGAATATTAATTTTAATTAATATTATGCATTATATAATTTAGCGGTTTATTTTAGTGTTTATTTGTGTCTATTATGATGACAATTGTTGTTGGTTTGTCTGTTATTATTTGATCAATTGATCATAAATAAAATTGAAAAAAGGCCAGAGGTAGGCAAAGAGTGATCATTAGATGCTGTTGGACTTCAGCTCCCATCAACCCTAGCCAACATGGCCAGTGGTGAGATGTTGGTGAGAAAGTCCAACAACATCTGGAGGGTCACACTTTCCCCACACCAATATAATCTATATATATATTTTTTAAAGTTCCTAGCAGCCAAAACCTTTTTTTTTAAGCCACAGCAGCCAGAAGACTGTCACAGAGAGACAGAGCTGCCATATCCTTGTCATAATTGCTATTCTGTCTTTCATGTGGTGTAGTGGTCTAAGTGTCATGGAAATCCCACTGAGTGGCCTTAGGCAAATCACACTCTTTCAGCCTCAGAGGAAGGCAATGTCAATTCCTTTGAATATGTCTTGCCAAGAAAACCCTGTGAAAGGTTCACCTTAGGGTTGCTATTACTTGGAAACACAAGGCACACAAGAACATGAGTAACACCTTCATGCATAGGCAGAATTTATTGTTCATGCACAAAAGCAACTATTTGTTTGCTCACAAGGAACTTTTATATCATGTAATGAGTATAAAGTATAATGAGTAAGAATAATGACTAATGTACTAATGATTTAGTATAATGACTGAGAAGCTAAATTTAAATGTATTTATGTGAGGAAATTTAAAATGTGAAGGAACTAATGGAATGACAGAAGAAGTAAATATACACATGATGGATGTGAAGAAGAGCGAGGAAACCAGGGAAGTCAGGTAAAATAAAGTAAACGCAGGAAGCCCAGCCAATAGAAAGACAGGAGAAACATGTCTCTCTATCCATTTTATCCACCCCATGCACACTTTTATACATCACTGTCTTGTCCTTCCCACTTTACTTTTTTCTAAATTAAAAAGACATATGGAAAGATGGAGATAACTCAGTCTTAAACTTTTTAATGAAAGTGAATGATTTTGTGAAGTTTCATGTGCCTCCATACCTATTTGTGCATTTGTTACATTCATTCATTTCTAATAGCAATAATTTAGAGAGTAAAAAACATTCTTCAATTTTTCTTGTGTTTTGAGCATTTATTTCTTTGTCTTTGTTTAATTTTTTTCCAGATTTAATTGTGGGTGCATTTGGAGCTGGAAGAGTAATTGTTTACAGGTATGTGCTGTTGCTGCCTTGTCACTTTTATTATTACATTATTTTTGAGTTATCAAAAATCTCAGGATAGCTTACAAAAAGCTGTTCATGAATCCCAGCTTTGTTTGTCTTCAACAATATATATAGGTTATAGCCCAACCATACTCCTTTTTGGAATGGTTTCATTTTGGAAAATATAGGTCAAATAGTTTAAAATAATTATAATTAAATTACTTCAAACTGGGTGAGGGAAATTGGCATTGCACTCAAAACTGCAGTCTGTGGCGGGGGAGTTAATTGTTGCTGCTTCAGATTCTTCTAAATGGTTTTCACTATTTTTGTGCAGCTTGTGTTTTATCTTCATATCTAACAGAAATGCCATTTTGCCATATTTTGTTTTCTTATCATTCTATTTATGTGGCTATCTTGTATTAATTTGAAAAGGAAAAAGAATACAATATTTCATTACACCTTCTTTCTGTAAATAATTTTGTTTTAAAAGAGTTAAATTAAAGGTATGTAAAACACCTTGATGGCACCACATTCCATCTGATCTTGGAAACTAAGCATAATCAGTCCTGGTTAATACTTGGTGGAAGACTAGATACCAAGTGCTTTAGGCTATATTTCAAGGGAGGGTAATGACAAACTACTTCTGAATATTCCTTGACTAAGAAAACCCTGTGAAATTCATGGGGCTGCCATAAGTTGACAGGCGATTTAAAGGCATAGCAGTTATCTTGAGAAATAAATTTCAGATTCATTTTTGTCATACTGTTTCTAGCTGCCTTTTCTGTTATGATCCATTCTCCTCCATCTTCTTCCTCTTCTTGCCCTGTAGACAGCTTGACTTGTCATCTACCTTTTCTGATAAACTGGTTTGAGCTGTTTTCTTTTTCCTTCCCAAATTATATTAAACATAAATGCGAAATGTGACAAAACTTTAAAAGAATCTTTCTTCCTCCCTCCCCCTCTTACTAGAGAATATTGCATTTTTGAGATGTTACTTTTGCACATAAATCTGCAATTTGGTAAAACCAGTGCATGAAGAGGAGAGGAATTGTCATCCTCCATCCTCCCTTCACTACTGATGCACTCCAGTTATTAACACATTAATCACACACTATAACCTGGCTTTGGATTTAACCAGGAGCCTGATAGCTATGGGTAATAGCCATAGCGTGAGTGTGCATTTAGAATTTCATGGAGGTGAAATTCATGTAAAAGTAGATAGCCCTTTTTCTACTCAACAAAGAAAAGCATTTCTTTGTCCTTCCTGTGGCAACTCCTAGTAACCATTTTTTAAAAGTGCAAGCTAGTAAAGTTTCTGAATACTAAGTCCACATGCAGAAATTCTTATATACATCATATGAGACCCTCCATTCTGACCCTCCATTACATTCTGTTGCCTATTTGCATAGGTATAGGCAAGGTTTGGTCATATGTGTCTGATTCCATATATTGATCTACCTACATCTACCACAATACATGCGTGGATCCTTTTTGCCCCAGTGCCACTTCTACCTCAGATCCCCCCTGAAAATATTTCTACTATAAGTGGCAATGCCCTTGCTCAAAGCCTCCAGGAACAGTATAGAGCTCCTGTATCTTTAATAGCTGCATTGTTGTTGTTGTGCGCCTTCAAGTATCGTATTTTTCGCCATATAAGGCGCTCCGGCATATTAGGCGCACCCAATTTTAAAGGAAGAAAATCCAAGAAAAAAGGATTCCTCCCTTTAGCCGGAGGCCGGTTGTTCAATGGGCTGGTGCTGGGATCGGAGAACTTCTCCGATCCCAGCACCAGCCCATTGAACTGAGGTTGCGGGGGGAAGGAGGGCTCCTTCCCCCCTCGACCTCAGTCTTTGAATGGGCTGGTGCTGGGATCGAAGCGATCCCAGCGCCAGCCCATTGAAAGACGGAGGCCGCTGGGAGAAGGAAGGATCCTTCTCCCCGCGGCCTCAGTCTTTGAATCGGCTGGCGCTGGGATCGCTTCGATCCCGGCACCAGCCCATTCCAAGACTGAGGTCGCGGGGGAAGGAGGGCTCCTTCTCCCCGCGGCCTCAGTCTTTCAATGGGCTGGTGCCGGGATCGCTTCGATCCCGGCACCAGCCCATTCAAAGACTGAGGTCGCGGGGGGAAGGAGGGCTCCTTCTCCCCGCGGCCTCGGCCCTTCGCCCTATAGGGCGCACTCACTTCCCCACGCACATTTAGGGGAAGAAAAAGTGCGTGTTATAGGGCAAAAAATACGGTAATTTCCAACTTATGGTGACCCTAAGGTGAATTTATCAAGGTGTTTTGGGGTTGTTGTTTTTGCAAGGTTTATTCAGAGGCAATTGTTCCATTTCCTTCCTCTGAGGTTGAGATAGACCTTTATCATGAAGTTCCTTTGGTGGCACTGTACTGGTCAGTGGCTGGCATCCAAGTGTTTTGTCCTGACCAGAATCATCGTTCTTGTATGCCTTCAAGGAATGTTAGCTTAAGCCAACCCTAAGGCAAGCTTATCACAAGGATTTCTTGGCAACATTTCTTCAGAGGAGGTTTGTCATGGCCTACATCTAAGGTTGAGAGAGTGTAATTTGCCCAAGCCCACTCAGTGGGTTATCATGGCTGAGCAAAAATTTGAATCCTGGTTGCCAGAGTCATAGTCCAATGCCCAGACCACAACACCATACTAGCTCTCTGTGCCTACCTAATTTGAAGTAATCCAAAGTAAGATGCACTGAACTTAGACCCAATGAGACATGTTGCCTTATAAAGGGTCTACACTCGTCCCTCCACATTTGCAACTTTGACTTTTGTGGATTTGATTATTCACAGATTTTATTAATATGTTCTCTCTAGGAATATCTAGGTCCTCCAATGCAACTCTATGGTCAAACTTTAACCAAAAGTCACACTGAAGGACCTAGAGATTCCTAGAGAGGTGTTCTCTCAGGTAAAAACATCATATTTTTGTTATTTGTGCTTTTTCCACATTCACGGGGGTACTGTGCCCCTAACCCCAGTAAATGTGGAGGGACAAGTATATATTGTAACACATTAGAATTGCATGTGGCACTTTAAGATTTTGGCCTTGAGCCTTGTTGGAATGTGCTGTACATATCACTGTGATAAGAATAATAACCCTGTCCACATGAATATGTCTCTGTATATTTAGATAAATTTAGCTAATCCCTATTAGCAGAGATAAACTAGTTCATAATCATATGTATTAACATAGTAAGCGTGAGTAAGTCATAAACATCCAAGGGGCTTGTGCGTTGTCCCTGCAGAAAGATACATGTGTTTCTGATATGGATACTTCTCATGCACCTCCCCACAGGAGTCTGAATGTTTATGGTGTGCACTGATACAGGAAGTGTGACTCATACTTTCTGTATTCCCATATGTCATTAACATCTACAGTAACTAAATATACTTTATTCCGTTCTTCTTCATAGCCAGTTCCTTTTCTATGTGTTGAGTCTTTGTTTTCTTCTCCTACAGAGCGAGACCAGTTGTGACAGTAGATGCTCGACTCTTGCTCTCACCAGAGGTTGTAAATCCGGAAAATAAAACCTGTCAGCTTCCTGGCTCTGTGGCTTTGGTATCTTGGTAAGTTGGAGGTCAAGAAGGTCATTTTCAAATTAGTCATCCTAATCAAGAGACCTGCAGGGTCAAGCAGTGAACTGAGCTTCTTCAGGTATAACCCTTCTCCTTGGAACTCTCCCACTCTTAAAGAAAGCATTAAAATAATTTTAAACCTTAAAAATCTTCATTTCACTGCCATATTTTTGTGTCTTCTCAGCTCTGCTTCTTCCACTGAAGTAAGTGGGGGTGCCTTCCAATGCCTGCATATGCAACAGAGCTGTAGCATCAGCAACAAATCTCAGCTCAGTGTTTGCGTTCTAATGTTGTAGCTCCTTCCTCTTTCTCCTTCTTTGGATGGCCTTCTTTGCTGGAGGATTGTCCTTCTTCCTTATGAGAATAGCCTAAATCCTATTGTTTATTTGATCTACTACAGACACATTGAACTCATGGGAATTTGGGTCACATCACTTATGTACAATGGGCCCTTGGTATCTCTGGGGTTTGTTTCTAGATTCTCCCATGGACACCAAAATCAGTGGATGCTCAAGTCCCGTTAAATACAGTGATGTACTAAAATGGTGTCCCTTATGTACAATGGCAAAATCAAGGTTTGCTTTTTGAAATTTATAATTTTTAATAATATTTTCAAACCATGGATAGTTGGATCCGTGGACAGACAATCCATGGATATAAAGGGCTAACTGTAAATTCCATTGATTCAGTCAGTCTACTCTGGTTGAATTTAAACCTCAGCATTAATAAAATCAGAATCGATTTGTTAAATGGAATTGTGTTGTTGTTTTTAAATGCCCATTCCATGATCAAAATATACAGCCTGAACAGATGGACGAAATATGTCAATTTCTGGGCATCATTGTACATGGCGTTTAGACACCGTGTGTTGCGATGACACAGGGAAGCCGGCTTGAAGCTGCCCAGCTGCCCAGATGTGGGCAGCTTCATGATGCTCCGGCAGAATGGCATTTACACGCCACATGCCATTGGAGCATCATGAAGCTGCCATGGGGCTGTGGTGGAGCTGGCAAAGCTGGCTTTTCCCCAGCTGAAAAAGGAGTGGATATTATCCACTCCTTTTTCAGCCAGGTTGAAGGCAGATTGGGGGCACGGCGTATGTTTGGCATGGCCAAATCCGTCTTCAGAAGGGATGGCTTCATGCCAGTCTGTTTCCCCCCCATAGACTCTTCATCTGGATTATGCATTCATTTCATCGTACATGTATGTACCAGAAACAACTACAGATGTTGCCACTAGCAAGAAAACTATGTCCAAGATCCTACATGGTCAAGCAGAATATAAAAATTCCACATGAGGACCTCCACTGTGGCTCTCCACTTCCCACTCCAGGTCTCCTATTGTGCTGTGTTAGTCCTTCCTCCACAGCCATTCTATTGATGTTGGAGAGCACAGGAAGTCAGAGTAGCATCTGGCATTGTTCCCATAGCCTAATGTAGATGGAAGATATCTTCCACAGAGATCTGCTCCAGAGGTCTCAGTAGATGATGTCATTGGTCTGCATCTGGCTATGGAAAGATAGCCAGATGCTTCTCTGTTCCCCCTTGCCCTTCTCCAGAAGTCCAGTTGGCATGGGGAGGTTGCTGTCATAGTACATCAGTAAGTCCTACACAGCATCTGCACTAATTAATGCACTTTTTGGCACAGCTTTAACTGCCGTGGTTTAATGCTATGGAATTCTGAGATTTGTAGTTTTGTGAGCTACTTAACCTTTTCTGGTGCCACAACAAACTACAGATCTCAAGATTGCATAGGATGAAGTCATGATCATTAAAGGTGGTGTCAAGCTGCGTTAATTTTGTAGTGTGACAGTGGGGGGGGGGGTTTCCAGGGGGTGGAAGAGAATGGCAACCTCTACAAGAACCAAATAAGACATAGATGTAAGTTGGACCTACACCCATGTATGACACTAAGCAGAAGCCAACCAAAGTGCATTAATTAGTGCATGAACTAAAGCACAAGAACATTGTGAGAACTGATGATATTGCCATTGCATAATGTACCGTAACATAACAAGAACAGTTTTTCAGCATCTTCCTTTGACAGTTGTAACATTTAAGCGGGCCTCAAATCAGTAAAATTTTGCAGCAATGTAGTATGTGGATTGAGCCATCCAGGAAAACTATTTCAGCCTGAGGGATAAATTCACTTTCAGAGAAGTACTTGGGGCCTGAATTCATATAGTGCTTGGGGCAAAATGGATCAGGGGGAAAGTGTTTTACTAAAAATACAAACTTATTTTAGCTTAAAGTTTTTACTCCAAGTACTATATTAGGGACAAAAGTCCAAATGCATTCCTGCCCCTCTTTCCCCCATACCCATCCTATAACCACCTTCTATAATTTTTCTCCACAGGAACATTAGGTACACTACCCAGCTACCCCTACAGAATCTGGGTTGTGTAAAGCCATGTATCATGTGGCCTTATCGCCCCAGATTTGGGGAGATGGTAGGATTTTATTGGGTTTTTTAAGCAGCATAGACAAGGTCCTAGTCTTGGAGATGCACTAATCCTTTTATAATGGGGTGGGGGGATATAAGATCTTAGAAACCACTAAACAGTAATACATAGGAAAAGATAGCTAGAGAACCACTGACGGCTAGATTAAGTTCACAAGATGTCCAGATTCAGTCTCAAGGTCTAGAGTTTTTGCTTCTGCTCCAGTTGACTGAAAGTTGTGAGCTTGTACTTTAGGATTACTCGAAATAATAGGCACCAGTGCATGAAGTTTTAAGCAGCCAGCAAACACTGGACAGATATATATGTACTGTCTACTTTTTTCTTCCGACTCACCCCTGCCAGGAGACAATCTAATCTTTTAGTACTTTAGATTAGGGAGGGCAGAAAGTAGATCTGTCCACGCAAGCAGATCTTTGGATGATTTGCAAGGATTTCTGGCCTCCCCCTCATTTAACAATAGTATCAACAAAATATTTCCTCTCCACCAAAAATAATATTGAAATTAAGATAGGTTGTATTTTAAGGGATATCTAAGGATGTGTTTTGTGTGGAAAGACCCTGAGCTGTATTAATCTCAGGTACTGAAAACAAATTTCTTGATTCAAAATTCTTTAATTCTGAGCATTTTTCTTTTGCACCAGATTCCAGTTAGCCGATCTCAAGGGCACTAGTAAAAACTGAAGTAAGCTTGAAGTTTGCCCATCCTTGTTGTACAATAAATCAACATGCCATTGGGATTTTCTAGAATCCTGGCTAGAATCAAGAAATGGATCTGTCATAATGTTACACTCATGTCTGGTGTACACATTTAGCAGAATGAGTACCAAATGAGGTGACAGGAGAATCATGAGGTGGTAGAAAGGAGTGCCCAATTTCAAACCATTGTAGTAGAATGAATTTTTAAATGCTCCACACCATAAAACAAAAGAAAAACAAATCTTGGGCAAAATCTAATTGCTGGTCTCAGTTGTAATAATCAGTTTAATCAGTTGCTAACACTTACTTAAGTGTTTATTCAATGGGACTGCTCTAGTTGGGACTATCAGTTGTATTACCCCCTCAAACTTCATGCAAGCTTGAAAACAAATACAAGGAAGGCTAGCTGGACTAGAACTATTCCCCTGATGGCTTTTTTTTTTTAAAAAAAATGCGAGGAATTTATGTTATGGAGGAGGATTCAATATGGCATTCTTTGCCTGCAGTTTAATGTTGTATAGCCCATTTCACCATCTCAGGATTCTACCACTTCATTCTCCTGCATGTGAAGAAAGGGCCTGAAGCCACTCTAGAATTACTTTCCAGTTCTCTGCTGTCTTTCTGGAAACCTGACTATGGGGGGAGAAACAGCTTGAATGCGAATTTTCTCATAGACAAATATATAAATGCATGTGTTATATAGGTGCCACTGCTGATAAATGATTGTGAGTCTGAGCATTATGCTATAAAATATGCTTCCCTGATGATTTTCACTCCTGCTGTAAAAATTTAATCCAGTCTTCCCAAATGATTGAAGAGCAGCAGTTAGTTTTCCATTCTATAATTTTTTTCTCCCTCTGTAGTTGTTATAACCTCGTGTTGTCCATATGCAAACAATTATTAGGGAAACTCCAACAGACAAATATTTCCTCTACCCCATGGGATAGATTTCTGTATCTTTTAGCCAGCCGTGCAAGTTGTGCTAAATGCCTGTTGATTGACATTTCAAAATAAAATAAAAGAAAGGAGACCATCTTAGGCAGAAAATTTGGGGAGATTTGGACTACAGGACACTATCTAGTAGAATTAAAATATTGTTTTAACCAAGTATGATGTTATTAAAATGTACAAGTATTGTTTCCATATAGACAGAAACATTCTACAGACGTCATTTAAAACCAAAAATGTGTTAGAATGTGAAGCGATAAACAGATGGTTGAATCCAAAGTACAGTCATGCTTCAGCCCCATAAAAACCAATAGAAAAAGTTAGGCATAATTATCTTGAGCTGTGTTGATTTAAATGGAATGACAGCCTGCCAGAGTTTGGAAAAGTTCCTTTGTTGGACAATGCTGGTTGTCAGAGTCTAGAAACTGTAATTCAAAAAAAGGAATTTTCTAAGTTTTACATGACTATGAAAATATCCCTGACTGGCAAAGGTGGCCAAGGCCTATTGAACTGGTAGTAAGCCAGCTGAGACTATATCGAATCCAACTCCCTTTGAGCCTATGGATACTAGAAATTGCTTAAAACTATCCTTGCCATGGCTTAACTTTGTTGTTGTGTGCCTTCAAGTTATTTCTGACTAATGGCATCCCTAAGCCAATGGGATTTCCTTGGCAAAATTTGTTTGTGCCACTATTATTGCTGTGCGTTCTGAGCTGGAGGCACTTTAGAGCTAGTGCCATTTCTCCAACCCCCTTTCTTGGCTTTTTCACTGGCTGATCTTAGCCAGCAGAGCAGTTATTTAAGCAAATTGCTTTATTAGCAGATCTCTGAGATTGGCCAGGAGAAGGGCATTTCTGCAAGCAGAAGAAACTTTTGTGCTACAAGTGATGTAGTATAGGTAATAACTTCCTAATTGGTTTCAGTGGCAGTCCCACATAGCGCACAGAAGTAGTCTTGAGTCTACTGGTAGATATTTACATGTGAACATTCAGTGGGAGAGAGGCAGTTCATTGAGGAAGTTATTTTAGTATCATCTATTCAAGTCATCTTATATTGGGAAAAAGGATTTTTTTAGTTTATAAATTTTTGTATACAATGGCCTGTTATACAGATTGTTTAGCAGTTACATTTTGTGAGTGTGGTGAAACCCTTTGCCACTGACAGCACTCAGACTTTGCACGCAAGATTGTTGTTACAGATAAGAGCAGGCGGATGCAGGATGAGGGGGACCCTCGCTTCCTCATTGTTTCTTATCTGCTCCTCTTTCCATCCGTCAATTGTTCTAAAATGCCTGAATAGATTAATTGTTGCTCAGACTGACAGTTATGAATGGCTCTGGGTATTCAATGCATATATTTTTCTACAGTTGTATACTTGTCTTCATGGACATAAACCTACCCAGATCAGTTCTTGGTTGTGTTAACCTCTAAACCAACTTCCAAAAACATGGTCTGTTACTTTCAGCCCTAAGGAAGGGAAAGGAGTGAGTTCAAATTAAAGTAAGGCAACTTGCCTTCTTAAAAGTGGAGTTGGCTTTCATTAGATGAGGTTTCCAGATATAGCAGAAGAAGGAAGGTTTGGATATAGAGATTAACAGCTCAGTTTATCAGGGTTCTGAAAGTAAGGATTTGAAAACATTTCATTGTGTTTCTTGGAATCCTACCAGCATAGGAAATTTTGTATTGGGAAACTTTTGTCCCTTCTTGTGTAAATATTTATGCATTTTGGGGTAGATGGTAGTACTTTTCTTAAAATACACAACTCCACATACATTTTAATGCATTTTGCCCATTGACTAAATTGCATTTCCATACATATTTGAAACATGCACACTTTATTAATGTTCATTTACCTATGCATAGTTCAAAAAAAGAAAAAATGGGAGGTATTTGACTTGTGTAGTTTACCCCTGTCAATGAGAAACTGAAAGATGTACATACAGTTGTCCCTCCCCATTCGCAGACACAAAATTCTCGCTCTTTGTGGGGAGGGACAAGGGCTATATTTCAAATAACTGCGCACGCCCGTGCACAGCCCCACATGTGCACCATGGGCACGCACGCCATTAGTTTAAATGGAGCTCGAATTATTTGCAAGCCACCATTTTCACAGGGGGGTCCGGAATGGATCCCCTGTGTATTGGGAAGGGCAATTCTATACAATAATCTTGCAGATCATAAATTGGATATATTCATTTCTTAATAAATTGGTGAATGTTAATATCTTGTCCGTCCCAATTTTCATGTTGCTTTTCTGATCGAATTACTTAAGTTAAACTCATCTATTTTGAGAGCATGACTATACCTAAGCATCATACATATTTTCAGGTGGCAACATGACATGTTTCCTGAATGGTAAATACATAAACCAGATTGAACGTTCAATAGATACATTAAGAGAACAACTTCAGCTGGTAAAGATGGCCAAAGACCAGCTGAAGATGAATTTAATCTAGAGCCCTCCCAACATAGGTGTGTTGTAAATTACATAGGACTGCCCTTGCCCCGAACTAACATTGTAGCTTCACCCCTGGACTGGAGGAGATTTGGATCTGGTATAATTTAGCATATTTGGATCTGGTATAATTTAGCACTGTGTTGCAGTGGTTCCACTCCTTCCTCTCAGGTAGATCCCAGAGGGTGTTGCTCGGGGTCAGTTGCTCCACAAAAAAAGAGCTCACTTGTGGCGTCCCTCAAGGCACCATTCTGTCCCCAATGCTGTTTAACATATATATGAAGCCGCTGGGAAAGATTATCTGGAGACATGGGGCAGGGTGTTATCAGTACGCTGATGACACCCAGATCTATTTCTCCATGTCCCAGTCATCGGCATCAGCTCCCGATGGCGTCTCTCCTCTCAATAGCTGTCTTAAGGCAGTAATGGACTGGACGAGGAAAAACAGATTGAGATTGAATTCAGACAAAACGGAGGTGTTCACAGTAGCAGCCCCGAAACCAGGATTTGGGATACAACCTCCATTCCTGGATGGGATCACACTCTCCCTGAAGGACTATGTTTGCAGTCTGGGTGTGCTCCTCGATCTGTCACTCCAGATGACTAATCAGGTAAACGCGAAAGTCAGGAGCGCCTGTTATCAGCTTCGGCTGATATGTCAGCTGCTCCCTTTCCTGGAAGTAAGGGACCTTGAGACTGTGGTGCATGTGCTGGTAACCTCCCATCTTGATTTTTGTAACATGCTCTACATGTGTCCGGAAATGGGTGCTTGGTCTGCCAGAACATGGCAGCCAGACTGGTCTTGGGTACAGCAAGGAGAGACCATATAACACCGGTACTAAAGTCCCTCCACTGGCTGCCTATTAGTTTCCGGGCCCAGTATAAGGTGTTGGTTATTACCTTTAAAGCCCTAAATGGCTTGGGTCCAACCTATCTTCGGGACTGCCTCCTCCCATACAATCCACCCTGCACACTTCGGTCCTCTGGGAGGAATTTGTTGGAGCCAATAAAAAACCAGGCTGTCTGCAACCTCCCAGAGGGCCTTCTCGGCAACCACTCCCAGACTATGGAATGGCCTGCCGGACGAGATCCATCAGATTATGACTTTAAGCAGCTTCAAAAAGGCTATTAAAACGGATTTCTTCTGGCAGGCCTTTCCTGACTAATCTCCCAACCTCAGGAGTTTGCCCATCTCTTCTTCTCCCATTTTTGGCTGTAGTCGCTGTTTTTGTCTGTCATTGTTTGTTCCAGTGAGTTTTAGTTATTTTAAGATGTTTTATTCTAAGATGTTTTAATGGATAATTGGTTTAATACTTTTTAAGGGGTGGGTGGGTTTTCGGATTTTCAGATTGTACTTTGCTATATTGTAATATATTGTATGGAATTTTTAATTGCTGTAAGCCTCCCCGATTGCTTGACAATCTGGTTTATGTATTTACCATTTATTATTATTATTATTATTATTATTATTATTATCCCCCCCATAGATCCATTGCTCTGTCAGCACATCTATGGCAGGAGGGCATGTCTATCAATATAAGAAGCTTGTACCTAATTCTAGACGCTGGTGCATCTTTGAGTAAGGATTATTCTGCTTCTTGGTGTGGATCCAATTCAGAATAAAACATTAGAGCCAACAGAGCAGCAGATCTTTTAGATCAGCCAGTAGAAGAGGGGTCTTTCAACAGAAAAGCATTTTTCCTGGCAGAAGTTTGTTCCTAGTCCTACCTAACTCCTAAAGCTGGTGCATCTTGGAGTTAGCATTGCATTTCCCAACAGTAATTTCTTGAACTCTTAACAGGACACTACAGGACACATTTGGGAATATTGGAAATGTTTTTTTGGAAAAGCAGGTATGTATTTGCTCAGGTATCCCATTCATTCATTGAGAGAAGCCAGGTCTACAGATTGCAGGGTCTTTATTCTATAAATGGATGGAATTTCCCATAGGTAAAGCACAAAGGAACAAAATGTCTTGCTACATCATGTAGAGACTATTCTGGCCAGTATTCTGGCCAGTGTAGACAAGCTTTGGCACTCAGCAAGATGCATAACTGCCTCTAAAATATAGAGCTGTGGGCTTGTACTCCACCCCCTAAACTGCATGGCTAAGGAGATTATCGCACAAGCACAAAATCCAGGTTTACTTCTCCCAAATTCAAGTCTAATTCGGGCTGGAGCTGGGTCTTATTGCATGGCTTTCCCCCAAAAAATGCCATCTGAGTACAGCCAGGCTCCAATGCAGCTCCTTTAACTCGCTTTGTGGCCATTTTTCAAAAGTCTGAAACTTCCAACTTTGAAAAATATCCGCCGGAGCAAGTTAAGGGAGCCGTGTTGGAGCCTGGCTGTACTCAGATGGCAGTCTTGTTGGGGGGGGAATCGTGCAATAGGACCCGAATTACACTTGACTTTGGGAGAGATAAGCCAGGGTTTTATGCTTGTGTGATAATCACTATAGAAAGAAGCACCATCCTGTGTTCTGGCTCAAGCAGTAAAATCTCTAAGTATTGACCTGCAAGCAATAACTCCAACCTGCCTTATATGCCTTCCTAGTTGACCTAACAGGGCCACTGTTTACAATATGAAGTTCTAATTTTTGATCAGGTTAAACCATCTAGGTCAGATTAAGTCACTATTATGCCAATATTTTGTGTTTTTCTATTTATTTCTTATTTCATATTACTCTGTAAATTTAAACAATGTTCAGTTTATCACCTGGCTTCTTGCATGTGGGTTAGAATCTATGAATTCTTGAAGGGCCTGAAATAAACTTTCATAATAATCCTTGCAGTCTACAGGAAAGCCCTGTCCTGTGGTATATGGCAAGTTGTTTGCCCTGAGGAAAGATGTTGAGTAAGGTCATGCATGGTAGATGAGTTCCAGATGTGTCTCATTTTCATTGGGACTGTCAGAGGAAACTGATGGACAATTCTGATAAGATTAGAGCTTATTTTGGAGGTGCTGTTGCCAGTTTTTATCTTAAAGTATATGCAGATCTCTATTTAGTAAAATACAGTTTGAAAAAGTTTATTTTTTCCAACTACAACTCCCAACATTCCCTCTGGGAGTTGTAGTCCAAAAAAGTAACTTTTACAGTCTCCAGTAAAATGAATTGAGTAAAACCCAAGAAATTGTTTTCAACGTACTATGCTGTTTTTGTAAAGCAATCATAATGAGAATAGTGAAAATCTCAAATGAACTTAATTCTTGAACAAGTTGGAAGAATTTTCACATTTTAGTATATAGAACTTTTTATTACAGCCCGAGGGTTGTTTAGTTTAGATAAATAGCATTAAATTTTGTGTTTTTAGTTTTCATCTCGGACTGCATAGATTACCCTGTCATCAAGAGGAAAATCACAAAGATGGTTTTTCAGGTAGTGCTGATTAGGAGCAAATTGTATTTTTCTAACAGGATAGGCTTTGTTGTAATGATTTAATCATTGCTTTGTAGATATTTGAGAAAGCCTTTTTGAGTGGCACCTGATTAAAAATTGATATTTTTATAATGTAAAGGGAATGTATTGCTACTGAAGTGTTTTTCAGTTTATGATTTTGGATGCTCTGTCTACAAAGTTACTTAGTTTATAAGGCTGACTTGGCATGTCAGATCAAATGAGTTATATAAAATATTTAACTTCAATTATCTTCTCAGGATTATTAGTCTTGGGAGACATGCTCATATATGCATCATGCCATTTACGGTAGCTTTACAGCAAGAAGATGAGTCTGTTTGAGCAGAGAAGGACATTAATAAGCTAGAACATCAATAAGCATATGCCATAATTTGGAAATAGAGGTAGTTGTTAGTCCAAGACACCATGGTGTGGTGCCAAAGTGGGATTCATGTGGCACTCCAGATGTGGGACTGCAGTTCCTAACAGACCTAGCCAACATAGATATTTGTGAGGAATGCTAAGAATTGCAGATCAGCAGCATTTGGAGGGCCACATTGTTCTTATCCTTGATGTTGTGGTTAGTGTATTGTAGGATTAGAGAACCTTTGGCTCAGATTCAGATTCACTCAATTATGAAGTGTATTGGTTAAGCCTGGGCCTGTCACCATCTCTCAAACTAACCAACACCACAGACATGTTATAGGGATAAAACTAGGTGAGAATTATTTATACATTGAAGGAAAAGTGGAATACAGTATAAATAAATAAAATAATCTAAGACCCATAGAGGCAGTCTCTCATCTACGAAGTCTATTGATTAAGCTGTCTATTGGGGGTCAAGGAAAATTACGGAAGTTTAGGATTTTGTATGATTTCACAAACCCACAGTAGTGGGGGCTGGTTTCCCCCACCCAGGCTTTGGCTATTGCCAGCCTGCCCACTCCTGCCTGTCTCTTTCCTAGTTTACTGTTTCTCCTTCTATTTAAGGGTTGTACTAGGACTCTGAGAGATCAAAGTATGAATCACCACTCAGACATGAAAACTCACTAGGTGGCCTTAGCTGAGCCACTCTCATAATAAGAGGAAGGCAATGACAAGCATCCTTGAAATAAATTTGCCCCTAAAACTCATAAGTCAGAGTCAACAGACTGCATAACAACAATTGATGGCTTAACTGAAGGATGGGATAGTTAGGAAGGGTGGTAGAAACCACATTTTGTTCTTCAGCAAAGAATCAAGTACAATTTGTACAAAGAATCAAGTTAGTTCTGGCCTGCTGACCCAGAATAAAAGATACAGTGACCCTTGGTATCTGCTGGAGTTTTGTTCCAGGATCTCCAATGGATACCAACATCTGTGGATGCTTATATACAATGACATGGTAAAATGGTGTTCCTTATATATAATGGCAAAATCAAGGCTTACTTTTTGGAATTTATATTTTTGGAATATTTTCAATCTGTGGATACTTGAATCCATAATAACTAAAAATTTGTGGGTATGGTTGTCCGACTGTAATTGAAATGCTAAACTAGAAATTTGGAGATTGAAGGAAAATTTCGGGGTGGGGCGGAATTCTTATTTGGGGTACAATGCCATCATGTCACATGTGTGTGTCCCCAGCTATGTCCTATATACAGTGGAAATCCAATGCAGGTCTGTTCAGAAGAAAGCACCATTGAGTTCAGCTGGATTTATTTGCCTATCATGAATAGGATCACAGCCTAAAGAATTAATAAATTTCTTTTACAGAACCCTGAGATCTGTGTGGAGATGAATGGTTGTTAAACCAGTAAATGGGATCAGGACTCTGTGGGCCTGAAGAGGTCATTTTTGGTGTTAAGTTTTTGAAATGGATGATAGGATTTTTAAAGCAAATAACAAAAATCTTGCAAAGAGTTTCAACAAGTGAATTATCTTCTCTGTTTTCCTCTGTAGTTTTACTATAAATGTCTGTGCAGCTTTTGAAGCTCCAGGTTTTTCAGATAAAATAGGTAAGTCTTTTAATGTTCACATGACTTTGTTAAAGACTGATTGATTTTTGTTGGAATATTTGAAGTTGTTTTCAAGTTCTGAAGTCTTTGGGTGTCATAAGACCAAACTAGAGGTGACATCAATTGTATGGATGCAGATTTAACATGCATTTTTTAAAATGTGAGTAATCTCTTGGGCAAAAGGTGGGGAAGGACTTTTTAATTTTGTTGCTCCATGTCACATTTTGGACAAAGATTCAGTCTCTGAAAGTGCTATTTAAAAAAGAATTCCAAACCTCTGTGTGTTTTTTTGAAGGTAAATGTTATTGTTGTTGTTATATTTATTTATACCCCAATGTTTTCCTAAAATTGGAACTCAGTGTGGCTTTTAATTTAAAAACAAGTACAGTATAGCTGCAAACATACAAATGTGGAGAATTATAGAATTACAAAATAGAATTATATTGCCCACAATATTAAAACAATTTAAAAGAGAAACTCAAAAAGCACAAAATATAGTTTAAAACAATTCAATATAATCTATACATCACCCTCTAAAGCCTTTTCCTGGAAAACTCTCAGTTAAGTCTTTGCCTGCCAATGAAAGGACAACAAGGAGGGAGCCATTCTGGCTTCCTTGGGAAGGGAATAACAGGGCAACCACTGAGAAACACACACCCCTGCGATAAAACGTCTACTAGTTTTGGGAGGAGATGATTTCCAAGTACAGTCGGACCTCTGGATCTGTGGAGGATCTGCTTCAGACCCCCCCCTCCCCCGGAGATGCAAAAAAAGTGAGTTCTCAAGTCCCATTCTCCCTAATGGTGGCGCCGCAAACACAGCCATTGGGGACAACAGGGCTTGCCGTCTGCGGATGCTCAAATCTGCAGATAGTATGCCCACAGATACAGAGGTCCAACTGTACTTATGCATGGCATTTTAGTCTTTTTCTTGGCTCACACATTGTTCATTATCCCATTTTAATGTTTCTACTTCCTCTCTTTTTATTTACCTAGTACCAGAACTGATACTCAGTTTGATGGGGGTTTGCCTCTGCTCAGTAGCATCCTGATGGCTCTCCTAAAAGGGCTGTACAGGGGTTGAAGGGCACAGAGGACCATGGTAGGATGAAAGAATAACAGGCCATGACACTGTAAGCAGTGTACCTCATGTTGCATGACACTTATTCAGACTGCTGTTGTGAAGAAATGCATCTGCTTAGGGCAGCTGCAGCCACCATTTTAGTTATTCCAGAACTCCCAGAATCCTGACACCAATGGACATAAAAAAACTCCAGAGGCATCTTTGTTCAGAGCATAGAAAACGTTACTTTTTGAAACTTTTGTTTTGCACTACAGCTTCCAAAAAACCCCAGCCAGCATGGTAGAGTTTTCTGAGAGCTTTAGTTCAAAAAGTGACATTTTCTAAGCTCTGGTGAAATAACCAAGATGGTAACAGCTGAAGTCACTTGGTTAGATACAGTGGACCCTTGGTATCTACTGGGGTTTGGCTTTGGGAGCCCCCATGGATACAAAAATCTGTGGATGCTCAAGTCCCAATGGCATAGTAAAATGCTATCTCATATACAAAATGGCAAAATCAAGGTTTCCTTTTTGGAATTTATATACTTTAAAAATATTTTCAAATTGTGGATGCTTGAATCCATGGATAAAATCCCTATTGGGTGCTAATTCCAGGCCTGCCTACAATGTACACATGGAAAGAATTTATTTGGATTAGGAATTTTGTAAAGGGGCATCCATTTTTGTATTATGTTCTAATCAAGCCCCTGGAGAGACCCTGATGATACTGATGTTGGCTTCATTTTATTGCCAAACAAAATCATTTATATGTTTGAAGAAGTTTAAATCTGTTTTATTTGTATCCTGGTCTGTGATTTCATGTTACAGGATTATTGTGTTGTTGTTGTTACTCTTTTAGATTTGTGGTGAAAGAGCAGTGAAGGATTTGCCATGTTCCTTTTATTACTGTTTATAATGATGTAAGAAATTAAACTCAGCAACTTGCTTTCATGACAGAATCATTGGCCAGCTGAACAAATATTGAACTGCATTCAGAAACAAAAACATTCCAAAATTAGGCCCTTTACTTTAAAAGTGGAGGAGGATTTGAAGGATAACATGTATTTATGAGGCTTGACTTGCTTGTGTCCTTTAGCTCTGAGAGCTGAACTACAATTGGATTCCTTAAAAGTCAAAGGAGCTGTTAAGCGGACCCTTTTCCTGGATTACCATCAATCACAGCATGTCTTCCTCCTCATGATAGACCAGCAGAACTGGCTCACTTGTAAGGACTTTGTGGTTTATCTCAGAGTAAGTGTTGTTCTTTGCCAGGTCAAGAAAGTGATCATTTCCAGGGCAGTTATTTCAAGTATAATTGGTATGTAAATGATTAAAAAGAACAGACAGTAAAACAAATAAAAATGATAAATTGTTTGTTTGTTTGTTTTTAAAAAAAACACACCTTTGTGTTCCTTAACACTAGAAAATATAAGATTGTAATCAGCACATATTTTGGAATATGTCTGTAGACTTTTCCTACAAATGGTTGTGAATAATATTAAATAAATCTGAATAGTATTGTGCCTAATGTTTGAGCAGCTTCAATTCTGTTACTTTATCTCCTTAAATGTCAGACAGACAAGCCATAGTTACTGAAGCCACTTCTATATGTTAAACACATACACACATGAACAATCTTGGGGTTGAATTGTATTGTACATATCATGTTTTGCAATTGTAGGAAGTGTTCTATATTTGCTTTGTAAGAAAATGCTGAAACATAACCAGAATATGCAAAGTTATATCCACTGGGACTGTATCAGCAATGGCCTCCAAGTCAGAATGGTTCTGAGAGATTTTATCTGCAAAGTATTTTTATAAATATGTATGTATGTATTTTATATTTTGCTTTTCACCCAGTATGGGATGCAAAGTAGATCCAGCCAGCCCCAATCCTGTTTAGCTGCCAAAATTATACGAGATTGGATGTGTTTAGGATGGTTTGGTGATAATGGTCTTTACTTCTGAGCAGATGATAATAGAATCTGGATGTTAATTGCTTTTTTGCTGAGATCCAGTATATACATCTTGACAATGTTTCCTTTTATTTTACTTCTCTCAGGATGAAACTGAGTTTCGAGATAAATTGTCTCCAATCAACATTACCTTGAATTACAGCTTGGATGAATCCTCTTTTTCAGATGGTTTAGCTGTGAACCCGATATTGAACTTTTACCAAGAAAACGTCATTGGCAAGCAGGTATGGCCCTAGCATGCAAGTGCTGTCATGCTATGTGGCATCTTCTGTACATTGTTTTTGTTCAGAAGTTTTAGCATTCCCTCAGTACATGCAACAAGAATTTAATTTGTTCATGATGAGAAATTAATTGAACCAGATATATCTGAAAATTATGGAAACTTTTCCAGAATACATTTTCTAAATGTTCTCATTCTGTTAGTCCTATCTAAGCCCAACAGCATGTAAATCATATTCCTTGCCTGGGAAGGACGGAAATATATATGCACCCTTTAATAAGCAGATCATGACATGGATACGTATGCATATACATAAGCAGTCACCACTGGCCTCTTGTTGGCATTGGGGTTTGGAAGGCTCAAGTCTTTTGAGGGAGATGTTTTTAATGGTTATCAAACAAACAAAAAAGAAAGGAAAGGAAATGTCTGAAATTCCTTTCCAAGAGAGTTCTAACACAAGTGATGCATGTTTTGGACAATGCAGGCTTACATTCTTGTGGATTGTGGAGAGGACAACGTGTGCATTCCTGAATTGAAACTTTCTGCTGTGCCGTAAGTTTGAACAAATACATTTGTGTATTGCAGTTAATGGAATAAAGGTGTTCACTAAAACGCTGCTGGGGGGTGTGGGGAAGAGAAAACCACAAGGGCTGTCCCTGCAATAGGAAGGAGATCTTAACAGCCTCATGCTGAGACTGGCTTTTATGTCTTTGGTTCACTTTCTACAGTCCTCAAGTGGGTAAGTTCAAAGATCTGTCATTTTATTAAAAAAAACCAAAAACAAAATCACCTCTGTGTTTCCCTGATCATTTGAGCTTTGTTATTTCAGCAGAGAAGTAATTTTAAAAATTGTTTCTACATTTGCACAAAAATACATGCAAATAGTTTCCCACCTTCTCAAACAAAGGTCAAACCACCTTGAATCCCAGCATGGGGGAAGGTAAGGTATAACTAAAGCAATATGGTACAGTACAATAACATTAAAAAGGGTCATTTCTGAATTGAAAATTTCCTGGAATAAATCTTAGAAAAAATACTGTTTCAAAATATAATAAATATAAAATTTAAAGAAAAGAAAAAGAAAAAAATACTGTTGTCAACTACAACAGTAAGAATCCCCCAGCCAATGTTGCCACTGGCCCTATTGGCTGCAGCATTCTATCAGCTGTAGTCCATAAAGTATTTTTTTCAAACTCTGCTCATATCATGTGTCCTCTCTGGAGGACACAGATAAATATCAGAGGACTCTGCAGTATCAATCCCATCCCTGCATCCTTTTCTCAAGTACTGATGGCTGAGTGATAGTTTCATTATGTCCATCCTCCTGCTATTCTATCTCAGCTCATCACATTTGCCTTTGGGTATTATGTTTGTTTCAGTTTTTTCCCCACCCTATCTCCAAGGATTTGGTGTCTGCCTTTATGTAGTTTACGTAAGCCCCTATCATGGGGTTTTCTGGGACTGAGTGTGTGTGATTTGCTCCAGGTCACTCAGTGGGTTTCCATGACCAAGTGAGGAATCAAACCTTGGGACGTTATCACACGGGGAGTCGCGGGGAGAAAGTGGAAATAAATCGGACGAGCGGAAGACTTTAATTTACGGGATTTGTCCCGTTCCGCCTCGTCTGATAACTAAATTCGAATTTAAAAGGGGGTTAATTCAAACAAAAAACTGATCTTTTCAAATCCTCAAAAATCCCGAAAATGAAAAGATCAGGTTTTCATTCGAATTAACCCCCTTTTAAATTCAAATTTAGTTATCAGACGAGGCGGAACAGGACAAATCCCATAAATTAAAGACTTCCGCTCGTGCCCGTTTATTTCCACTTTCTCCCCGCAACTCCCCGTGTGATAACGTCCTTGGTCTTGAGAGTCATAGTTCAGAACTCAACCACTACACCATGGTGGCTCTCCTCCAAAGACTTATGGTTGCATAAATAGTTCTCCCTCTTCCATTCCAGTTTTATCCTCACAACAATACTGTGAAATAGATCAGGCTGAGAAATAGTGAAACCCAAGATCATTCAGTGAGTCCCATGGGTGAGATGAGATTTGAATATGGGTCTTGTTCCTAATTTTGACATGCTAACGTTGTTTACTATACACACTTGTATGCACACATAGGAGGAGATCTATGTGCTTAATGCATAAAGCTTAAGAACTTTTGTCCCTCTAGATGTTTAGACCTACAACTTCTATAAGCACTGGTTAAAGTAGCCAATGACAAGGGATAATGGGAGTGGTAAGACAAAACATTTGGAGGGCCAAAATATCGCCAAACCGCATTGGACCCTCTTAATGGAGGGTGATGATTCTTTCAATTCTTTTCCCACTAGCCTGTCATAAAAACATAATTGGGTTTGTATCTATTCTGCATAGTCATAATAGTCTGGTGCCACCTTAATGTTATGGCTACATGGAATTCTGGGTTCCTTCCACATTATCAAATCATAGCTGTATATTCCACTTTACTACCATAGTGACATCCTCTGGAATCCTGGAGTTTTTAGGATTTTTTTAAGTACTAGTGCTCTCTGGCTGAGAATTCTAAAGTGCAACTAAGGATTTGATAGGATGTTGCCACACCAATTAAAGCGGAATATAGCATTCAGACTGTGCTGTGGGAAAAGGCCCTTGACATATGTAATTTACTGAAATATCTAGTTCCATTTCTGTTACAGAGAGGTCTAATGCACTTTCCAGAACTACAGGACTAGGACCATATAGCAGAGAATCCTATGAATGTACCAAATTACAAATCCCAGGGTTCTGTATCATGACATTAAAAATGGTTTCAAATTGTTCTAACTTTAGTGTCATTATTTTCCAATAATGGGGGAACCTAAACTTCCCTATCAAGAAATGTTTTTAGATATTAAATACAAATATATTTTAACATGACCTGTAATCAGCAAGATTTATCATCATCATCATTGACATTTGGCAAGGGATTTGCATACATCGAACATGGCCTTGCACATAATTCATCACAAATCCATGTAATTCCACAACATAAAAACATGCTGGATGCATCAAAACAAATCAATGCTAGATTTCATGTTTTGTAGATGAAAGAGTCAACACCATTGTGAGGGCATATGCATGGTTTAATGACACAGATGGAGAGTACATCCTGGATAAGAAATAAACATGGTTGCCTATGAGGACTTGTACTTATCCCACTACTGCCTCCAAATGTGGAGACCTCCACCTCTCCCTGTTGCTAAGGCACAATATGTGTGGACTTTCTAGATGTGTTTATGGTTCTTGTGTGAGACTTTGTTCTTATAATCCCACCACTGGACAACATCAATCTTAAAAGACTACCACAGATACTGTGTATCTAAATTCAACTATTGTAACATTTTCAGGTGTATAGTGTTCCCAGGTGTATAATAAAAAAATAATTTATTAAACAGAAGTACAATATACAGTTAAAGCTTATGTATTTAATACAACTAAATCTTAATTGATCCTAATTACTCTTTTCTATCTCATAATCCTAACTGAACCTAACTGTCCTGAGGCTAGCTAAATCCCTATTTCTCTCCTCTGATTGTCCCCCACACCAGACCTTTTAACATCCTTCCAAAACCAGCCAGTCTCCAGTTACTTCTATACTCTCATCCCTTCTCAGTAGATTTTTATTGCCTTTTATTACACATGAATAAAAATAGATTTTCTATACATTACATAATAACTGTACTTTACCTTAATTTCTCTAATAAATGCAACAAATTCTATAATATCACAGTGACGCATGCCAAAAATGTGTTTGTTTGTTTTGGGGTGTTTTTTTTTACAGAGACAGAGATCAGATCATAATTGGAGAAGAAAACTGTGTCATGCTAATTATCAATTCAAGAAATGAAGGTGAAGGAGCCTATGAAGCAGAGCTGCATATAAAGATACCTCCTGAAGCAGATTACACAGGTGTTGAACGCAACAACAAGGTACTGTTAAGCAATAATTTATTGGGTTGTCATCTCTCCCACACACACAGACACTGCATAATAAAAATTTGAACAAAAGAGTTTAGAAATGTTACTTTTACATACTCCAGAATTCTCCAGCCAACATGGCTACAGACAAACTTTATTTGTATGTTGAGTTGAAATACATTTATTTTAATTATTTATTAATGAATGCGCGCGCACACGCACACACACACACATTCCCCACCCTCTATCTAGAACAGAGCAGCATACAATAAAAACCAATCTGACACATTTAAAACGATGTAAATAATAAAAATGATTTTTAAAAGCTTGAAACATATTGAACAAGTTTATTAGTTAAAAAGACTATTTAAAACAGGTTAAAATAACTTTAAATCATATACATGGGAAGGTTTGTGTAAAACCAATTGAGCTGAACAGCTTTAGTGCACAACTTTTTTCACTAAGTAGTAGATAAATGATCCAAATGTTGAAAAAACACATTTCCACTAACACATAGGTTTTTCCCTCATCCAAATAATTATTTCTAAGATACAAGGATTTAGCAAAATTGTATAGTAATACTACTCACTAGGGCCATGTTTCAAGTGAACAGGACAGAGTTCATTTTACTTGGAAAGTTTTGTAGGGTGGAGGGGGAGTTGCTTTTGGAAAAGCCAGGATGAAATTCTATCTCCTAAATGTACAGACAGTTCAATGTATTCACTACTGGGCAAGAAGAATATATCAACTCATCTGACTACAAAGCCTGCAAGCTGATCCAGCCTGAACTTTATTTTGGACGGTTCAAAGCGTGACACCCCCCACCCCCCAAAAGGGAACCAAGGTGTGCCAAGTTAATTTCCTTTCTAGAAGCAAATATTTTTGTTGTGCTGAAAATAACTTCCTGCTCCTCTTCTGTGAGTTTGTTTTATCATATAAGACAAGTAAAAGATGGAAGAAGAAGGAAAAAACATCTGTAACAACTGTCAAGAAAAGAAACTGTTGACATTTCTGAAGGTTATTTTTTTTTAATTAAATGAAGCTGCACCTTTTTTGAAGACATTGTTAAATATAATCTTACCCTTTGCTATTAGATTTTAATGCTCTGTTCTCTTGTTTTTACGATTGTGAATACTGAATAAGAGTAGTATACAGATTTTAATATTGTACTATGAATGCTCAGCCTTCTTAATACTAGTTGTTGGATGATAGTTGTTTTAATCCAACATAAGTGGAGGATGCCAAGTTGAAGAAGACTACTGTAGATGGTGATGATGTTTTTTGCTATTCTATGTCATGGGATCCCAGGATGTTGTACAAGTAAAACAATATGAACTGTTTAAAACATTTCCAGATTTAAAACAAAAAGAAAATAAGTTAAACTGTCTAAAAGCATATTAAACAATTTAACAAGTTGAAACAGCTTAAAACCATGTAGATGTACATTTGAAAAGTAAACTAGGCCTCAAAGCCTTTAATAAAAAGCCATGTTTTGACTTGGCACCAGAAATAAACCAGCGTTGGTGCCAATCAGACTTTCAAGAAGAGGATGTTCCATAAATGAGCACCATCAGAGAAAAGGCTCTCTCCCATGTCCTCCTCAGTATATTTCTGGGGATAATGGAATTGAAGTCCAAAATCAAAACCTCATCCAAGCTGTTATCTTTCAATGTGCATGTATGGGAATGGCCCCTGAGCAACTGATCAGCATCATATGGGGCTCTTCAGATCTTTTGACTGTTGTATCTTCTGCTGTAGTCCTAGTATGTGACATGTGAGTGCATCTCAAACTTCATGCCCCTATGGCATTTAAGGATACAATCCGGATCAACACTGGAACTGGATATAAACCAAATGAGGAGGCAGGTGTGATAGAGAACCTACAGTGCAGTAACCTGTCTTCCTCAATCTAGTAATGCTGGCTAAGAACATAAATAATTCCCTTCCACTGAGTCAGACAACAGGTGCATTATAGCCCAGTACTGTCAATTCTGGTGGGCAGCAATGCCTTTCCAGGATTTCTGGTAAGATTCTTTCAGTTGTTTGAAGATCCATAGTCTACCCTGGTGATCTCCCATTCCAGTAGTAACCAAGTCTGAACCTGCATAGCTTCTGAAAACAGATGAAACCAGCTGTATTCAGGGTGGTAAGGTCACACTACATTGACAAGTTACAAACATTTTAGGAAGGCAGTGACGTTCTTTTGTTGGTCATTAGGAGGTAAGTTCTGAGAGCCAGTGTGGTATGGTGTGATGTTTTGAGTTTTTGACTAGGATGCCAGGAGACCAGGGCTGCATCAGTACTTTAGAAATAATGCAGTTTGACACCACTTTAACTGCCATGGCTCCATCCTACAGAATCCCAGGAGTTGTAGTTTTGTGAGGCACCAGCACTCTTTGCCAGAGAAGGCAAACTTGTAAAACTACAAATCCCAGCATCTTATAGGATGGAGCTTCAGCACTTAAAGTACTATCAAGCTACATTATTTCTACAGTATAGATGCACCCCAGGATTGAAATCCCTGCTCAGCCATGGAAACCTACTGGGTACCTCAGAGGAAGGAAATGGCAAACCCCTTTGAAGAAATCTTGCCAAGAAAAGCCTGTGATAGGTTTGCCTCAGGTCACCATAAGTCAGAAATGACTTGAAGGCACACGACATCAACAATAGGCTCTTATAGGAAGCAGAAGTAGGGCTGTGGAGAGAGGTGTGATTCTGTCCCCTTGCGGGTAAGTACAGGACAATATCAAAAACCTGGATTTGTCCAAAATGTGTTGCCATATTCATGCCACCTTGTGTCCCATGACAAGAGAAAAGCTGGTTATAAATTGAAGGAATGAGTAAATGAATGAATGTAGTGAATAGTGAATGAATTAATCAGTTGCAATGACAGCTAGTACTGTATTCAGTTGTATTCAACTCTTGTAGGTAGAAATGCTTATTAAGAATATTTGCAGGCTGCCTTTGACTAAAATTCTCCAAGATGTTTCACAATTCGTACTAAAACAATGCGGAATTATGCATGATATTTTAAGTAGATTTTAAAACAACACCAACTAACTAGCTGCCATATGGATGGTAACAACAGAAACAAAGAGTGCCGTTGTGGCCTGGCACCTAAAAATTATAAAAAAGAGGGATAGTGAAGTTCTCCAATGGCCATTCTGGCTGGTGGATTCTGGGAACTGTAGCCCCAAAAGCCCTCAAATTGCCCAAAATTCTTTCCAACCTCTGCCACAAAAAAAGTGGAGTTGTTTCACCATGCGCCATACTTCAAACAGCTGAAATATGGAAGCCAGGGATACTGAGCGTTATAGTTTGGGAAACTTTTTGGTTTAGCAGCTATCTAGAAAAGTATGCTTAACTAGAGCCTTCCTAGAAGGAGACTGGGTGGTGCTGTGGGAGTGCAGAACTGGGAAAGCAAGCAAAGATATTGATTTCTAGCTCCTGAACACATTCTCTCCTTAAGCAAGTGTCCTTGATTATAATGGCACAGTCCTATGTAACTTCCTGTGTTAGAATGTCAACAGCTAACCTTCAATTCATTAATATCCAGACCTTTAGGGAAATACAATACAGTTGGTGATTAATCACTGTCATGGAAGCTGTTCTGCCACTTTTATAACCCCTAGCTTTATTAACCCAGGAGTTCTCCTGCATTGTCCATATCCATCCACATTCCAGTTGTTTCAACTTGAAATATAAGCCAGATTGTTCTGGTGTTAATTGGTTGGTTGTTGCTACTGTTCAAAACTATAAAATAAGCCATGTGTTGCTGTAAAAGAAATAAAAGGGGGAAATTGTTCCTTAGGTCTAGTAAAAAGCTAGTTTGGCTAAACATACACAGGTGTCAGTGGATTTGCATAGAGGGTAAGCAGAGCTGTTAACAGAATATGTGCCATTTTTTTCTCTTGTACAGAGACCAAAATAAATGCACATTTCTGTAGTCTTGCCACCCCTTGAACTAAATGTATTTAGGGGTTCTTAGTGGGAATACGGTTTCCACTGAGCAGTTTTCAGGCTCCTGTCTCAAGACCACAGCAAATGATTAGGGGCTGCTTAACAAGACGAAAGAACTAGGGAGTTTACTAGTTACAATAATGGACTGGGACATTAGAGCTCCAGGTTCCCACTGAGCCATGTATCTCATTGAGCAACATTAGGGTCATTATTTTCATTCTGTCATATCTCACAAGGTTGTTATGAGGATAAAGTGGAAAGAAGGAGAGTCATATACACAACTTTGAAATCACTGGGGGAAAGCTGAGATAATAAAGGTCATTAATAAATATTAACATTTGAAAAACATTTGGAAGGATATGCATTCCTTGATGACCCCAGAGATCACATGGATTTCTCCAGTGGATATCCTCTGCTACAATTTCAGCAGCTAAAGAACTGGGTACCAAATAGTAACAGAAACCCACTCTTAGAAAGACAGATACCTGCACAAGAACTCTAACCATCACCCAGGACAAAAAAGAAGCACAATAAAAACACTGGTAGACCGGGCAAAACGCATCTGTGAACCCCACTTCTTGGAAGAGGAATTGAAGCACCTAGACCAGGCTCTACAGGCAAATGGTTACTCCAGCTCAGACTTCAGAAGAGCTGCCAGACCCAGAAAAACCCAGAGGACTGAAGACAAGCAGCCACCCAAAGGGAAGGTATTTTTACCATATATCAAAGGAGTCACTGACAGAATAGGGAAAGTAGTGAGGAAACACAACCTCCAAATGGTTTACAAACCAACCAAGAAAATCCAACAAATGCTGCGCTCAGCGAAGGACAGGAGAGACCCTCTCACAGCTGCAGGAGTTTACCGCATACCATGCAGCTGCGGACAAGTCTACATAGGGACCACCAAACGCAGTATCCAAACACGAATCAAGGAACATGAGAGACACTGCAGACTGGGCCAGCCAGAAAAATCAGCAGTAGCAGAACACATCATAAACCATCCTGGGCACAAAATGCTGTTTGAAAACACTGAAATCCTGGACCATGCCAACAACTACCAGGTCAGAATGCACAGGGAAGCCATCGAAATCCACAAACACTCAGACAACTTCAACAGGAAAGAAGAAACCCTCAAAGTAAACAAGAGATGGCTACCAGTCCTACAAAATAAGAAAATCTGTACTCAGCAAATGCAAAGGGAAAACCAAACAGGGTCAGGGGCTTTCCCAGCAGACAGTAGCAGACAATCTCCTTGATTGCATATCCTCACCTGGAAGCCATGCCATTAACACAGAACAACACCTGTTCAAACACAGAACAATACACAGTTTACATGGGAATAGCAGACAATAGCCTCGATTGCATATCCTGAAGCTTGCCATTAACACAGAACAATACCTATTCAACACAGAACAACACACAGTTCACCTGGGAACCACTCCTCCCTACCCAGGGTCTCACAGTATATATACACCCATGCTTTTCCATCTCAGTTTTCTCTGAAGCTGCTAGCCACAGATGCTGGCGAAACGTCAGAAAGAAACTCTTCTAGAACATGGCCACACAGCCCAAAAAAAACCCACAAAAAACTATGGATGCCGGCCATGAAAGCCTACGACTTCACACTCTTAGAAACATTTTTTCTTATCAGTTACCAGAAACATTAACAATTACAGACCAGAACCAGCCAAAAAAGTAATCTTCAGATGTGAATAGTCATAATTTAACACTGCAGATTACATAGAAGGTAAAAGACAACTGAAAGATGGAAAAAAAACAAAAACATACAAACCTATGGAGAAATACATCATCTCAGAACTCTATGATCTTATCATTATTTCCATACCAGTCTTCACAAACAAAGGAACTAGTTTAAAATGAGAAAGTTGATTTCTTTATAAATCAAAATCCCAAGATTACAGCTTTCTACATGCCAACAAATTTTAAAAGATTATTGGTAAAAAGTATCTTAAAATACCAGTCATCAATCATGGATGAGGTCCTTGTGATTCCAAGAGTTGCACTGCATGTATGTATCTTTAAAAGACAGACATTTTAAGAGCACAGCAATTAGCAGGACCTACCATATTAACAAAAACCACATTGCGATAATGCTAAACACTATCATCCACTGAAGAATGTTGACAATGGAGTGTTCTAAACAGCCACCTTGAAAACATCTCAGTTTTTACTTTGAGAAATTGAAGAAGCCAAAGTATTTTGATGATTTGTTTATGAAGTTCTGTTTGTTAATCATTATAATAAATGTATATTTTAAATATTTGTCTACACCTTTCTGGAATCCAGGAAAAAACCGTCCAAAGCGATGTTTCTTTTTAAAACACACAATCAATAAGAACAATAATGGTACATGTGCTTTTCTTACAGACTACTGACATTCCTTGCAGTGTCCCACCATAATAAATGTTCTAGGCCAGGTTTTTTGTAGGTTCTGGTCCTCTAGATGTTGCAGACTTCAAGTTCCAGAGTCTCAGACCACTGACCATGCTGAATCTGACATCCAAAGGATTAAATGGACTAAAGTTTAAGAGCCCCTGTCCTAGATTATACTTTCAAATCAAAGGGCAGTACTGAGGCCCAACTGGACTAGCAATTTTCTATAGCCTTTTCATGTTGATGTTCTGACGAAAGAGGGTGCAGTGATATTGAAGGACAGAGACTTTATTTCAGTGGCTGAGAACATTCTTTGGTGCTGAAGGTCTGAGGGTCAATCCCTGGCATGTCCAGTAAAAAGAGTGTATTAGCAGGTACTTGGCAAGCTCTCTCTCCAGGACCCTGAAGAGATGCTCCCAATGCGCCTAACACTGTAAGGAAGCTTCCAGTAGATTGAACAGTGATGAGTGATGTCAGTTCACTCCTGGTTTTAGTCTAAATAGCTGAACCCTTTCCCCATAATCAGTTCAGCACGTTGGATAGCTCCTTTAATGTTTGGACAAATGGAATGGAAGCCACCAGCCATCAATGGTGTCAGCCCTTCCCTTTTTCAAATGTCATGAAGCAGCCTTGCTATTTTAAACATACCCACATGATGTGAAGAACAGCCTGGATTGAAATGGTACCATGGCATGCTGTAGTTCATTTAAGAGTACCAAATGTGATTCTTAAGAATAACTAGTTTGCACTGATATTGCTGTCATTTTGAAACCAATGTTTGCAAAAGTACTGAGACATACACAGTGGTTCTTCCATCCACATCATGCTTTTTGGATTTTTGTTTGTATACATTTTCAGGAGATTTTCATTTCTCTTACTAATGGTGCCAAAGAAAGAAAAGATAATAAGGATATTTTTGTTTTGTTTAAATCTGTGCTATTTAACTTCTACTATCCTGCAGCTTTCTGTACTGTCTCTCTGTTTCATTGTATTTATACAAATGACCCAGCTGGAAAGAAGAGGCCAGAAATAATGCACAAAAAATAAGCACATTCCTTATTGAAAAAAGAAATAAGAACACCGTCTAAACACTAAGAATGTATAGTAATTAGATATCAAGACTGAAAATTGAGAGGGCAGAGCACCTGGATTGCCATAGGTTTTCAACCCTTGATTGACTACACTGGTGCTAGTAATTTACTATAGGTGTTCTATGGAATATGCTATCCATTTCTTTAGGTTCAGCAGATGTTTGAGGTCAATTGCTTTGAAAGTATCTATCCATATTGAGCTGTAGTTTGTCTAGGCTGCTGAAGAAAATAAAAGATGTATACAATTCTGGACTAGAGTATAATTATCTGTCTTCTTTTGGGTAAAGATAATCAGGATCCTATTTGAAAATGAAAACAAGTAAACTTTTAAGAGTAGCAGAGCTGGTTCAAAATTGCCTCCCCTATTCTGTAAAAAGATACACTTTCCCCCTTCTCTATTAAGGCAAGCCATGTTGCCAGTAGCCATGGCTGAGAATGATAAAAGTTGTATGACACTGGAGGACACATGATAACGTTGTATGTTTTCTCATTTCACCACAGTGGAGAAACATAACAGAAATAAAATTTAAATCTCCTAATTTCTGTCCTTTCAGCTCTTTCAAAATGTAGACAGCAATATTCCCCACTCCCTCCATCCAAATGTCAAGTCTTCCTTATTCATGAATGAATGATTGGAGTTCTGTGCAGGTGTTTGAAATCAACAGCAATCCTGCCATCTAAAAGCTGTTAATTTTGCCAACAGGATACATTTTAGATTGCCCTTTGACCACCATGTTGGTGTTCTCTGGTTACAGGCACTACGTGTGCTGAGCTGTGATTACAAGATGGAAAATGAAACTAGAATGGTGATTTGTGACCTTGGGAACCCCCTGGCAGCTGGAACAAATGTAAGACAAAACCAGAAACATTTGCTGATTTTTATCAAATTGAATTGTTTGGGGAGTTAATGGGAAACCACTTCAATTAGGAGAATTTGTGTCAGTAAGTGGCAGCTAAAATCATTCTTTGAGCAGGAAATGGTTGGCATAATAGGAGACAGCATTAAACAGGAAAAGAAAAGAAAAAGGCTGAGAATGTATTCCAATTGGTAAGGCTTTTTATGACCCTGACTACAATCCATCTGATTTAGCAGCTCAGGTTTTGCCAAAATTAATTGATAGTTCGAGTATGAATATATCCTATTGCTTTCACTGAGATTTGGCCAGCAAGCCAGTGTACAGTTGCCTGAGTAGACATGTACAAGATTGCCCTATTAATATCTTTCAGTATATTCTGGGCTGTGCCCTCTTTATAAACTATCTCTAAAAAACCTCTTTAGTCCAAGATGATTTTCATCATTATTCAACAGTGTTTTGAATGTTTACATCCTTTCATATTCAGATATTCAATAAAAAATTCAGTTGTAGTATTGAGATTTTATTTTTAGTCACGCTTCCTACCCCCCTTATCTGCTTAGGTTTTTTGGAATAGAATTTAATTTTTTTAAAAAATATTTGAATGCCACTTTATTTGTACTTTAATGCTACCATTAAAGCACAAATAATAGGGATGCAGGGGTTTAACCTCAGCAGGTTAAGATGCTGACTCTAACAATTGCAAGTTAAGCAGTTCAAGGCCAAGTGCCACGTGATGGAGTGAGCTCCCATCACTAGTTCCACTAGCTGCCAACCCAGCAGCTGGAAAGCATGTAAAAGTGCAAGTAGATAAATAGGTCCCACTTTGGTGGGAAGGTAACAGCATTCCATGCAGTCGTCCTGGCCACATAACCATGGAGTCTTTGACAATGCTGGTTTTGTCGACTTAGTTATAGAGATGAGCACAGCCTTCTACAATAAGACACAACTTAACAATCATGTCAAAGGGGAAACCTTTACCTTTATCTAATATGAAAATATTCTACAATATATTTTATATTTTTCTTCTGAAGTATAAAAGCACTGCAGCATATGATTTTAGGCACTTGCCTTAGCTTCTCCTGCAGCAGAGTCATTAGAATCACAATTAACACTATGTATATATTGATTGATTTATCTATCTGTTCAATCTGTGAGTCAAGCTAAAACTCTCAAGATAATTTGCATAAATACACAATAAAACATAATGGTATGTAGCTTGACACATAGACTTTAAAGCTGTTATGCACTACTGGTGTATAAAATGCTGCAAGATGTAGAGATGAAGCAGGCATAGACCATCTTTAACAATGTATGACAAATTAAAACATGAAAGTGTAATAACTTGGAATTTTGCCTACTGAATTAAAATCCCTTGATAGGTTTCCAAGAGCTCAAAACTCTTAGCTGGGGTGAGCAGGTATAGTTCCACTGAACTTGGTGGAAATTTTTTGTTGGTATATGTGAACCTCATTTACCCATTATTACCGTATTTTTCGGCATATAAGACGCACTTTTTCTTCCCCAAAACGAGGGTGGGGAAGTTGCTGCGCCTAATGAAGCGAATATAAAAGCTGAGGGCAAACTGCCGAGGCCTAGGCTAAAAGTAGGCCTCATTTCAACCTCAGCCTTGGTGCTCCAGTGGGCTCCTCCCATCCCAGGAAGAGCCCATTGGAGCAGCCAGGACGGGGGTGGAAAGAGTGCTCTTTTCCTGGCTAGTTGAATGTGCTCCTCCTCTTTCCACCCCCAACCTGGGTGCTTCAATGGACTCTTCCTGGGGTCAGAGGACATCCTCCCATCCCAGGAAGAGTCCATTGGAGCACCCAGGACGGGGGTGGAAAGAGTCCCCCCCTTGAAGAAATCTGCCAGGAAAACCCTCATGGTAGGATCCAAATGATCCAGAAATTACTCCAAGGCACTGGATTAGTACCCTGGCCAAGTTACACTGTCTCAGCCTCAGAGGGTGGAAATGGCAAACTCCCTCCTCTGAAGAAATCTGCCAGGAAAACCCTCATGGTAGGATCCAAATGATCCAGAAATTACTCCAAGGCACTGGATTAGTAACCTGGCCAAGTTACACTGTCTCAGCCTCAGAGGGTGGAAATTGCAAACTCACTCCTCTGAAGAATTGTGCCAGGAAAACACTCATGGTAGGATCCAAATGATCCAGAAATTACTCCAAGGCACTGGATTATTACCCTAGCCAAGTTACACTGTCTCAGCCTCAGAGGGTGGAAATGGCAAACTCCCTCCTCTGAAGAAATCTGCCAGGAAAACCCTCATGGTAGGATCCAAATGATCCAGAAATTACTCCAAGGCACTAGATTAGTACCCTGGCCAAGTTACACTGTCTCAGCCTCAGAGGGTGGAAATGGCAAACTCCCTCCTCTGAAGAAATCTGCCAGGAAAACCCTCATGGTAGGAACAAAATGAGCCAGAAATTACTCCAAGGCACTGGATTAGTACCCTGGCCAAGTTACGCTGTCTCAGCCTCAGAGGGTGGAAATGGCAAACTCCCTCCTCTGAGGAAATCTGCCAGGAAAACCCTCATGGTAGGATCAAAATGAGCCAGAAATTACTCCAAGGTACTGGATTATTACCCTGGCCAAGTTACACTGTCTCAGCCTCAGAGGGTGGAAATGGCAAACTCCCTCCTCTGAAGAAATCTGCCAGGAAAACGCTCATGGTAGGATCAAAATGAGCCAGAAATTACTCCATGGCACTGGATTAGTACCCTGGCCAAGTTACACTGTCTCAGCCTCAGAGGGTGGAAATGGCAAACTCCCTTCTCTGAAGAAATCTGCCAGGAAAACCTCATGGTAGGATCCAAATGATCCAGAAATTACTCCAAGGCACTGGATTAGTACCCTGGCCAAGTTACACTGTCTCAGCCTCAGAGGGTAGAAATTGCAAACTCCCTCCTCTGAAGAAATCTGCCAGGAAAACCCTCATGGTAGGATCCAAATGAGCCAGAAATTACTCCAAGGCACTGGATTAGTACCCTGGCCAAGTTACACTGTCTCAGCCTCAGAGGGTGGAAATGGCAAACTCCCTCCTCTGAAGAAATCTGCCAGGAAAACCCTCATGGTAGGATCAAAATGAGCCAGAAATTACTCCAAGGCACTGGATTAGTACCCTGGCCAAGTTGCACTGTCTCAGCCTCAGAGGGTGGAAATTGCAAACTCCCTCCTCTGAAGAAATCTGCCAAGAAAACCCTCATGGTAGTGTCAAAATGAGCCAGAAATTACTCCAAGGCACTGGATTACTCTGGCCAAATCACACTCTCTCAGCCTCAGAGGATGGAAATGGCAACCCCCCCCCCTTGAAGAAATCTGCCAAGAAAACCCTCATGGTAGGGTCAAAATAAGCCATAAATTACTCCATAAGACAATGGCCTAAAAACTCCAAAGGTACCAGTCCATCTGATCTTGGAAGCTAAGCAGGGTCAGCCCTGGATAGTCCTTGGATGAGAGACCGCCAAAGAATCCCAGGTGCTGCAGGCTGTATTTCAGAGGAAGGAACTGGCAAAACCACTTCTCGAGTCTTCCTTGCCTAAGAAATCCCTAAGAAATTCATGGAGTCACCATAAGGCGACAGGAGACTTGCAAGAAAGTTGGGCAGGGAATTTGTGCAATACCTGGCCCTGCTGCTGGCTTAAACTTACATTTACAACTTAAAATTGTTCTTAAACTGCTGTTAACTTTATACAGTTGATATAAAATATTTTACTACAGTATTTGGTTAAGAATCTTTTTTTTCTAGATTTTCCTCCTTTAAAATTGGGTGAGTCTTATATGCCGGAGCGTCTTATATGCCGAAAAATACGGCACTAACAGCATGAGATCTAAAAGCCACCATTGAAACTTCTGAAAGAAACCCATTGCTCACAGAGATACCATCTGCTGCTCATTAGTGTCTTACAAATGGAGTGTTTTATGTTTTAAGTAAAGCATTATTGTGAGGATAATGCAAGGAGGAGCTTCATAGATAATCAAAACTGTGATACATGTTTTTTTCAGTACATCTTAGGAACCCAGATAACCCTATGTCCTGTTGTCAGAGGTAGATGCTATAGTTATGCCATCTAAAATGCTAGTGATATGCTATAGCTATGAAACAACTGCATAATAACTGTATAATACAGTCAGACAGAACCAGGATGTTTTATGATGATACACTGGGTATATATGAATTCTTTGCTCTGCACTTAACTGGTGGTTATTAACTTCCTAAATTTAGATATTGCTATACATCCTTTGGGTTGCACACATAAGGCTTTGGGTTCAAAGCCTGACATTTTGTATTTAAAAGGATCATAAGGCTGTGATGGGTTGGAAAGACCTCTAATTGAGCTGTTGGAGAGTCAGTCATAGCAGAGCACACTAGGTTAGCGAAAGATCCAGATGCCAACTCTGTACAAGGTAGCTTCATACATTTAGTCTTGAGCACTTAAGGCACAAAAAGTAATTATCTTTGAAAAACTCAACATTCGTGTTTGCTCACTCTGAGAAGTTCCAGTATCCCATCATGTTTCATTCCAAGGTCAGCTTTTTGCACTGAACATTGTGCATTTTCTCCTTTTTTGTGTGTGATGCATATGTAGAAGACTACAATGAGACACTCACTTATTATAATTGCCTCCATACAAATGAGCAACTTTAATTTGCTATGTAACAGAATTATGAGATGTTGCCATTCTTCCTTCTAACATTAGATAGCTAGTCTGACATTCTTTGCTTCTTTTTAAAAGTCGTAACAGTAATTTGGTCTTTAAAGCTGGTACATGAGAATACAGACCTTGGGAAAGTTAATTTTACAAACTAGATAATTAGAATTCCACAGCTAGCATGACCATTCAGGCTGCTGGTTGTGGTCCAAAACAGTAACTTTTTGAAGCTTTCTTTGTAGAGCAAAGGCTGGGCAATAACACACTAAGAATTATTTGCAACACAATTCATGTATATAGGTTGCATTTCAAAATGATTGCTGAACAGCATAGCAGCATGTAAATGTCAATTTGGGCCATCTTAGACCTTTATCATTAACCTATTTGCACAGATCAGTCAAATATTCTAACCACTGAATTCTGATTCCTAGTTTTCTTCAGGCATCAGATTTACTGTTCAGCGTTTTGAAAATTCTGAATTCAGCATCCAGTTTGAACTGCAAGTGAGAAGGTAAGGAGTTTTTATTTACTTGATAAGAAGAAATTAGTTAAGAATCTGGCTCTTTCTACCCATGTCTGACCTGCTGATTTACTTTGATCTCATTTATGTTTTACTTTCTTCCCCCACTTACTGGTTTCTTGCTATAATATTCCAAAATCCTTGAACAGTTGCAAATAGAAAATAGAGCAAGTTATGCAAAAGAAATATGTACATGCTTGACATGATTTATCTTGTCACATGCTTTACCTAATCTGCATAATTATTGTCACATGTTTCTTACAATTTGTTATGATAATTCACCTTTCCTTAGTAACACTGTTTGGGGAATAAGCAAGAAATAACCTTCAGTGCTCACCATAAGAGCCAAGTCAGCAGTCTGCATGCTCTTTTACAAACAGAAGGTACTTTGCTGAACAGATTTTCATAGCAAATATAATTACTGACAAAGATGAAAAAGACAATTGGTCTTTCCTACTTTGAAAGTAAAAGAAAGCCTCCAAAGGTCATTGGCTTTAAATGAGACATTCTTTGTTACTCAGATTTTGGAAAAGTTACCTTTTGATTCCATGTCCTAGAATCTCTCAGGGGAAATTATAAAAAGATAATATTTCTTAGATCTGATCATGTTCTTTCCAGTCATGACTTGAGGGACTTTACAAAACAAGGCATGAGACAATTTATTTTACTAGGGTTTTTGCATGTTCTTGAAGTTAGAGCAGCTGCTGTATGAGCAGCAATTCCGTTATAAGAATAAACATATGTGATGGAGTTAAAAATGAAAGATTCTAAAATAATGGCTGTCTTCAATTTGGATATGTGTCATGACCACATCACAAGATTTGTCTTTAGATGGTCTAGGTTTGGTTGCATTACTGGAACATGTAATGTGATCTGTATCACAGTAATGTATTTTTATGTGGATATATTGATATACAATAAGATTGTGTAAGTGCTTGCAGTATAAATGTGATTAACATCAAATGTGTTTTTACATCAATTAAATGTGTGCCATTTAAATAATGGCAGGAGTGTAAAAGAGCTTACCATATATACTCAACTATAAGTCAACTTCATGTATAAGTTGAGGGTAGGTTTTGGGGTCAAAGTTATGGCTTTTGATATGATCCATAGATAAGTCAAAGGTAAAATTTAAGGGCATGTAACAAAGGATCTAAAGGATGAAGCAAAGGAAAACAATGCCATAGAACTTACAAAATTTCAGCAAGCATAACTGTTTGTGCTCAACCTAAAGATTGGATGGATGAGAGAATTAGGAGGTGTGGTTAGTGCTTCCAGGACAGATTACACTCTTGTCTTTCACCAGAGGATAGTTCCCATTTAAAATGAGAGTTAAAGTACAGTACTTACATTGACCTGTGGATAAGCCGACTCAGTTTTTTGGGGTCAATTTTTTGACCTAAATTTGTAAACTTATACATGAGTATATACAGTAATTTATCACTAGACAAAGAAGATCCACAAAGAAGCTAGCTTGCTGAGGTAGTTTACAAAGAAATGAGAACATTTATAAAGATTCGTAGAACTGGAAACCCTCCCAAGTGTAGTCACATTATCTAAAAGTTGTAGGGAACATCTGAACTACTTGTTAACTATCGAACAAAGGAAGCTTTCTTATACTGAGTCAGACCATTGGTCCTTTTAGCCCATTGCTATCAACACTGACTGGCAATGAGTCTCTAGGATTTCAGGCAGCCCTACCAGGAGTTGTCAAGAGACTAAACCTAGGACTTTCTTTATTCAGAGGAAGTCCTTTACCAAGGATGGTAGAAATCAGAGCTCAGAAAAGTTCTTGTTTAGATATAATGTTCTGCTAGCCTTCTATTTTTGCATTTTCTTTGAGGAGAGTGAACACAACCCATCACCCCTGTCTCATCTCTAAGCAACAGCAATTTACAAATCATAAGGAATGTTTTGCTATTCTGTGGTCATTTGGGTAATATGTTTAAAGTATTATGAGAGTAGGCATGTCCTGAAAGACAGTCATGAACACCTTGTTTGTTATCTCAGTGGCCTCAATAGCTACTGCTCCCTTTTGCTATTGTTTTCCATCTGAAAGAGAGAATTTTTAAATTGATAAATGTTATGGTCTTGAGTTGCAATGCTTAACTGAAAATGGTTTCAGTTTTATGTATTTGAAAGATCATTAATCTTTTACATAAATGCATTTTAGTTCCAACAAGGTTAATCCCAACAGTAATTTGGTTGACCTTCCGATTGACATAAATGCAGTGGCTCAAGTACAGATCAGAGGGTGAGTGCATTTATTTTCAGGTCAGACATAAAACTAATCATAAATGGTTATTTGATTTAGATTAATGTGATTGTGTAACATTTGGTCTACTAGTTACTATACCCAAGTAGGGTAGATCCACAGAATTGATTCAGTTTACATAAAAGTTAACTTACCATTCAGCAATTGATTCATCAGGTCTGCTCTGCCTGGGACTAGCAACTGGATTTATACTGCCTTGTTAATTAGGCTGAAGAGGGAATATGCCTCAGAAGATCTTTCTAGTTCAGAATGGATCTTGGAAAAGTTACTTTTTGGGACTGCAGCTTCAAGAATCCCCCAGTTAACATAGCCCCTGGTCAATTGACTATGCTAACTAGGTGATTCTGAAACTTTCAGACCAAAAGAGTAACTTTTGTAAGATCTGTAAGAAGTATTTTTAGTTTTTTTTCTTTTGTAAGAAGTACTTCTAGTTTTTCATTCCACCAGAATTATTCTTTTCACTAAAGTTTTGATGCATAGGAGCATACAGTGTCATACATATGGACTCATATTTCCAAATAGGCATAATCTTACTGTTTTACTGGAAAGATAATTTATTTGTGAAGCAATAAACAAATAGGCCTCTGGTATCCACTGGTGTTTGGTTCAAGGACCCCTGTGGATACCAAAACCCATTGATGCTCAAGTCTTATTATATACAAGGGCATGCAAGGGATATTATATGCAAGGGCATAGTAAAATGCTATCCCTTATATAAAATAAAAAATGATAAAAACCAATAGAAAATCAATTCATTTGAGATGTGGTGCTGGAGAAGCGTGTTAAGGATACTACGGATGACCAAAAAACAAAAACAAAAAACCAAATGGGTTTGTTGATCAAGCCTGAAGTCTCCCTGAAAGCCAAGATGACTAAACTGAGGCTGTTTTTAGTTTCTTAGCTGATTTGTTTAACTGGCAAGAATTTGTGTTAAACCACAGTCTTTGGTTCATGTTTACCAACAACCCTTCTTTTATAAAACATGGAATTACTTGGGTTCTCCTTAGACCATATGGTAAGAAGAATGGAGCTTGTTCATGCATGTTGATGTTTTATGGTAAAACTATCTAACCATTATACCACAGTACCTAACTCTTTTTAGCAAGTTATATCAGCACCTTTCTGGATGTGGATGTACACTTTTTCTCTTGCAATGAATTGCCAGATTGTATATCTATATTGAGTGATTGATTGATTTTGATATTCATTTCTTTATGTAATATCTCATCTGTTATTGAGACACATGTTAGCTGAACATGATTAAAGGCAGCTACAACAAAAGTACCATTTAGCTGTAATATTAAAATACAGTTAAACAGATGCTATTCTATAATTAAAAACAATTATAGAATGTATTGTGGACAAACATTAGAGCATCCCTCCTCCCACTAATGCCCCTTTACAAAAAGTCTGGTTGAATGAAAAGGTTTTTGCCAGTCAGAGGATGGACAAAAGAAAGAGGGGCCAGCAGAGCAAACCATATTACTTTGAATCATATGTAATGGCTTTCATTTGTTAAGCATAATCTCTCATATGACTCCATTTGTGAAAAATTTTAGAGTTTCTCATCCTCCACAAATTATTTTGCCAATTCATAACTGGGAACCAAAAGAAGAACCTACCAAAGAAGATGACATTGGGCCCTTGGTGGAGCACATATATGAGGTAACAAAAGAATTTACAAAGAAACCTTTGAAATCTAAGGCATTTGTGGACTAATTTTCAGAGAAATAAGAGGTAGACATACACATATGCCCTTATCACATGGGGTCTGAAGCAGAGCTAATCCAAAGGGCATCCACAGCTAATACATATTATTCCCCCGTGTTTACACATGACGCTGCCCCAGAACACGGAGCTAATCCGTATTGTTCCCCCGTGTCTACACACGACGCTGCCCCAGAACACGGAGCTAATCCGTATTGTTCCCCGTGTCTACACACGACGCTGCCCCAGAACTCGGCAGAATACGGAGCTAATCCGTCAGGAGCAGGGAGATTTTGACATTCGGTTTGTAGAGGATGTACCTAGGGAGCCTTCGCATTCATTGCGAATTGGTGGGCAAGGCGAATTGGTGGGCAGGGCGAAAATCCCAGCGAGGGGAAGCGATTGCCTTGGCAAAAGGCAAACCGGATTGGAAAGAAGAGGAGGAGAGGAAGAGGGAAGAGGGAAGAGGGAGGCGATCTCTCTCTCTCCATGGGCTGCCTTCCCTTCTCCAGTCCTCCAGCCCTCCTCCTCCCCGGTTCCCATGGCTGCCTTTCCTCCCGGCTTTTTGTGACGGGAGAGAAGGGAGCCTTGGTATTAATTGCGAAATGGCCAAAAGGGCGATTTCGCTACGGAACCGAATTTATTTCTACTTCTGTTTTTCTTCGCTTTTTCTTTGCTTCATGGCCAGCGTTTGATAAGGTCCTTAGTGTGCTTACTTCACTGTAAGCAATGTTTTTCCATTTCTCCCCTTCTCCAAGGCTGATTCTTTCAATATTATGAGGATTGCTAGGCATTATGAGGAACTAAGCTTTGAGTAACATTTACTTCACTACCATAATCCCAGAAATTAGGCATATACCACAACTACATTTGTTACTGAAGCAAATTAGCTGAGTCAAATCAAATTCACAATGAAATGCCAATTAAAAATGAGTTAGAATCCACATCCTGCAGTGACTATGGCCTTTGATACCTAACTGAAAGTATATATCATCATTATTACATACACAAGATTTACTGAAATAAGCACTTGGGAGGAAGTGAGATATATTGAATCCATCATCTCTTTGGAATTTGATGAATATGCCATATCTGAAACTGAAACATAATGCTATATATAGGGCTCCTATTTGCAAGCCAGTGGGCTGGGCAGGATGGGCAACATCTGAGGCAAATGGGATTTGGTCACAAGAACAAAATTAGGAGGTTGCCTCTTGCAGGCAAGTGCTGAGATGTTATTAATAGTGAATCTCAGCACTGGATCTGTTATTCCCATCTTCTTGGAAACAAGTTTAATTTGCAGTATTATCACTTGCTAAGCATTCAGACATATACAAAGCACATTCTCAGATGATCTTAAACTATGATCCTCAGGCACTTTCATATGGGAGTACTCCCAAGCTTAGAGGACTGCTTTGAAAAAACTAATTGGAGATTAATAACATTAAGGGGTTACATCCAAATTTGCATATATCAAATGTGGGGGAGAAAAGACCACATAGTTGTGACAATAGGTTGGGAGGTATTGATTGAAGTTTCTAATTGTATTAGGATTACTGTTTGAATTAAGGTCAATATCCATGTATTTGTTTCATATGGGCCAGAAAGCAACACAGCCAGTGGCTGTTAATGCCTAGATTCAAGAGGAGAGTCTGACTTGTCATACAACATCATTGGATGTAGCTTGGTACTATCTTGTACCTGATCCTCAGTACCTGGAAAACACCTGGAGCGACAACCTCACATGGCAGATCTGTCAATCCAAGAATTTAGATCACTGTTTCTGGTTATCTTTAAAAAAAAAAAACATTGTATGGGTTGTTAAAGTAACAAGGAAGTAAAATTGCTGAAATATTATTAGTCCCTGAATAAAGGAAGAACACTTCTGCCAGAGTCTCACCATCTTTCCTGAGCCATGCAGTTTGTTCATTCATTCATTCATTCATTCATATTTTTATTAAGCTATTATTCAGTAACTGAAAACATCTGAAAATTAGGCATGAGACAGGTGATACATTGAGAAAAAGAAATCAGAAGGCATTTTATATGGGATATGGGTCTGGAGGAAAAGGCAGAGGAAACAGGATAAGAAATGAAGACACTTTCATGCAGCACAGTTATACCACTTTGATCCCATTTTAACTGCCATGGCCCTATCCTATGGAATCTTTGGATCTGTAGCTTGGTGGGATACTGAGAATTTTTTTTCTAGACAACTAGTGATTTTCCAGGTTACAAATCCTAGGATTCCTTAGAATGCAGCCATGAGAGTTAAAGTGGTATTGAAATATTCTGGGTGTGTAGTGTGGAAGAGATCTGAGAAAAGGGTAGCTTAACCCTAGAAGATGCTCCATGGAAGTACCAGAGCCCTTAAGGTCAAGCAGGGCTGTATGCTGTGGAAGGAGGAATAGAGGCAACTGATCAAATGACAGAGCATCTACAGTGAAAGAGACAAAGTAGGCAGTCAGTGAGAAAGTGAAGCTGAGGATGAACTAAAAAGAAGATAGAAAGAGGCCAAAATATACAAAATATCCAGCATTGCCACTAGGAACTGTATTCTCAAGCATGGGCATGACTCTCTAAATCACTTAGCCATCATGGCCACTAAGAACTGTATTCTAAAAAAGTAAGTTGCCCATGCTCTAGGTAAAGGCCTGGAAAAAATATGATCTGTGAACTGTATGACACCATTGTATGGTAATTACTATTCTGTTGTAATGACAGTCAGGGAGCAATGGGGTGGAGAGTAATAAGGAATTTGGTCCAGTAAAGTAAATTAACAAGTCAGATGGTTAACACTAGGTTGTTTTTTGTTCAGCTTATTTTGTTTATTGACTCCACAGTTGCATAACACTGGACCAAGTGCCATCAATGATACAGTCCTGTATGTGGAATGGCCAGTGCTGAGTGGAGAGGAATTCCTTCTTTACATCCTTCACATTCAGACGCATGGACCATTGCAATGTCAGACAAGCTCTGCTATCAACAGTTTAGAAATAAAGGTAGGAAATTAAAAATAGAGTTCTTGATTTATTTGTTGGGTAAATCTTTGCTTACCTGGACTCCTCTAAATTTTATCCTACTAATGCATTACTTCTAGAAGTCTAGACTTGTTTATTTTAAACTCCACAACACATGGCAGTCGCACATAAAAAAGCTGTTCATAGAAAGTGGATCACTGTGCAGTTCCAATTGCTGCCACAAACTTTCTTTTTCCTTTTTTTCCCCCTTAAATTTTCAGTTGTATAGTAAAAAATATCACAAGTGCTAGGAAACCTGTTTCACATTAATAGCTTTCAAGTGTATTTTGTATTTCAAGTGATCTTTCAGAGTTTGGCAAATTACTTTGTCAAATTTGAGAAGTTTTGCCAAGAAGAATGAATATGATGATGTGCTGTAGCCATCCCTAATTCTGCTTTACTAGAATCACATTGTGCACTTGCTTTTTCACTCCTTCTCCAGCATAATCACAAAAAAGAATTCAGATGCTTTCATTTCCATTTTAGCCATTTTGTCTAAATCTGGAACAAACTATGGTTTATCTTAGCTGTGACTATATGAAAACAAACCACCTTCAAACTGTGGTTTACAAAGCTGGCCCTTTTTGTCAGTAAAGTTGAAGTGCAGTTAATTTAAAACAGTTGCAGAAGTTTTTGATCTTTTTCATGGTCATGCTGAAGGAGGAAAGGGAACAGAGTGCAGAAGTTTCTTAAGAGCATGTGGTCATTTAGCATTGAACTTTCTCTTTTGCTTTGTTTGTTGTCTATCACTTTTATTGTTGGCATTAAAGTAGGAATTGTTTAACATTTTGATCTAATTTGTTCAATCCTAATGAAAAATGTTCAACCCTGGTGAGGAGAAAAATACTTATTCTATTTATGAGATTCAGATCCGAACATATTTTCTCCCTGTTTCCTCCCAAATTAACATCTTATTGAGACTACAGAAAACATAAACTTAATTCATTATATTGTAATTGAGAGCACAAGCCCTAATATCAATAAAAACTGCTGAATTCTTCTGCAAGTATTATATGCAGAGCTATTCATCCAGATCTGTTTTTCTTTATGTAGAAAACTCCAATTGTAATAATTAATTTTCCAGAAAGCCAGAAAAAGTTATTATCTGAAAAGTATTTACTGGTGCCAATAAAACTATTAACTACTAACCACAAGATTTGTAAAGATCAGTAGAATAATGTTTTCCAGCGTGCTCTGATAAACAGAACCTAGGTCCAAGAGCTTTCTTAATGCAAGAAATTGTTACAAAAGTGATTCAAATGGCACTTTTTAAAAAGTTTAGTCTATTAAAAGAAGTTGCAATATCCTTTTGGGCAGCATGTAATCTTCTTGCTATCTGAAGAGTATAACATATTAGCTTTCAGAGTATAGAATCTGAATGAGAGGGAGGAGGTCAGTGACAAGGCCAAGATGTCTGAAAGCAACATATCTGTTAGAGCGATTGTAGAATATATTTACAACTCATTTTCTTTCTCTTTGCAGTTTTCTGTCCCAGAGGACACTCCAGAACTCGCTGCTTTTTTGCGCAACTCCTCTATCCCTCACTATGTTGGACGGAGAGAAGCCAAAGCTGTGGAGCATCAAAAGAACTCTGCAAGAATTCTGGTGAGACAATGAAAGGTTATAATGCCACATTTATACTGAAGGCTTACGGGTGCAGTCTTAAGAATGGGATGATTCCTTTATCCTGAGTTTGACCCTTGCTAATAAGAACTCCACTTTTCTTGGCATGTGGGGAATTCCTTGGCATGTGACTTTTTATTCTATGGTCTTATGTGGAGAAAAAAATAAACATAGAAACATGTCAGCAGTATGCAAAGGGATCTTGTAGCATCTTTGAGACTAGTTGTGTGAAAGTTGCAACATCAGCATTCATAGACTTGGGGGGGAAGCAGACGGGCGGGGAAGCAGACGGTATCCCCACACCTCGGCCCCGCGGCACAGCTTCGCCACCCCTGGAAGGAGCGCTAAATTGGTGCTCCTTCCACAAGTCGCCAAAGGTGCACCGCAAAAGGCTGCCGGCGCACCTTCGCCGACTTTTCCACTGCAGCGTGTATGGACGCTGCGGCGGGAGGTCCTCCTCGGAGCGCCGGCCATGCGGAGGGCCAGCTGCTCCAAGAACGACCTGGGGAAGGGGTTGGGACACCCACCATACGGCTGCCCCTCCCCTTTCCTGCCCGCAAAATGGCTCTTTAAGCCGTCTGCTTCCCCCTTTGGTCTACTTCCTCAGATGCATGGATCTAAAGATAGTAGGCAGACATGCTCCACTGTGTCCTCCTCCATGAATAGAGAGAGAGAGAGAGATCACATGGCAGAAGTTCAAACAAAAAGAGGAGGGTCAGTTCTGAGTTAGTTCTTTTAGTAAAAAAAGGGGGCAATGATTTGAGTAACCCTGACTGAACCAGATGATGTAATCTGCCCATAATGCTTTTAAATAGGTAGCAGAAGAGGAAGCAAGCAGGTAAGAAAAGAAAGGTCAGGTTCCTAAGCCAATATATACCTAATGGACAAGAGAATAGCAAGAAGAGCACAGGCTGCTGCATCTTCCAAACAGAAGCAATGTATTTTATGCAGGAAAAACATTTTCAATGCAAGAACCGCATCTGCACACAAACCATATTTAATACACAGAAATGTGTTTTTACGCATCAAATACTACCCCAGAAGACTTCCCAATGCATGAATAGTGCTTAAACACTGAAAATATCTTGGTATTTTTGAGTGAGTGAATTATGTATTTCTCCTTGTGAGGAGGAGGGACACAAAGATTTGTGTGACTAGAAGAGACCAGTGGATGCTGAAAGACCAGTGGATGGGTCCTAGAGCAAATCAGGCCTGAACTCTCCCTAGAAACAAAGATGACTAAACAGGGCTTGTCATATTTGGCCATATCATGAGAAGACATGACTCACTAGAAAATACAATGGAGATTATCACATGGAGTCTTACTGTCATTAAAACATCCCTGAATCGTCCGGCACACATGAGGGTGTGATAACGGGTCACGCTTGTCCGTGTGATTAAATCGTCATGGAGGCATCCCCTCACCTCTCCCATTATTAAAGCGTTCGTGGAGCTGCCATTTGTTAATAACAGCAACTTCCATTATTGACAAATGGCAAGCTCCACAAATATTAATGACAGGAGAGGCAAGGGGACGTCTCCATGACAATTTAATCACAGTGACAAGCGTGACCAGCTATCACACCCTCGCGCTTGCTGGACGATTTAGGGACGTTTTAATGATGGTAAGTCTCCGTGTGATAATCTCCAATAACACTTGGTAAAATTGAAGGCAATCAGAAAAGAGGAAGACTGTAGTCCATATGGATAGACTCAGAGAAGCCACAGCCATGAATCTGCAAGAGCTAAACAGGGTGGCTGAAGATAGGGTGATCTGGAAGTCTCTTATTCATAGGGATGACATGGGTCAAACTCAACTTGAGGACAGTGAACAACAACAAAAGAAGAAACATAGACCCATAACCAACTCCTTCCGTGCCCTTCCCACTCTGAACTGTGCTCCTTGCTTTTCTTTTAATTATCCTGTTATGCATTCCTACTACTTGATCAGTAGCATTTGGAAACTTCCCAGGCTGCTGCAACCACATCACACACTTTCAAACATTCCTATTGTGCACACACAGACACACACACTAGTCCCAGTTTTCTTTTCGAAACAACTCATGGGTGAAGCAGATCACTCCAAAAGAGCAGCTCCACCCCACCCCTGGGAGCACTGGATTGAGGCCATGGCCCCCGCACACCGCAGCCCCATCTGGTGTTTTGCCAGCTCAAAAAGGACCGGCAAAATGCCAGTCTATTTTAAAGCAGGGGAAAGTTGCCATTGCCACCATGGCAGCAGCTTTTTGGAGTTTCTTTGACGCAACGCGTCTAAACACTGTGCCAAAGAAATGCCATGACGTTGGTATTGGGGCAGCATTTGGACATGTGGCGGGCGGTTGCCATGCCCTCACTCTGCCGCAAGGCATTTAACGCCAATCTGTTCAGCCCCTCAGTGATACATAGCTATTGAACATCTTTGATGTTGGGCTTATGTCACCCTTCCCCTCACCATGACTAAAGGATCAGTGTGTCCTTATGAATCAGTGGCAGGTGGTGGCTTCTGTAACCATGAGTTGCTAAATCCACCCCTAATTTTAGTTTGTACTTCAAAGGAACTATCCAGAGTGCTGAATCGTGTCTCCCAAATAGGTTCATTAGTTCCTGTAAAATTCAGAATAAAGCCTGGAGTGAATTCACTGCCACACTGATGTTGAAGCCACCAACTACCACTGTTCTGAATTTTGCAAATAGAAAGAATGGTGTCAAATATACATTAGATTCTCTAAAGAATTTAATACAAATTAATTCTAGTTTCTAAAAAAGCCACCTTTGGAAAATATTTCTATGCAATCATTAAAATACATGAATTCCCACCAGTGATAGCTTGCTATCAATCATCTTTTGCAATGACTTGTCTTTTGTGTAGCAAATACAAATTCATATTCTACAACTGCAGATGGCTAGGCCCAGTACTAATTGTGTGGTGGGATGGGTAGGGATCTGGATTTCATATACTAAAAATAAACAGAACCAGGCCTTTTTTTCCTCCTTTGGTAGTTTGATCCAAGTTTATTGTACTTGGATTTAGCTTGACATTTAATATTGTGTCTTTCTCCTCAAACCATATTTTAGGTGGGGTTTTTTTGAGCAGCTGAGATGATCAGAAGAACATGTAATTTATCTTGTGTTTTGCATTAATTACCTTCAATTATGTCCTTTTTTGTTTCAATTGAGTAAATTAAAAATAATGTTTCCAGTATTTCCAGTAAGGGTTCTAGTGAGAAACTGCCACATTCTCCTGTGCAGAACGTAGAAAATGCATGGGGCTTACAACACTCTGTCTCCCAACTGGCTGGCTGGCTGGAGATTCTGGGACACGTAGGCCAATAAAGTCATTTTTCTCTAGCTCTGTTCTTGAGTGACAAGCATTCCACATACATAATTCCATAACTTGCATGGAAAATTCCCCAGAATGAAGAAGAATGATTCATCCAGAATCTTTTATTGTATTCGAGTTCATGGATTGTAGCCCGTGGCTAGAATTCAGAAAAGCTGCTTCTAGTGAGCCACAGGATAGTAATATTTTGAATATTCCTTCCCTCCACAATACCTCCCACTGCCTCCATGTGAAATTGTTTTGAAAGTCCCTTTTCTGGCTTACTATATGTAATGACTGGGGAGGGATGCATCTTCTGTTCAAACAAAGGAATGGACCAAATCTTTTCCCCACCTAGAGTACAGAAAAGTAATTGTGTGTCTCTTTGTAACCCAATCTATATGTCCATTCAGTTACTGCAACAAAAACAGCAAAACATCTATACATGGGTAACTTACATATATCTAGGGCGAGGGGTTCTTAAACCTTTAATTGTGTACTTTTTTTTTTTTTTGGTTTAGTGTGACTGTGAATTAAAAAATAAAACATTCCTTACTTGCTTCTACAAGATAGAAAAATAAACAAATCTGGCAAGATTAAAGCGAAATTAAATAAGAGAAGCTAAACAAACACATCCTCTAAAACATTGCCTTTCAGAACAATCTGTATAATCAAGTTCCTTTTGAGGAAGTAAACAGGAGTTGGGGGAAAAACACAGCCTCTAATTTACTTGTAGTGGGGCAACATCTTGTCTAATTTTGTATAGTTTTATGCACAAGATTAACTTCACTCTAACATTTACAAAGCATAACATTACCTGCTTCCAGTTACATTTCTGAGATATGTTTTAAATACCTTTATAGAGGCTAAGGCCAAGCTAAAATGTGTGTCCCCTCCCGTCCCTCCGCTCTGTTCTGGTGTCATCCTGTTTGGATGATGCACAGCCGGAATCCCAGTTCTGGTGCAAGTAATCTGGACAATGGCTGGCATGTGCAGCACCAGAGCTGGGGTATTACAATCTACTTCTTATTCTGGATCTTCTGGGAAGTTTTGGAGCCCTCCATTTCCAAGTCATGGCAGCTGTTTACATAGGTGCCCCACTGAGATAGTGATTGAGCTAAGAACACACACTGCTGAGTGGGCTTTGAATCTAGGACTCCCCAGTCCTAGTCCAACACTCTAACCATCTCACCATGCAGTGTGCAGACTGAGAACCAAGAATTTGATATTCTCTTGTACAATGTACGTGATACATGAAGGAAGCATGTGTTTTTAATTAGTTGTTTCTTTCGTGTTGTTAAAATATGTATATTTTAAAAAACCAGTTTCTCCACTAAAGAAATGCAAGATTCTTTACTCTGACTATATATAACTATTATAAAATTATTTTTATCATAATAAAATTATCATCATCATCATCACTATTATTTCTTTTCTTCCAACAAAATTGCAATTTTGTTGGGTACTGTTATTCCATAAGGTATGTCAATGCACTTCTCCTGCTACCAAAAGATAGTCAGCATGTCCTGTATTTTCTTATAGAATTGCACAAATGTGGAATGCTTAATGATCACTTGTTCAGTGGGACTCTTAGAAAGAGGAAGAAGCGCTGCACTGAAAATACGTTCTCATTTATGGGCTTCAACATTTCTGAAGGTAAGGAAATGCAAGTTAAAATGCTCTAAAGGACTTCAGACATATACTATAGCAGCTTTCTCCAACCTGATGTCCTGCAGGGGCCCTTTCACACTACACAATTATAACACTGTTATCCCACTTTAACCACCATGGTTCCATCTTGTGCAGACTGGAGAAAGACACTTTAAATTCTCAGTCAGGGATTTCTAGTGCCTCACCAAAAGAAAGGCTCCAGAATTCCACAGAATGAAGCAATGGCAGTTAACAGAGAATAATTGTGTGGTATGAAAAAGTCTCCAGAAGCTTTGGACTATAATTCCATTAATAATTGACCATACTGGCTTGGACCGATGGGAGGCACCAGTTTAGGGGAAGGCTGTACTACAGAACGAAGTCTGCATCTTACATCTGCAAGCATCGTATTTTCCGGCGTATAAGACGACCCGCGTATAAGACGACCCCCCATTTTTCCAGTCAAAATATAGAGTTTTAGCACCTCTATCCTCATTATCCTTATATCCGACGTATAAGACGACCCCCCCCACTTTAGCCACAGGATTTGTAGGTAAAAAAGTCGTCTTATACGCCGGAAAATACGGTATATGCGCATGCTGCTGTTCCTGGATGACACTCAGTGGTGTAGTGGAGCCAAAGTGCCAAGAATTTTATTTTGTATATATAAACAGAAATTAACACCAACTGTTATTTTCCCCTTAAGCTTCCCTGTCGCCTGTGAACTGAGGTGTAATTCTAACAGTTCTCTGGGAGAGAAATTGATTTCTTTAAAACCACAGTATATTGTTGTGAGTTGTCTCCGTTCTTATGCAAAGCTTTTGGGGAGATGATTTGGTCTTGAATGGAGAATAAAGACCTATTAGCTTTACAAAAGGTGTGTTCCTTTTGGTAGGAGTGAAGACTACTAGAAACTGTCTTATTGATATGAATAAATACAGCTGCTAGCATTTTTAGACTGTCCTTGGGAGTATGAGGCTTTAGACTCTGCCATAATGAGTAACTCCACTTTAAAATTTGCCACTGATACTGGAAGCCCCTTATACTTTAATCCAAACCTGATTCAGGTGTGCAGTGAAAAAACCAAACTCCCAAATCCCACCTATGTTCAGATGGGCTCACTCAACAATGATCTCAAATTGAACTGATATGCATTTCCAATGTTTGTGGATTTTCAAAGTTCCATATTCCATGTAAGTTTTCTAATATTGTTGTCTTCCTGCCCCCCACAAATAAATTCTAAGCAAAAAGTATTGATTTATCACCTATTCTGGACTGTGCCATCCAGAAAAGCATCCAGATTTCTGGGTAATAAGGTAGCAATTTTATTATTTGGGGGAGCATTTTGGATTGTCTTTCTTTGATATAAAGGTTTAGAAATGCTCCTTTTTAGAATGCACACAAGAACTGCTACAAATGAAGTATATGAAGCAGCTGTGATACTATGACAAAATGGTGTTGTAGCCTGAGACTTGTTTCCCAGTTCTTTCATTTCTATTTCCAGCCATTCACTGGAACACATTGGCTTTCAGGAATGACAAGAGACAAAATCATGTGGTTCAGTCCAGCAACAACATTCCTCTTGTGACAGTGTATATTCTGCCAGCACATTAGTTCTAAAAATGCCCTTGTTTGAATAGTCTGAAATACAATAGGGTTCATAAGAGTTGAAGGAATACATCTGATCACCCAAAAATAGTTATACATACTTTGGTCCAAAACACACAGCAGAAATAATCCAGTTTGAGACCTCTTTAACTGCTCTGGCTCCGTGCCAGGGAATCCTGAGAACTGTTGTGCTGGCAGAATATACACTTTTTGTGACACCAGAGCTCTCTGATAGAGAAGGCTCAATGTCTCACAAAACTACACTTCCCAGAATTCCTTAGCATTGAACCAGGGCAGTTAAAGCAATTTCAAACTGGATTATTTCTGCAGTGTGTTTTGGACCTTTGTCTCCTTATCTGGTTATCTCTTTGTCAAACTGAGAGCTTTGAAAAATTACGTTATGAACTATAATCCTCAAATTCTAGAGAATGTAAATCAAAAAGTGCAATTCTTCCAAGCTCTCATTTTAAGTCTATAAGCTAAATACACTTGATAGGATAGAAACAGGGTTATTTTCCCCTTTCAAAGGGCTCATAAGACTACATACATATTGTGTAGTCTTATGTGACATAGCATAAAATAATAACTTCTTCTTCCAGATAGGAAAGTGTAATCCTGCAGAGTATTTAATCCACTGTGATTTATTTTTAGGACTAAAAAACACATGTTTCATTTCAAAAAAAATACGTGGATTACTTTTTAATAATTTATTCAATGATTTACTAACTTTATGCTGTATTAGAATGACATTTGCTGACTGTTCTGTCTTAGAGCAAGTTGTAGTCTGTTGCCTAAAAACCTAAACTTTTATCGCAAATTGCAGTTATATGAGGTGAGATGATTAAACATGTTTGGGTAAACAAGCAGCCTAGGGTCCCCTATGAGCCAACAAAGATAATAAAGGCAGTTAAATCCAAGCCAAGAAAGAACAGGAATCACTTTTGGCTTTACTTCAAAGCCTGAATGCAAACATGAACATATGTTAAATTTTTTCATCAGTCTAACTGAACCAACAAATCATCAATTGCCTAATTCAAGAAGAAATAGCCTTATTTGGTTACAGTACATTGTGTTTCCATTAAGGCTTCTATCAGCTTTCCCTCTATGCAATAGTCATGTGTAATTTATGACACATCTCATGTGTTTATAAAATAAACTCTAGTTGAAGAGTCAGACTGTTTATAATATGCAAACATAGATAACTAGGCCTAGGAAAGCAGCTTTGACACGCTGTGGTTATAAGTACAGAAGCAGCAAGGAATAGAGGGGCAGTTAACCTTTTCTTGACGACTATTTTTCTAAGAGTTTTCCAGTTTCAAGCAGATTTAAAAGAAAGAAAGACAATGGGCCTTTGTAGACTGCCAGAAATAGTGCAAATTGAGTCCACTTTAACTGTCCTGACTCAGTGCTAGGGAATCATGGGAACTGTAGTTTATTGTGGCACCAGAGTTCTCTGACAGAGAAGGCTCAATGTCTTAGAAAAAAATACAATTCCCATGATTCCCTAGCACTGAGCCAGGGCAGTTAAAGTGGGCTCAATTTGCACTATTTCTAGCAGTCTGCAAAGGCCCAATGTCTCTGATACTGCCTCTGACCTCAATATCAAAGCCTTCAGAAGCTCCTTTTCTAGCACAAAACCTGATCATTTAGTTTGCTCCCCTTAACTTGTTCGACTATGTGATGTTGAGGAGACTTCTTATTTCTTTTGTGTTTTCTTTGGGACAAGGGTTATGCAGATATTATCCCCATTTGTTGTCTGTTGTTGTGTGACTCCGAGTTATTTTTGACTTGTGGCGACCTTAAGGCGAACCTATCATAGGGTTTTCTTGGCAGTTTCTTCAGAGGGGGTTTGCCATTGCCATCCTATGAAGCTGAGAGAGTGTGACTTGCCCAAGGACACCCAGTGGGTTTTTATGCTCAAGCAAGGATTTGAACCCGAGTCCCCAGAGTCATAGTCCAACACTCAAACTACTACAAAAAATGGCCCTTGTACATTTTATCAGATCAGTAATTTTATCAGCTTAATAAGACAGGGTGCAATGATGACTAGCAGTTCCCATGTCATTGGAGTGGTGAATCCTCTCTGGGATTTATTCCAAACTTTAAAGATGTTGTCCATGTTTCTGAACCTATTTTGGGGTAGGGCTCCCTTTAAAATTCTGATTAATTCCCAGAGTGGATTCACCACTAGCCATGACATGGAAACCACAGTTGCCAACTCCATAGTGTGAATGAACTCCATGCACCCACCCAAAAAACTGTTAAGCATAGCTTCCTATTATACACAAACTGCAGCTATGCTTGATGGCTTCCAAACAAATGACATTAACTTCCAAATCGAGTTTTGTTTGGAAATTACAAGATCCACATAACACAGGAAGCTACACTCACTGAGGCTAAGAAACTGTGTGCAGGGTGCATGGAGCGAATTGCGTACCTGGGCTTATTAAACCCAAATTTGGTTATCTGAACTAAGCTATCATATTTTTAAGACCTGTGGAGTAAGTTGTGATGTCAGTTCCATCCCTTAACTGACTTACTTATTAGCACATTTCCCCCTCCCACTATTAAGCAGCAGCATTAATCATTTTAGGGCTAGACTGGGTAAAATGAGAAGGAGGAATTTGTTCAGAAGGGAAGCAGCATGTAGCCTCACTCCAAAACCATGGTTAGGCAAGTGTCTGCAGCACTATTAATTTATGATGGTTGGAATTTTTGCACACAGACTAGTCGCCAAATTTGAAACCTCATGTGCTAACTTTTAACATTTATATGCATGAAACGAATTGTGCCATCTCTTATTTCTGATACTTTTCCAGGCTGTTTTTTCAGTCACCACAACTAACACTGCGGATAAAGGAGTATAACACACTTTCAGCCACATTGCTGTTGCTTGTGTTGTCTCAGTGCCTGAGAATTCTGAAATACGTGCTCCAAGCACCTCGAGATCCATAGAGATGCAAGAATAAAAGCCCTAGTGTGTTTGTCATGTTTAGATTGTTTTCCATTTACTTGTTCCTATAACTCATGTACTTCATTCCTGGCTGTAGGGGCAAGGGTGTATCACTGGAAGTCCTGGGGTTGAATCTGGTCCTCCTGGGCACCTGGTTGGGTTCTCTGGGGTTCCTCAGATGGCTATGTCCCTTCTCCATGATGAATGATTTCCCAGTTTTTGTATGAGCTTTTCTCATTCTAAAAAATTGAAATGCCTCTGCTTAGCCTTAGTAATGACTGACGGAAAGAAGTTCTGTCAGTATTTGTGGCCTCACAATCTCCCTCAACCTTATCTACCACTAGAATGGAGGCCATCCCAGAATCACCCTGAAATCCAGTTCAGCTTCTGGTCTGGTCAAGTTTCCTGTTTTTAAAAAGACCTCCCTTGGACCTAAAAATGTCCCAGTGGAGGCTAGAAACATGGCAAAAATGCACTCCAGGGGGCATTTGGAACAAAACATTGATTAAAACATTTTTTTAAATGACCTCGGTGAGGGGGAGGACCGCCACCACAAAAACATCTCTGGGGTTGCATTGAACCCACCCAACACACCCTTGATATAAGGGCTCATTTTAAAAACTTTTTCTCTTGCTTCATTTTGTCTTTTCTCAGATTTCAATTCTGTTTGAATGCTTCCAAGCACCTCCTTTTAAATAAATACATAATATACTTCTTGCCAAACAAACATATGGGATAAGATGAGAAGATTAGGTTGGAACTGGGCTTCAGGCAGTTCTTCCTTCCATAAATAACATGTGTACAGTAATCTCAAGACAAACCTAGGGATTGTCTGCATGAGCCAAATGGCCTGAGTTGCCCCTGGCCTTGCATTGTCTAGTGCAGACAACACAGACCAAAAACCCCAGGGCAGGATCAGGCCCAATCCGACCTGTGCAGACACATATCCAGAAGATCCAGTGTGACCCTGGGATAAACACACTTTACCCTGGGGTAAAATAGCCCGGGTTTTCCATTGAGTTTCTAAGAAATTCTGCAACAAAACCAGGCAAAACCATCACCACCACCACCCCACTCCTTACCTTTCCGGTGGTGGATCTAACTGAGAAGTCCCCCAGTTGTTCCATCTGAAACAGGGCATCTGGCCATGTTGGTGCAGCCAAGAGCCCCATTTCCACATCAAATAGGGCAACTGGAGGGGGGGGGCTTCTCAGTTGGATCCACCGCCAGAAAGCCTCTGCATCCGGGATCAGTGCAGGGATGGCTGTGTGAACACCTGCCTGTCTCTGTGCCAACCCTGGGACAAACCTGGGTGAGCACAAGGGCCAGGATAGCACAGGCTCAGCCCGTGCTATGCTGGCCCATCTGCTCAGGACCTTAGGCTGCATCTGCACTGCAAAAATAATGCAGTTTGTACTCTACATGAAATATGTTTGTGCAGAAGCATTTTCTTGGCAGTCCTTTTTTCTTCTTCCTAAAAGTTAGATATCAAGCAGAGCAGAAGGATTAATGAATTCTCAAAGTGCACATTTTAAATGGCCCCAGTACATTTCTCACTCTCATCCAGAATGTACAGACATCAGTAGAAATGAGCTGGAACCACTTTCGCTCTCTCTTTCCTTTTTAGTGAAGCAAGGTTGTGATTGTTACATTAACATAATCAGAAAATGTGTTTTATTTACATTGTGCTTAAGTTTGAAGAACAGAACTACCACATATCCAAAATTTAAGAGAAGTGGATTTTGTCACTTCTCTCCGTTAAGGAAAAAGGTCACAATAATGTTCTGCAAAATGAAGGCTTTCTCCCAAATGTAGCTTACCAAGATGAAGCAAGGAACTATTGTTCATTCTGGAATAGTAGTCAACAAATATTTCCAGGTTAGATTATTACTGAGATCTGAAGAGAAAGATAAACCCTATTAGACTCAACTATGTATGTCTTCCAACTAACTTAAAAAAAACCAACTGTTCTTTTTTCCTCCTTCCCTTCACGGTTCAGTTTTCCCACCTGTCCACCATATGCAATCTATTTTTGTCCTTACATGCCTTGCTTGGCCTGTACCATGTATCTTTTGGAGTGGATTGTTGACTTCTGTTGTGCTTCATTAGGACCAAAGCAGGCACCATCATTCATCAACATGCCTACTGAGAACTCATTTAAATTGTTTTTTACTACTTAGGTGGGCCAGGAGCCCGCTGTGCTTTCCAAATTACCTCTGCATGTGTCTGGATAGTATACAGACAGATATTGTCCTCAGTGTGTGTTCAAAGTGCTTGGAATCCAGGTGCCCATGTGTTTTGTATTTGCATTTGCTGAAACAAAAGGTCTGACTTTCCCCCCACCCCACCCAGTATGATAATGGAAAGTGTATGTTTTAACTTTTCTAGGTAAGGTGCCAGTACTCCTGAGAGTGATAAAGATGTCGGTGCAACTGTAGGCTAAGACCATGAAGTCATTTAGCATTGTTTGGTTTTGTAGCAAAAGAGAGAAGATATTCATTCTAAACATAATCACACATACTTTCTAACTGTGCATGGATACTAGAGAAGTTGTTGTTGTTGTGTGCCTTCAAGTCATAGTGACTCTAAAACAAACCTATCATGGGATTACTAGGCAAGATTTCATCAGGGGAGGTTTGCTATTGCCTTCCCTTGAAGCTAAGATGTGATTTGCCCAAGTCCAGCCAGTGGTTTTCATGTCCAAACTGGGAATCAAACCCTAGTCTCCAGAGTTGTACTCCAACACTTAAAGCTCTATGCCACACTGGGTCTCAAGAGAGACACACCCCTGACATAATTTATCCTGCTGACTTCTCCTCCTTTATGTCCACACACTTAGATTGAGATCTTACATCAGTGTGTAACTCCACATACGCATTTCCATGTTCTCCTTTTGTCTGGCCGCCTATGAGGGATCCCTGCTACTGTCTCTTACCAGTGCAAAGGAAGGGAGAGAGGAATGATTCAGATCATAGGGAAGCAGTTTGATTGGAGGGGAAGAAATGAGGGTGCGCTCTTAAATGCAGTACATCCACCATTTCCTTCTCTTGGGAGCTCAGAGGAGCCTGATCTTCATGAATCATCTTCCCACTCTTCTTTCCCTCTGGTATGAAGGAGTACTAGCAGTCCCTTTTGGAGTATGACAGCTGCCCATCATGGGAGGTTTTTGGTTGGAGCACAAGAGTAAGAGAATAGCTTTCTGCACCTCATCCAAAAAGGAAGTTAGGCACGTGTAAGCTGCACTTATATGTGCGTAAGTCACAAACAGAATGCCAGCCTTAGGCTGTGTCTCAAAAGGGGCCCCTACTTATATACTATGAGTGGGAACCGTGCAGCCCTCCAGATGTTGTTGGACTACAACACTCAGGATTTTAAATCTTTGGCTATGCTGGCTAGGGGCTGTTGGGACTTGCACTTCAACAGCACCCCCAATGCCACAAGATTCCCGCCCCGTTGTATACACAGCTTGGAAATAAGTTATAGGTAATGTAGTTATGTGTAACAAGTTGCTTTTTCAAAGGTAATTCAGTGAGTGGGTATGAAATTATTTTATGAGTGCAACAAGTAAGGGGCTTTAGTTACTTTTAAAAATCATTTCTGCAATGCAATTTCTAAGTAAGTAAACATACTGGGAAAACAAAAAAGATAGATTTATACAAATATGCTACCCAGTGGAAACTAAAAAGTTATTTTAAAAATATAGGAAATTATAAACATTGAGGAAATAAATGAACATGTCAGTTTTAAACTGACATGGATGGAAAGAGGAAATCAATTCTATGTTTTTTGTGGGTTTTTCAGGCTATGTGGCTGTGTCAGATTTTATTCCTGACATTTCGCCAGCATCTGTGGCTGGCATCTTCAGAGAAACCTTCGACTTCATATCAATTCTATGTCTTTTCAACTTTTCAAAAGTCTCCTGACACTCTGGAGTCCACTTGATCTTGGTTAATGGCTTGGGCTTCTCACGCCCCCCCCCCCCCCCAAGTGAGTTTTAGTTTTGAACGTTCAGTGATGGGAGCGTGATCTGAGCAAAATCCGGAACAAACTGCCTATAAAAGTTTGCAAATCCCTGTTTTCAGGTCTTCAGGGGAGCCCCTTCCAGTACTGTCTGCACTTTGGCAATGCCCTGGGTAGACACTCAATATCCCAGGAAATCAAATTTGTCTGTGTGGAATTCACATTTGGACAGCTGAACGTACGCACTTTAGTACCTCCCTTACCAACCTCATATGCAAGTCCAGGTCTTGGGAATAGATCAATACATAATCTAGGTAGATTAGGACCCCATCGAATAGCAGATTGTGCATAATTTCATTCACCAGTCACATAAAAACGCCGGGCCCGCCCAATAGCCCAAACGGCATCACCAGATACTCAAAAGCCCCCAGGCAACAGTTAAAAGCAGTCTTGTGTTCATCCCCCTCACCGATTCACACTTAGAAATAGGCATCACTCAAATCTAGTTTAGTGAAAATCTGACCCATAGCCAGCCTCCCTAGCATGTCCTTCATGAGTGGGAGGAGGTATTTGTTGGTACTACATATCCCATTAAGGTTTTTATAGTCCATAACTAGTCTCAGCAACCCATCCTTCTTTTCTCACAAGAAAACCAGGGGCCCGAAGGTTGAAGTCGATGGGCAGATGAAACCCCTAGCCAGGTTCTTCTCTATAAAGTCTTTTAGAGTCCTCCTTTCCAGCGGGGTCATGAAATAGAGTTTTGGCTTGGAGGGTTGCACTCTGGGCTCCAGTTCAGTTGCACAGTCTGTCTTCCGGTGGGGTGGGAGTTGGTCACACTCCTTCTCCTCAAACACCTCCGCCAAGTCCCAGTAGATCAGGAGATAGCCAAGCTGGTCCTCCTGGATGGCAAACCAACCCGCTGTTGCAGAGAGTCAGGCCAGCTCAAAGCCACCACTGCACTCCCCCCCTAAGTTCAGAGTAGTGTCCCTGGTATGGGTACTGCATTCCGGTTTGTTAAAAATCAACTCTCCTGACCCCCACTGGATCCTGTTGTGGAAATGTAGCCAGTTTACCCCCAGGATCACTTAGTAACATGAAGTGGGGCCCAACACAAACTGAATTTCCCCCCAGTGTTCTGCCACCCCAAGCCAGACTGTCTCTGTTCTTTCACTCATGGGTTTCCTCCCATAGAGGAGCCATGCATTTGATGAAAGTTGATAAGGTGCCAATCTACCCTTTAAGAATTCCCTTCTTCTATCCCCTCCTTCCCAAACTGTGGTCCATGGTCTTTGTTCTAGATCAAAGCAATTATTTAAACTTTGCCCCTCTCCATTATCATTTCATCTATCTCAGAAAGGAAGTGTTCTTCGTTTACCATCAGTGTCCTGCAACAGGAAATAAATAAGACCATAAACTGCAACCCCTCCTGCCACTGCCCATTTGCTTCTCCTTCTGATTACTACTCCCCTTCAATCTATTTCATCCTGTCAATTTATCCCTATATCAACCAACCCATTTCCTTATCATGCCAGATTCATATGCCTATGGATCATGGAATACATTTTGTAAGTTGGTGTTTATTTTGTTTGTGATAGATTATAACAGTCATAAATTTTATAAATGTTATAAGCTTAGTAAAACATTAAGTTAAAAAATAAAAAAATAAAAAAGAATAATTTAAAGGTACCTTTAAAGGACTATTGACCAGAATTTTTCAGGTTTTGTGCCATTCCCTTATCAATCCAGGGGATTTTTTCTTAGTAGAAAGTAACATTAAAAAACAGTGTAACAAGTATCACTGAGTTGCTTTTTAACAATACCAGTAACAACAATAAGTTGTTTTTTTTTTAAAAAAAATGCTTCCCGTTCAGTTTTGTCCGCAACCATAGGCCATCATGATGGAAGGAAAAAGAAAGCCAAAGACTACAAGTAGGGAGAATAAACAGTGATAAACTTAAGCCAGTAAAATTCATTAACAAATCCAGAACTGCCAATTTAATCCTCCATATCATTCCATAATCCCAAAGCAAATTTGTATAGATGCTTAATAGCTGTGTCAGAAATAAAATACATAACAGTAAATCGAGTACATTGCTACATGATTAATAACTTTTAAAGCAGCCTAATGAGTGAGATGAATCAAGCACTATTTAATAGTAGCTTGCATGCAGCTGAACATGTGTGGGAATCTTAGGTCTGCAAAAAACCCAGGACATTATTAAGCGAGAATTCTCTTGTGAGACTAGAGCGAAATAATAGCAGTATTGGGCAGTACATCATTTTCATCCTATCGTTGGTAACTGCCACTGACAAATTGCTCCATGGATATTGAAATAACACATCATACAGTTCCACCCGCCCTCCTTCAGGGCAACATTCATTTTCTATTGAGTGATAGACATTGAATTCCAAAATGCATCCTGGAGCAGAAGAAATGTCTGTGAGGATTCAGTGGCCCAAGGCACAGTTCAAATTTTTATTTTATTTTTAATGTTCTGGCAGATGCTAATCCTCAGGAAATGCTCTGTAGGGGGGTTGTTTTTAGTAATACAGCCTTAAAATTGAAACAGAGTAAGTCCAGTGGTGACATAAGTTTTTTTGTGGTTGATGTATTTACTGTAAAGGGGTCTTTGGAAATGGCTAATGTTCTTTACTGTTCATCTGTCAAATCAGATTGTGTTGGATAGTGCTCCAGAGTCTGTCTGGTAATGTCAGATTAATGAGAAAGATAAGATATGCCCTTCCTTCAAGATTTCTCTATAAAATATATACAGTATGTTTAGTAGTTTGCTTAGATATGAGCAGCTGAGCATATAAATCTCTTGGGGGATGTGGTATTAAATGGCCTAATATAAGCTTTAAAATTCTTTTGCACAGAACCCCCCACATCTCTCAGGGAACACTGTTTTTGCACTCTATATCCTGCTCTGAAGCTGGTTTGAAATAACTCTGGATGACTTGTTTAATCTAAGATTAACCTAAGGCCCGGGGGCCGGATGCCCCCCAAGGCCTTTGGACCGGCCCCAGGCCAGTCCTGCCGCTGCCGCCGCCGCCGCCTGCCATGATGATATTGATTATTGTTGTTATTACTTGTTCTTGGGGTTTTCTTGACAAAATCTCCACAGGGGTTTTGCCATGGCTTTTCTGGGGCTGAGAGAGTGTGCATGCATATTTTTAATATATTTTCTTAAAAAAATATTTATTTATTTTTGGTGCTGAGGGACAGCAACCCAGCCCCCGGCTCTGAAAGGTTGCCTACTCCTGCTCTAGTTTTTCCAGCATGGTCAACTTGCGCCAAAAGTCACGCTGAAGAGCCTAGAGATTCCTAGAGAGAACACTTGTCTAGGCATTTGTAGGTTCTCCAGTGCAATTCTGTGGTCAACTTCTGACAGATGTTGACCATAGAGTTGCTCAGGAGGACCTAGAGATTCCTAGAGGAGTGCTCTCTCAAGTAAAAAAAAAGTTTTTTATTTGCGGGTTTTCCACTTTCCCTAACCTCAGCAAATGTGGAAGGTCCACTATAATTGCATCTCCACCCTAAACAACCAGCCAAGAAAGGCAGGGATCAAGAAGACAAGTTTTCTTACTTACTTGCTTGTCTGCATTGGTGGTACTCACCAGTTGAAACGTATAGATATAAGGATATATATATATATATATATATATATATATATATATATACACACACACACACACACACATACACACACAGAATTGTTACTGCTCTTGGTTTTGTTGCAAGCATTATTAATTTGATTTATATGCCTTGTGAGAGTTCAATGTGGCATATAAATTACAATTGGCAACCATGGGTTGCAAAAGGTGGATCTTGAGATTCTGTTTCCTTTGCCAAAGGAAATGCGACACAAATACATTCTGATTTCACCAGTATTACATAGACATTAGATTGAAGGTAAGGTAAGACAATAGATTGAAGAACTTAAGTATAAGTGTGTAAAATAGTTAAGGAACTAGCTAAGAAAAGAAGGCTAAGGAGTTGGCAGAGTCTCAAGTTGAGGGCAAGTAGCCTGTGGAGTCTTTCAGGACCAATGTGAGAGTCATTTTATGTTTGCTAATGAAGTAGGAGTATATTGATGGCATTTACTGATAACCCCAAAGAGGGAGACTGTATTTTTACTACAGAGGACAGTCAGGAAATTTATACAAGATGATCTGAATGACCTCATGAACTCAAGTAATAGGAACGGAATGAGTCTGAATAGTGCAAAATGTTATTGTCATGCACTTAGGGACTAATAATAAACATGTTTGCTATCAGCTGGGAATTCAGTAGCTGCAAACAAGAGAGAAGGGAAAAGATCTAAGGAAGAGATACACAGAAACATATAGCAAGCAATTCAAGTATTGAACCGAGTATTGCCATGCTAGGTTAAGAATTCATGGGTGTAGAATAGGCAAAAAACTAGGGATCCAAGGATCCAAGGAAGATAAAATGCTGATACAGATAGATGAGTGGATGGATGTTTGAATGTTTGGAATCATGAGACTGTTAGGGTACTTCCTGGCAAGCTATCAAGAAACCCAGAAACAAGGTATATGTATGTTCATCCTGATTTCTGAGGAGTGAGGGAATCTTAAAATTACAGTGCCTCAGAGTATTCAACAGTGTACCCAATGCGTAAACCTGAAATCTGAAATTTGGCTAGTTGACAATAATGAAAGTGAAAACAAAATTTAAGATTTATTTTTGTTTTGTCTCAGCTCTACATAACCCTCATTAATAACCTACAAAATGATCTAGCTCTCAGTGTGTCTTGTACCACAATGGAGAACTTGATGTCATGTCTATGGTCTATAACAGGGGTAGGCAACCTTTTTGAGCCGGGGGCCGGGTTGCTGTCCCTCAAACAATTGGGGGGCCGAAGCACCATAAATAAATAAATAAATAAATAAATAAATTTTAAAAAAAATTAAAGAATTTTAAAAAATATGCATGCACACTCTCTCAGCCCCAGAAAAGCCATGGCAAAACCCCTGTAGAGATTTTGCCAAGAAAACCCCAAGAACAAGTAATAACAACAATAATCAATATCATCATGGTGGGCGGCGGCGGCAGCAGGACTGGCCTGGGGCTGGTCCAAAGGCCTCGGGGGGGCACATCCGGCCCCCGGGCCTTAGGTTGCCTACCCCTGGTCTATAGTATCAAAATGGTGAGTGCTGTTCAGATTTCTCTTTTCACTTGTGAACAAGTTATACTGAGTAGCAAAGTACATACAAACTAGTGTTTTAAAAAAGTGTGGTCTGGTTGCCTCAGCTGTGATGAACATGTGAGTCTGTGAACATCTGGGAGGTAATTTCATAATCACAAAAAGTCAACATGGGTTTCAGAGAAACAGGTCATGCCAGACAAATCTGATCTCTTTTTTTTTTTTTTTTTTTTTTTTTTTTGATAAAATTACTGGCTTGGTAGATGAAGGGAATGCTGTGGATATAGTATATCTTGATTTCAGTAAGGCCTTTGACAAGGTTCCTCATGACATTCTTGCAAACAAGCTGGTAAAATGTGGGCTAGACAAAGTAACTGTTACATGGATTTGCAATTGGTTGACTGTCCGAGCCCAAAGGGTGCTCAATAATGGCTCCTTTTCAACCTGGAAAGAAGTGACCAGTGGGGTGCTGCAGGGCTCTGTCCTGGGCCCAGTGCTATTCAATATCTTTATTAATGACTTGGATGACGGTATTGGGGGCACAGTTATCAAATTTGCAGACAACACCAAATTAGGAGGAGTAGCTAGTACCCCAGAGGACAGGATCAAAATTCAAAATGACTTGAACAGACTAGAAAGCTGGGCCAAAGCTAACAAAATGAAATTCAACACGGAGAAATGTAAGGTACTGCACTCAAGGCAGAAAAACGAAAAGCACAGATATAAGATGGGGGACACCTGGCTGAATGAGACTACATGTGAAAGGGATCTAGGAATCCAGGTGGACCACAAGTTGAACATGAGCCAACAGTGTGATGCAGCAGCTAAAAAGGCCAATGCAATTTTAGGCTGCATCAGTAGAAGTATAGTGTCTAGATCAAGAGAAGTAATAGTGCCACTCTATTCTGCTTTGGTCAGGCCTCACCTGGAATACTGTGTCCAGTTCTGGGCACCACAATTCAAAAAGGATGTGGAGAAACTGGAGCATGTCCAAAGGAGGGCAACTAAAATGGTGGAGGGTCTGGAAACCAAGCCCTATGAGGAATGACTTAGGGAACTGGGGATGTTTAGCCTGGAGAAGAGATGATTAAGAGGTGATATGATAGCCGTGTTTAAATATTTGAAGGGATGTCATATTGAGGAGGGAACAAGCTTGTTTTCTGCCACCCCAGAAACTAGGACCCGGAACAATGGGTGCAAGGTCCAGGAAAAGAGATTCCACCTCAACATTAGGAGGAACTTCCTGACAGTAAGGGCGGTTCGACAGTGGAACACACTCCCTCGGAGAGTAGTGGAGTCTCCTTCCTTGGAGGTCTTTAAGCAGAGGCTGGATGGCCATCTGTCGGGGATGCTTTGATTGGGAGTTCCTGCATGGCAGGGGGTTGGACTAAATGGCCCTTGTGGTCTCTTCCAACTCTATGATTCTATGATTCTATGTGAAAAGTTATTTGTGACTTATATTTGGCTCTAACATTTTAACAGTAGCATAAAGCACCAGGACTACAATGGTGCAAACTCAGACATCAAAATCTACTGAAAGCTTTATTCTCTTAGTATTCCCATTCAGATCTAGTATCCATATGATGTGGGTGTTTACCATGGAAAGCAGTAACATGTAGTTCATGGGATGCAGGTAGAGGAATAACACTGAAGAACTAATGGTCCATCACAAATTAAAGCACAGACTGTTTTCGTGCAATGTGTCCTGAGGACAAGTTGCTTACTGAGCAGAGGAATAGCTGTGGGAGAAAGGGACAAAATGAAGGTATTGGCCACAAAACAAAAATTCTGCCTTCCAAATGAAATTTTCCTTCATTCCCCAAATTTCTAGCACTGCAGAAAGTAAAATACTGAAAATTGTCCAAACCTGTGTTTGTCTGCGGCTTTTCTTTGGACGACTAAATGCATATTTGTAAATTTAAATGCTCAGTGGAAGTTTCATGTTACAGTGGTAGAAATTTGGAGATTGAAGGAAAATGTCTTTTGAGGTGCCAGAATTTTTATTTGGGGATAGCAACATCTTTATTTTGTCCCACCCCATAGCTATACCTCTGTCACTAAGACAAAGATAAAGCAATCAATGGGGGGGGGGGGGATACAACAAGAAATTAAATAATGACAAGATGCCCTTTCATGCACCCAAAATCTGCTGCTTCTGGCAGCCACCTCACTCTGTCTAATGGTAGAGCCAGTCCTGCCTCTTTCATTATCCATTAGCAGGCCTGGAAAAGTTTCTTTTGTTACCTCTTTTGCTCTAAGTGACCAAATGTATAAATCCTCCAAAGTGATGATGCAAACATTACATTATAAAAAAGAGTTGGTTAGCAGAATTTATGGTTACCCAAAGAACAAAAAAGAAGAAGAAGAAACTCTCAGCTTTAAGAAACAATTGCACATTTAAAAAAAAAATACTTGTGCTTCAAATGAATGTTTGGATAAGCCCCACCCTCAAGGGCAAAGGTCAGGGATTAGTGTGCTCATAAATCGTCTTTGCTGATGAGAGATAAAATAACTTAAGGAGGCCTTCTCTGAACAGCAGCTGCAGAGGGAGAAAGTATCACTAAAATACACTGCAGGAAATGCCAAAGAATATAAACATTTTCCACTGGTGAGATGAGAACGCTGGCCTCATTGAAAATGCATAAAAGAGAGCCCCAGAATCTGCTTGTCCTGGAGCAAAAATCAGAGGAGGGAGATCCTCTTTAGAAAGAAAATAGAATTTCCCAGGTGCAGGAGATAAACTGGACAATGAAGTTCCAGAAATGGGAGTTTTGCCAAAATGAAAACAGACAAAATATGAAACACAATGATTCTCTATGATATTGATATTGTTTCATCGAGCAGAAGAAAGTAGGGAGTATTGTATTTCTTTTTTTACATAGAAGTATATTTCAGAGAGACTAGAAATTCTTTCTTTCTGTTATCCTTCATGTCTTGAGCTACCAAATAGACTTTGTCATCATAGGCCTATTGTGTTTTAATTGAAAAGTGAACCTTGTGTGTGGAGTCAGTCAAAACCTGTCAGATGCTGTGCCAGTTAATTCCTTGGCCACTCAGCAGATTTACAATCTCTGGCTGCCAAATTGTGAAACATCTTTTTAAAAATAAGACCTTTACCTTCTATATGTAAGCAATAAAAATTACCCAATGCTTTCTTCATTTATATGCCTTGGAATAAGTACAGGGTAATTCAAAAACAATGGTGCAAAACTGAAGAAGAACAGCTTTACTTTTGCACCATTCCTTTTGAATCACCCAGTAGAACTGGGGACTTGTAAAATACATCCCAGGGGAAAGAAATCTTGCTTACAGAAAGGTCAAAAGGACCAGAGGAGTCACCCTGAGTCTGACACCCTCCAGATGTGGTGAATTACAATTCTCAGCTTCCCCAATCCAGCATGAAAAATAGCCAGGGTGGCTAATGGTGATAGGAGAGATGGTCCAAAGCATTAGGAGTGCACCCAGTTGTGGGGGATGAGTGGATAAAGTGAATAGTGAAAGTGGTTCATTATTCCCATGGGAAACCACAAGAAGCTGGCTAGCCTGTCAGCAAACTGGCATTAAGGTGGCAATTGCCCCATGCGTCCTACTTTTGAGGATGATTCTCTGTTTGTAGGAACCCTATATTTTCAAGGCTAGCCAACTCAAATCAGGCTTAAAGATCCAGATGCTGGTAACTTTGATATTACCTATAGAGCCAGCATGCTGTAGTGGTTTTAGCATTTGACTTTGGAGATCAGCATTTGATTCTGCACTCAGACATGAAAACCCACTGGGTGACCTTGTGCTAGTCACACTTTCTCAGCCCCAGAAACCCCCATGACTGGTTTGCCTCAGGGTCGCCATAAGTTAAAAATGATTTGATGGCATACAACAACAATCAGCAGTTAGCCACTGGACAACTGACAAAACAAGCATATCTGGTCACATTATCTTTGCCACCATGATGAGATGGACTGTATTTCTATTTAAACAATACTGGTATTTTTTTAAATTTGCATCTATCTACATAAATGAACATATGCAGATTTAACGTACACTGCTGTCATTTTGTGTCCTTTTTTTAAAACGATGCAGTAGTTCTTTTTTGTTGTTGTGTGTAAATAGCCAACTAGGGATGTCTACACAGGCTGAATAAAGTGGTCTCATCTCATTTTCACAATGGGCTGTCCAGCCGATGCATGAGATGACTCAGGCCAAATCTGGGCCTTTCCAGTGCCTCAGGCATTAATCTGGAAGAGGGGAAGTGAGGATTTACTCCAGAATTGAGTGGAAAGTTCAAATAAGTTGCCTGTGTGTGGACTGCACTCCATAGTGACACTGGTATGGGATTATGGGTGGGAGGAGTTCTTGGTGGGTGAGACTGGTTTTTCGACATACAGATGCATCCCTAGATGCACCATAAAGTCTTAGTACTAACTTTGAAGGTAGTGAACTTTGGTTTGGTTTGGTTTGGTTTGGATATTGAGAGAGAAAAAGATTGATGAACTTTGTAGGGATAGGAAGTAATTTTTGTTTTGTCTGGGGTTTTTAATAATTTTTACACAGTATATGTGTCCATGAGGGTTTCCTATGAAAGTAAATTTTGTTTTTTAACTGAAGCATTAACTGTTTGTATGATTAAAAAAAAATGACTGAAACCACCCTTGCTATTAGGGGTGAGGAGGAATACATTCGCTAGGCCTGACCTCTTTGTTGTGCCACTTTTTACTAACTCTAACACTCTCTGTCCACTCCTGCCTTTCCACTAAAAAAAGTATCCACAGAGGCTAAAAATATCACTAAAAACAATAAAGCCATGACAATCATCATCATGATAAGTATCAAAACAATTTAAGAGGCTAGACTGAAGCCATGTTTCTTCATATCCTTCCTGAAAGTAGTGAGACCGGGAACTGATCCCATGTCCAGGTGGAGGCCATTCCACCATCCAGGAGCAACAGAAGAGAAAACCTTTGGTTGCATGCCAGTCACATAAGCCTCCACAAGTCATGTTAAGACCAACAACTTGAAATGTGTCTGAAAGTAAACTTACATGTGGAAAGTGTCGTGTGGAAAGACTGCATATCTACAGTAGGTTGCCTTCTGGACACCTTCACCATCTTCAGCTTCACATGTGAAAGGGGGAGAAACTGGTTGGACTAGCAGCTAAAATTTATTCTGATACTGATAGGCCAGGTCTGCATGGGCCAGAATACTTCAAGAGCAGCCTGGAGTATTCTGGCCCCAAAGCTGCCCCTATGGCAGGGGTAGGCAACCTTTCCCCTTTAAGGGCCGAGGGACTTCAGCTCCCAGAATCCCAGGAGCTATTGGCCAACATGGGACTATTGGCCAACATGGCTAAGGCTTCTAAGTCCCTCGGCCCTTAAAGGGGAAAGGTTGCCTACCCCTGCCCTATGGTTCCCCCATTACTTTGGGCATTCTGCTGCAACACTAGGTGGCTGTTCACATACGCATCCTAATGGCACTGGTGCAGATCACTCACTCTGAGGTCAGAATGAGGTACTCAGCACTGAACACATGACTGGGCACCTTGTTCTGATCTCAGAGCAAGCAATCTACAGTAGTGCCAGGTGGCACAGTGGTATGCATTGTAGGCAGCCCCCCACCATTGCTCTGGAAGGCTTTGGAAGAATCAGAGCAAAAGGCGGGTTTTTAAAAAATTGGTGTAAGGGGAATATACGGCAGGTTCAGTGTTGAACTGGCCAGACATTGTCCAGACAGTTCATACCAGAACCAGGGATTGGGCCCTGCGCCATCTGGACTACTCACTGGGAGGGCAGGAGGAGGCTGTGTTATTTGGCCTCTGCAGACATGGCCCTACTTTCCTCTACTGCACTTGAGGGCAGCCAACTAGCTTCAGGAGCACACGATATGCTGTATATCATCCACCCTGTCCTCCAACCAAATGGAGAAGATGGTGAATAAAGGAGGAGCAGCTGGCAGACTGCTACTGCTTTCCCCCAACAGCTGCTGCTTGATGCAATGAACTAACTCTGCCTAACATTGGGACTGGCCCTAGGTCAGGCTCTGAATCAGGCTCCCTAACCCAAGGAGACTAATTAAAACATGGTTTGAAATGCTCTTTGTCTGTATTTTATTTTTCAGAGGAAAAACGGCCACTATTCTCTTTCAGTCAATGTGTCATATGAAGTGAAGAAAATGCCATACAAAGTTCAGCCAGCAAAACTCCCTGAAGGAAGCATAGCAGTGAGTAGCACAGAAAAAATAATGCACTGATACAAACCATTGTTTTGGTCATCTTGATTGCTGCCATGTAAAAATATTTATAGATGAGAGTTCTGAGATAAAGCGTTTCCTGTGTTTCTCCTGCAGGTTCATCCTCTAAATACTATTTAAAGAATATTTGTATGAGAGGATTTTTAAATGATCTTAACATTTGGTAAATGGATGTGTTTCAATTTATAACAGTGCTTGGTTGCTCTCAGACGTGAAAGGGTTTATCCAAATAGAACTCATTTTATACTAATGAAGAATGGGAAGCTCCAATGGTTGTCTATAGGGTTAGCAATACCATTATCTTACTCATCCCAAGACATTTTGCTGCCTGAGGCTCACCATTCCACATACCATCAAGCCAACTGGACTGGCAGTTGAATATGATGTCAACATTGGTGATGGGACTGTGTCTACTACTTCTGGTTTCTGGTTACATGCTGTACTCTCACTCTCTGTGTGGTGTGTTTGTGTGTGTGTATGTATGTTGACTTATGGCAACCCCCTGAATTTCATAGGGTTTTCTTGGGTAAGGAATACTCAGAGGCAGTTCTGCCAGTTGCTTCCTCTGAAGAATAGCCTATAGCACCTGGCATTTCTTGGCAACCTCCCATCCATGTACCAATCAGAGCTGACCCTGCTTAACTTCTAAGATCAGATGGGATTTGGTGCCTTATTCATATTAACAAATGTTGGTGCTTATAGAAGAACTGGATATATTTAGATTTAGCAACAGATATTGTATCCAGCTACGGTCTGTTGAGATCTGGGCCTCGGGGATTTTGTCTCCCTTTCCTTTTGACCTCCAGTAGAGGTGAAAGACCAGAGGATTCTGGAGGAATACCCACAGGGGTGGAGGCAGTGTTCCCTTGTACCTGTTACTGAAGTCTAATGGTAGGGCTAGCCCCACCCATACCAGTTCTCCTGTATGGAGGCATAACATCTATAACTGTCTGCTGCCACTTACCTCAGGTGTAGCCCCTTGTCAAATGATGAGATTACTCCACAAAGACAGCTTCTAGTCTGCAGCACTAGGTTTCTATGGTTTAGTCAAATGAAAGACAGTTAGACCAGGATAGTTGCCTCATTTCCTGCTTCTGTTTTCAGAGAGAGAAAGAGATGAGATAAAGTATTCCTTAACTCTTTCTGCTCCACAATTCCTGGTTTGCAATGTTTATGTTATATCAGCTCATCTTCCTCATCCTCATCCTGCCCAGCTTTTATAAGCTTTCTGTGGCAGATGCATAAAAGTTTGTTCCTGTGCTGAGCCAATTTGTTTTAAACCAGCTGTATCCGTGATGCTGACACAATGAAAGCTGTCCGGGGTATTTGAAAGACCAGCACCTTGCCAAATTGGTATGAATTCCATCTTCTGATCCTTTATTCTGGAAAAAAGAAGTATTGTTCAAGAAACAGTGCCATTTTTTTTAAAAAAAATGTGTACTTTAATTGTTATTTTAAACACATTCTTGGTAGCATCCTAATACACTGAACATAAGTGTCTGTGGCTCAAGTATGAAGATTTTTCTTTTTCAGTCACACTTCATCATAGCTTTAGGCTATTACCTCCTATACTAAAGAGCAACTTTCATTCTGTGATTTACTAAAAGAGGCTTTAACTCATGTCTTCTCTTAGGTGTGCCCTGAGTAACACATCTGAGATTCATCACAGCTTATAGATAGTTAATTAGGCCTGTACGTTTGTGGGAGGGGGGTATGCTTCCAAACTGTGCTCCTTATTTCTAAAAGGGACCACAGCTCTCATGAGAAGTTATAATGTCTGAGATGTGTGCTTTGTTTTTTGTTAGAATGTAAAGTTCTGAAATGTTTGATATTGAAATAACTTAAAAGAATCTGGTGATGTAGTTCCTAATGTAAGTTAGCATAAAAACAACTATAGTGTCAGTAATGATTAAGCATTACTTTCCAGATGAATTTGGAAGGTTGAGATGCAGGTGGCAATTTCATGATCTCATTTCATGTATGAAGCCTTCTGCTTAGAATGACCTATGTGGTAAATTTCCCTCCAGTTGCATCTCCTTTAACATTAATTAAAACATATCTTACCTTAAGGGGAAAAAGCAGTGCTGAATTTTCTTTTGTTACTGTGTCTGTACCCCTCTAAATCAGGGGTGGCATTCATATGGTCCTCAAGCCACCAACTGTGGCTATTCAGTGTCTCCCGCTCCCCCCCCCCCGCAAAAAATTGCTATGTACATTGGGCTGGGCTGGGCTGGGAGCGCAATTTTCAACCAAAAACCACAGCAGCTGCTAGCATCATAAATGAAAATCACATGCCCTCCTCCCACTGCCCTTGCCTCCATCTCCCCATTGCCATTCTCCATCCCCCTGCCCTTCTTAAAGCCAGTGTTCTCCATCCCCTGCTGCCACCTCTCTTCATCCTCCACCACTATTCTCCATACTCCCCAACTGCTACTGCCCTCTATCACACTATCACGCCATCACCTTTCTCTGCCTCGCTTCCTTTGAAGGTAAAGGGGAGAATGGAATTGGGGTGTTTTTGCCACTGCTGGTACCTATATCTCTACAGAGATGGCCACTTCCTGCCTGTCCATTTGCCAAAGACCAGCAAAGAACCACAGGCAAGAAATGACCAGTTGTGTAGACAGCTGGGTGATAGCACTGGCAAAAACATACTGTCTTCATTCTTTCTTTTATTTTCCAAGGACAGAAGGGAGGAATAGAAAGAGGGCACCCATGGTGACAGTTGGAGGAAACAGAGTTGCACATGAAACCCACATGAGAAAGACAGAGCCCAAAAATAGCCCACTGACCTACCCATCCCCCAGAGCATGTCTATCCCTGCCCTAGATTAATGGGTAGGAAACTTGCTGCCTTTCCAGTGTTGATGAGCTACTATTTCCCTCGTCTGTCACGACTGATGCTGCTAGCAAGGGCTGATGGAAATGGGAGTCTAGCAACCTCTGGAGGAGCCTTAAGTTTTCCCAACCTTGCCGTACATGGTGGTCACAATCTCAGCTTCCTGGCTGAGCATCAGTGCACTAGCACAGAATGGAACACTAGCCAGCTTTGCAGGTTCTATTCCTGGCTGCCTGACCAGATGGGAATGTTTTGAGAGCCACAAAGGTCTCCTGATTGTGGTGAAAGGGAGGAAAGAGAACCTAAAGAGCCCCTATGTAGATGTTCATTGGACAGCCACCAATCTTCACCAACCATCAAAGCTCAGAAGTAACCAATTGAAGGCTAACATAGTTCTTTGTAAGAAGTTATTTTTGGGGGTTTTGTGGGGTTTTCAGGCTGTGTGGTCATGTTCTAGAAGAGTTTCTTTCTGACGTTTTGCCAGCATCTGTGGCTAGCATCTTCAGAGAATACTAGAATGGAAGAGAGTGGGTCTATATATACTGTGAGACCCTGGGTAGGGAGGAGTGATTCCCATGTAACTGTATTGTTCTGTGTTGAATAGGTATTGTTCTGTTGTTAATGGCATGGCTTCAGGGTGGGAGGATATGCAAACAAGGATATTGTCTGCTATTGTCTGCTGGGAAAGCCCCTGAGCCTGGTTGATTTCCCATTTGCATTCAAAATAAGAAAATCAGCACTCAGCAAATGCAAATGCCATTAACAACAGAACAATACCTATTTAACACAGAACAATACACAGTTACATGGGAATCACTCCTCCCTAACCAGAGTCTCACAGTATATATAGACACACTCTCTTCCATTCCAGTATTCTCTGAAGATGCCAGCCACAGATGCTGGTGAAACGTCAGAAAGAAACTCTTCTAGAACATGGCCACACAGCCCGAAAAACCCACAAAAAAACTATGGATGCCAGCCATGAAAGCCTACGACTTCATATTTTTTGTTTGTTAAGGAGACTGTAACAGAGTTGCATTTCAAAATTAACATATTGAGTAGGAAGTATGTTACTCTGCTTATATAAACAGTAATGTCTTCTATGTGGGAAAACACACTGCAAAATTCAGCAGCTTCCTGGGGCTTGGGAGCGTGGCATCTGCACGTCACGCGCCCTGATGCTGCCCCCAAGCTGGCATCATGCTACATGCCCAACCAGATGGCGGGCAGCATTGCAGCAGCACGACATTTAGACACTGCATGCTGCCAACATGTAGAAAAATCACTACCGTTGTAGCAAAAGCACCTTTTTCCTGCTGCAAAAAGGAGCGACTTTCTGCTGCTGCTTTTTGTGCCAGGAAAATACCAGATCAGGGCCACAGAGTGTGGTTGCTGCAGCTCTGATCCAGCGCTCAAAGGAGTGGCCAAAAGCCACACCTTCGGGGCGTTCTGTGTCACCCCTATGTTACTTTTAGAAGGACATTTTTAGGGATTTTTGGCAGGAATTCTTAAACAAATTTGTTATTTCATACAATTATTTTCTCAAGTCTAAGCTGTGTCCACCACTCATAAAAATACTGGAAAAAAATAAGAAAAGCAACAAATAAGAAAGTGAGTTATTTTCCTAACACTGTAACAAGTAGCAACAACAGAGTACTTTTCAATCACTCTAGTAAATAGTAGAAAGCCCTGCCAATCTGTGCAGTTTTTTTGCTGGAGCCCTGCTTTTTTATGCTTGGAGGCCACGAGAAAGGTTCTGGCTATATTGATTGACTTGGAAGTAAAACTATAAAGTTCAAATATACTTTACTTTTTGGCAAAGTAAAAAGTAAATAAGATCAAGCAGGAAAGATTTAAAAGATTATTTGCAAGACTGGCAAAGGAAAAGTTGGTGTATTGGAGATAAATGAAAAGGTGGGTTGGGAGGGAACTAAGAAATAAATTGATCTGGGTCAATTAACTAGATGAAAATGGATTATAGAAGTGGATAGCAAAATTTGAACAGGTGGGGAAAATGGACTGAAGAGGAACTGATTCTTTGGCTTTGATCTTGTATTCATTTTGTGGCTTATCAAGGCAGGGAACAACAATACACATCAATTAAAAACATTTAAGTTAAAACACACATCAATTTAAAAGGACAAATAAACAATCCACATTTAAAATTCATTATTTAAAATTCATAATTAAAAATCATCTGGATAAGCCTGCTGGAAGGGACTGGTCTTTACTGCTGTTTTAAATTCAGACAGCCTATTCAGCTGTCAAATCTCTTCTGGCAGGTCATTCCACAGTCAAGGGTGGCTGAAGAAAAAGTCCTCTGGCTGATAGTTGCCAGCCTAATTCTGGTTGATTGGAGTAAATGTCCGCCAGAGGACCTGAATGTATGTAGTAGATAATACAGGTAGATTATATAGGGAACCTGGACCCAAACCATGTAGGGCTTTAAAGGTAATAACCAACACTTTGTATTTTGCCCAGAAACTAATTGGCAGGCAGTGGAATGATTTTAATATTGGTATGATATGATTACTTCTGGATGTCCCACTAACCAGTGTGGCTACCGTGTTTTAAACTAGTCCAGCCTAGAACTTCCACCAGCCTTTGGGCAGTCAAGGACATACTACAGCCTATTTTTCGTTCCCAGCATCTAGTGTTCATATCAGATCTTGGAAAAGTTACTTTTTTTGGATTAAAACTCCAGGGACCCCTCATCCAGCATGGCTACTGATCATGGTCAGTAAGGGGAACTCCCATGGACAGCTGGAATGCAGTTGGGAGGGTCTTTTGAAGTGTAGATATAAGGAAAGGGGAAGGGCACTTGTTTCATTTGCATTTCTTGGAGACACTGGTTGTCACTTCAGGACAGATGTATTGCTTTAATTCCAGCTGTCACTGGTTTTGCACCTCTTCATTTCTAAAACTGCTTAATCCCTTTTTCAATCAAATCTGCAAATATTTTTAAAATTAACTATTATTTAGTTAAAGGTTTTTTATACATGCTTTAGCCTAAAATAATGCAATTCTCATGCATTTCAGTGTGTATTTTGTGTTCTGAGCTATATGACAAACATCAAGAGACATTAATAATTTGAAGGGTAAGTGCATTCTGACCCATGCATTAGTCTCAGAATGTGATCCAGCTGATTTTGTTTACAATGTAGACCAAAAAATATATATCTTTGAACATCCCTATTATAAAATCTCATATACGTGAGGACTGTATATGACAAATCCCTCACCTAAAAATGACACGAAATTAAGATAAGCAAAATGAAAGTAAATATGGAACAATATTCAAGTTCTGATATTAAATAATTTATAAGACTTCTCAAATTGGATCTTCAGATAAAAAAAAGTAACTGTCTGCATTATAAGATATTTTAAAGGGCTCATTTATCTCCAATCAACAACAGAACTAATAACATCACGTAAAAAGTATTGGGATAAACTTGGAGGGGCAGGGAAGTCTAGCTCATAGCTGGTTTTTCCCTTTGATGCCTACAGTAAAGATGATTTACCTTTAGGCTGGAAAGCAGAACGTTTGATCCTTAATATTCATTGCTCATCCAAAGAAGTTCAAAGATACCACAGTAAAAGATAATTCTGATTCTTTCTGGGGTTTTTGTTGCATGTGTTTCCATAGCAGAAACACATGTTACTCAAAATGGCTGCTAAGTCCTATCTCCATCTGTTTTGGGGTACTTTGCCACAGGTGATAGCCTGCTGTTCTCAACCAGTCTCAGATGATATACCAAATGATCAGATAAGAATTTTTACAGTACTACTTGAGAATGAGGCACATTATTCCACAGAGTTGATTTACTGCCAGATGCCCAAAATGGCAACCATAAACTCTTGAAAAATGATAGTGCTTTTATATCCTCTCAGATCTGACCATGGGAGTGGAGATTTGCCAACTCAACAGCCTGATGTGTCATAGGCAAATGTTCTTTTGAAGTTTCTGCTGGCAATGCTTCATGCATTTGTTCCTCCTGAAGTTGATCAATTGTACAGTCAGTACAGGTGTAGCAGTATTTATCTGAAATGCAGAGAAGCTGTTTTAAGGTAAGAAAAAGTACAAAAAGAGTAGAGAAACACTTTTAAACAACCTTTAGGATTATTATAATTCAGAATACTCAGCACAGTCCCTGACGCACTTCCTCTATGCCTACAAAAGTTCAAGGATTGCTCCTGGAAGGCTGTTACCCAAATATAAATGAACAAGAAACTCCAGTGTTTCAGCCAACCAATTCTGCAGTCTTTTGTCATCCATGAGGTGTCATATCTCTGTGGAACACCTAGTTTTGCCCACTAGAGGAAACAACCATAGTATTGTTTCTTGATCCCTTGATGAACCAGAGATGGATCAGGAGCTAGAACTCCTGATCTTGTCAGGGATTGTTTATACTAAGTTTAAAAAAAAAAGGCAAATGACTGTGTTGAAGTAGTAATACAAGTCCCTTTCCCAGCAGAGATTTTCTCATCTTTACTGGACACCACCTCTCTTTCCTGTTCTTTTATCTTATGAAGAACCATAACAGTACTATACCACACTATTGACTCTCTTTCATCAGTGCTATCATTAGGAAAACCAAGGCAATCAGCTCAGGTGGTAGATGCAAAGAAGCACCAGCACGCTGTTGGAGGACAGATCTGTTTACCACATAGCCTGCAATATACCCACTAAAACTTTGGTAATGAATGTTACACCATTGTTAGAACAAAAACCAGACACAGCTCCTGTACCTTTAATGATTATGTAGAAGAGGGAATTTCAGCAGGTGTTGCTTGTTGCCTAGTTGTGTGACAAGGAACACCTGCTGAAATTCCTTTTTCTACATAACCATTAAAGGTACAGGAGCCATCTCTGGTTTTCAATCTGTCAACCCTAAGGCAATGGCCAGGCCAGTTGGCTTTTGCACATGAGATGGCAAGAGGCACCATCTTGTTCTTTTCCTCAAGTGTAAAAGCATCTTAAATCATCCATGCTCCCTTTTATCTTGTTTTAACCCATAGGTTGGGGGGGAGGACACATTGTTTCATGTGGGGCCCTGTAGGCCTGTACTCCTCCATTTCCCCCAGTCACCAAAACACTAGGGTTTAAAAATATTTTTATTTTGTACCCAAAATGGTTAATAGTGTCTGTGAACACTAGAATATTCCAGAGTCTGCTAATTTGGAACACGTCTCCCTAGGCTGCATCTTACACTAGTGAAGCAGAACCCTTTGCAAAGCCCATAAACAGGACATACATATAAAATGTATGATGCTCTCTAGATACTGGCACTGATAGGCATGACACATACAGCCACCAATTTGTAGCCATTGATGAGTTTATCCTCCATAACTTTGCTGTGTGTGTACGTACCCCATGAATTTCATAGGTGTTTTTAAGGCAAGGAATACTCAGAGGTGGTTTTGCCAGTTCCTTCCTCTGAAATATAGTTTACAGCATCTGGTATTTTTTTATCTCCTTTTAAGTTAGCCTAAGTTAGAGGTCATCAGTACCTTGTGTGGAAGCACACCCTGTTAATTATATATTGTCCATTTGATCATATATGCTAAATAAATGTTTGCTCTTTATATTTTAGTTATGATATGTGTTCTGTTTGACCTCAGCAAATGATCCAAACCTATATTGTTTTTGTTCATCCAATTATCCTATGCACCAAAGAAAGAATGCAAATAGATTATTAACAGAATTTCTGGGTTTAGTGCTGTTCTATTAGATTATGCCGTGCTGACTCAGAGTAGTTGGAATATATTTGGGGCATCATCCAAGAAGCTCCAAAATCATAGCTTGCCATATGATTGTAAGAAGCTGGAGTTTTGAGAAGAAGATTACAGGTAATGTGGGTCTTGCTGTCATTATGATCAACATTATTTTCCCTGGAAAGTAGAATTATAAATTAAAGTCTATATTTCCATTAGTTTTAGTTAGATTTTTTTAAAACAGAAAACCACTTTTCAGTTCCTGTAGATTGTGCTTTTTGTGTATATTCTTAAACATGTGTACAAGGGAAAAATTAATGTGGTTGAAAACATGACTTGTATCTCCTGGCTTATTACTGGCATAGCGTGTGTATATTTGGTGATTTAACGACCTCCATATTTTAAGTGGTGCTTCTCCAGAATTAATGTCCAGTAGGCATATTTATTTTAAACATGCTTGTGCTACCTATGAAGTATATTTATTCAAGAAAGTTATAATATGCAAACACACACCTCAATACGAAATATGACTTTGGTCTCAGGGAACTATTGCCTACTACTTTTTAACTTTTTTTAAAAAAATGGAAAAGTTTCCTTGACAGTATCTTTTAAAGAAAATTTATCATCTTTCAATGTCTTCAAACAGACATAATTACAGATCATAAACGGGTTTGTTGAACACACAAGCATTGATGACATTATGAAAATAACACATTTATTGTACGTCTACAACTTCGCTGAATTCAATTCTGTGGAAGATAAATTGGAGAATAACAAATCATCTCCCATTTTAGCATAGCATTGCATACACACAAGAACAAAATCAAGCAAATCAATTAAGGGTTTTTACAGACTGCCAGAAATCATGCAGATTGAGGCCACTTTAACTGCCCTGATTCAGTGCTATGGAATTATGGGAATTGTAGTTTATTGTGGCACCAGAGCTCTCTGACAGAGAAGGCTCAATGTCTCAGAAAAAAATACAGTTCCCATGATTCCCTAACACTGAGCTAGAGCAGTTAAAGTGCCCTCAATCTGCATTATTTCTGGCAGTCTGTAAAGTTATTAATACAGTTTCCTTTAGGACCTACCACCAGCCCATAGCAATTTGTCTTCTCAGTCCCATTACAGCTGATAGAAAGTTTGCCACCATTTGTAGCATTGCTGGGTTTCTGTTTGAAAACAAAAGCTTGGGGTAGACCTTGGCAGATCAGGAAAAGGTGACATTAAATGTGTTGGCATCAGTGGGTGTTACCTCTATAGTAGAAGGGCAAATTGTTTAATAATGGTTTAAGCTGAGGCCTAGGACATGAAACAATAACCATGTCATCATCATACACCAAAACACTGACATTCCAAGTTCCATATTTTGGAGTGTATCCCTCAGGTTCTGAAAGAGACAAACAGTACATAATTCAAACACAAGTTAAATAGAGGAATGGCAAGAATCGTTACCATTTTAAAAATCTAGAAGTATAGGATCTGGATGTATAGAATTATAAACTATAAGGTATTTTCTTTTGGGAGTAGGGGGTAAATTCTTTCCATCTCATATTTTTTTAAATGTGCACTGTGATAAAATATTAATTGAAACAATATTGTCATCCATCCCCAATCCTGAAATCCTAGATGTCTCAAGCCATGCAGTTCATAGAGTTGTGGGGCTCCCCATATAAAAGAAATCTAGATTTTTTTTAAAAAAACTTTGTTCATAATGATCACAGGATGGTCATTATAAGCAGCCTTAGAAACAATATCATATCTCAACCAAATGTGTACTTTAAAATGTGCACTATAAAAGCACCATGTATGCTTGGAATGTTGTATAGATATGCTTAACAGACAATTAGAACAAAATAGAAGAATAGTGATGTAGATCCAGGATGCATGAAATGAAAATAATTCCCCATGGACATTTCGTAGCCTCTCTATAGTTCCATGGTTTCTTATACCTACTGTGTCTGCATTCAGCTCCTTCCTCCATTCAAATAAATCTTGTACATGTTGCAATCAAGAATATGCTGTACAGTTTTATTTCAAAGTATGCAGTGTTGTCTGGCTTGCATTATTTATTTTGATATCAGGCTTTCAGATGTTTTGATGTTGTAACATGAAATTCTAGACTCCAAGTGTTACACAAGAGTAAAAACTGATAGGAGTAAAATTAGTTACAGATTCATATTCAAAAAAGGCTGTTTTGCTTGTAAAGATCTGGCAGGGAAAACCCTTTCTAGTGTATAGCTCCAGAGTATCTATCTTATTATTCTCTTTCTTTCCCTTTAGATCCTATAGTGGTCATGTTTCTATTATTATTTTAGTTCAAGTGAAATCCCTGTCAAAGGGAGACATTAACTTTTACAAGGTAAAGGTACCCAAACTGGACACAAAGTGGTTTACTGCCTCAGGCATAGATTAATCTCACAACTTGGAAACATTCCTTTTTAAGACAGCAACACCAGAATACCCCATTTAACATCATTACTGACCACACTAGGATTCTGGGTATTGTAATCAAAAAAAGCAACTGCTCCCTATTCTGGTATGGGTTGGAGGTTGTTTGTTTGTTTACTGTAACCTGTTCATTGACTTTCTTCCATAAATCTATAGGAGCTCTTGCTTTCTTTGGTAGAAGCAGGTATGTCTACTGGCCAACCAAAGGTCACTGGTTGTTAGACCGTCAGTGACCACTATTGGCTAGAAAGTTGTCTCTTGAAAGTTAGGAATCTCCCTGCATATTTTTAAATGGGATACCCATCAGAACTTGGAAAATGCCAGCTGAGAAAAAAGGGCAGACAGATAGCAGAAACATCACTGAGATATTGGAAAGATATGAGATGATGAGTGCTGGGTGTGTCTTAAAATGCAGTTTGTTTAACTGGGAGAGAGGGCACCAAGATAACTGACCAAATGCTTTTTGTGTGGGTCCCCTGTCTTATAGAAGTGCCTGTTTGCCTCTGAATAAAGCAAAAGTTACAAATATATATTTACGGTAGTCTCCATTGCTTTCTCATCCGAAGTGAACCAAACTCATTGGACTCACCCTTAAACTTTACTTCATAGTCACTCAGGAAATGGTGTAACAATATAGTTATAGCTAGATGAAGATGTTTTACTGTCAGAAGAAATTGTGTTCCCTCCCATTCTTTCTACAAAAGTCTGCTATGGTGGCAGATAAATCTTCCTTCAACTGCAGTCAGAGAGTAGTGCCTTCTGCCACACCTGAAGGCAACAGGCTTACCTAGGTCATACAGATTAGGATTCATAGGGTCCAGCTTTCTCCTCTCTAACGCTTTGCTGCCATTTTTAAGTATCTACCTGGATATCAGTGCCTAAAAGCACTGCTAATGTTCCTGGTCTTGTGCAAAACAACACAAGTGTTTGCTAACTGCTATCTCCTTGAGAAGAGATTTTCAGTTCTGCTATCTGGTCATGTTAGTCTTAGATGCTGTCATGCTGAAAACTACATCCTGAACATTTCTACACTTCTTTGTTCTCCTCCTTGACTGAGTGCTCTGTATAGAGGCGATCACTGCCCATAGAGCTGCTGATTTTTCCCTCTTTCTCTCATCCCACCCTTCTGTTTTCATGCCAGCGAATGCCCTGTTAAGGAACACAGGGAAAGCCATTCAGAAATATTTAGAAGCTAATTAAAATGTGCCACTCTCACTGTGACTATTGGACTTTTTGACCTAGAATGCCTCCAAGTTAATAACAAGAGCCTAAATGCACTAGAAAATTATGCTGGTTTAGTGTGTGATACCATTCATATAAGGGATTTGAATTTCTTTAAAGAGATTTCTTACTGCCTTCACCAAATAATTTGGAGTACTTTATTCTGAGATTTTAAATATGCATATCTAGATTTCTGGCTTCACTGTAAAAAGCTGAAGTCTAAATGCAATTGGATTGCAAAATGCTCATTAGGAAAGAGTCTCAAATGTTTGTTAGCAAAATGCGGCTTTCTGTGTTGGCATTTAAACTGATGAAGACAAGCCTTTTGGTTTCTTTTGTTAAACAAGTGTTTGTCAACCCAGTGCGCAGCAGCTGTATTGGCTAGTAGTTTGTTGGCTGAGAGTCCAATGCCTCTGGAATGCACTAACTGGGAGAAGGCTGTATTAAGTTGGTGGAAGTCAGAAACCCTTGTCAATCCTCTGCAAATCACCACAAGGACTGTCAGTAGATCTTGATGGTTCTTCTGCCCCCCCCCCCTTAGTGGGCAGAACACAGATGTATTTGCTATGTTTGGCCTGTATATTCCTCTCACCTGTTCTAGGCTGTATGGTATTTCAGCCTAGGCTCCTCATCCACTTACCACTACAACTCTTACTGGGAAATCTAACCCATTCTTTGGCCTTTCCTCTACTGTCTAGAGTTGTGAATCTTCAATCCCTGTTAGAACTAAGCATTGCAAACTATACAGTTCAGTGCTATGATTCCACTTTAAATGACATGGTTCTATTCTAAAATTTTACAGTTTAGGAGTTTATACCAATCTATAAATCCCAGGATTCCACAGGATGCAGCCATGGCAGTTAAAGTGGAATCATAGTACTGTAACTGTATAGTGTGAAAGGGCCCAAGGTTGGTCTACATCAGATGGCAAGTATAAGATTTCATAAAAGTAAATTATCAGTCATTTAGTTGTAGGATCTTACAATTAATGTAGGTTACACTTGGGTAGTAAAAATGAAATGCACAGCTTTGGATGGGTGACACCTGGCTTGATCACAGTACACATAAAAGGGATCTAGGAGTCTTAGGGGGGTTGCAGACTGCCAGAAATAGTGCAAATTGAGGCCAGTTTTAGGGTTAGGGTTAGTGCTAGGGAATCATGGGAATTGTATTTTTTTCTGGGACATTGAGCCTTCTCTGTCAGAGAGCTCTGGTGCCACAATAAAATACAGTTCCCATGATTCCCTATCCCTAACCCTTAAAGTGGATTCAATTTGCACTACTTCTGGCAGTCTGCAACCCCCCTTAGTGGACCACAGGCTGAACAAGAATCAGTAATGTGATATGGCAGCTAAGAAAGTCAGTGCAGAGCATGTCCAAAGGAGGGTGACCAAAATGGTGAAGGGTCTGGAAACCACAGCCTATGAAGAATGGCTTGTGGAGTAGGGTATGTTTAACCTGGAAAAGAGAAGGTTAAGGGGTGCCATGATAGCTATGTTTAAATATTTGAAGGGATGCCATATGGGAAAAGAAGCAAGGTTGCTTTCTGCTGCTTCAGAGGCTAGAATCCGGAGCACTGGGTTCAAGCTACAGGAGAAGAGATTTTACGTAAACATTAGGAAGAAATTTCTGATAGTAGGAGCTGTTTGACAGAGAAACATGCTGCCTTAGAGTGTGATGGGGTGTTCTTTAGGAATTTATAAACAGAGGTTGGATGACCATCTGTTAGGAGTGCTTTGATTGTGTATTCCTGCATGGTAGGGGGTTGGACTGGATGACCCTTGTGATCTCTTCTATCTCTATAGTTCAAGCTCTGATTGAAACATATTGAACTGGCATTGCAAATCTAAGATCTATAGTTATTACTTTGAATATCTGCAAGTACACTTGGCATTGCTTTTCCACTTACAGCAAGAATTATGCTCTCTAGAGTTCATTATAGGGTATTTACCTCCCCACAGGTAAGATCCCTGTTCTGGCATGGTTAAGAGGGATTCAGAATTCCTAGTGATACTTGCATCTATAATAACCACCTCTGCACTGTAAAGTAATGGAAGACATTCAGTATTCAAATTCCAGATAACACATTATTAATCAAAATAGGCAACACTGGAGGTCACTAGTCCCATAAACCTCACATAGATGAAAATGTAAGTGTTTCATGCACAAATCTACAGACAGAGAGTGCTGAAATGTTTTTAAATGTTTTGAGTTGGGGGGAGAAACACATATAATTTCCCTTTGCTGGAAAGTATAATTGTCCTCTGGAGACCCAGCAAAGCCAAAGCTTAAGTATATTTCGTTTTGTAAGATCTATTTATTTGGGCATCTTTTGTGGTCACGATTAAGCCAAAATGTAGGAAGTGGTGTTAATGTGCTTTGTATTTCCATTGAATTCTAAGTTGCTTTTATTTGTGAAGTGTCATAAGAAATTATTACCTGCCAGTCTATAAATTACACTAGACTTTCAGTAAAAATGGCACAAAAATTCTGATTTGATATCTTTTTAATGTTTTTCTGGCAATGAAGAGACAGTTTTCGGTCTTTTGGGCCTTGTGCTGCTAGGGCTTCTTGCCCAGACTTTAAGATGGTATGTGACTGTGTCAGCTGTTTGAGACCACAATGCAATACAAGCAGTAACTATTGTGGAACTGATCCTTTCTTACACCATTGCTTACAGGAGCTCAAATTTATTTGGTTTAAACCACAAGATAAATGCTAACCAATTTAATTGTAGGAATCCTAGGTAGTGGGACATATTTTATTTAGGAAAACATGGGCAAGTACAAATACGCCTCATAAGAATCAGTCTTGTTCAGGCTTAACAACAGTAGAGATATTGAGTGAATGGCTCTTGTTCTACTTGAATTGGGACTGACCATTAGGTCTATTTCTTCTAGATGCTAGGGATCCAGCTTCCGCCTCTGCCATACACACTGTCCCGAGCTAGTCTACACCTAAATGTATTACACAAATTACGGTGGATTCACACACATTCCTATAGCTGCTTAATTGTCTTCACTTTCCTGTGCTAAACCTCATCTATTCACCCTCCCTCTGCCAAAAATGCCTAGCTATGTAAAGCCATGGCGAAGAGCCCAGATGGCCGCACTTTTAGTAATGTGGCTACTTGCAGATACAGCAGTAAAAACCGTGATTCCTTTTTCTGTGATGTTTGAGGGGGGTTTCGAAGGGGGGGAAATTGTTGAAAATGTTGAAAATGTAACTGCTTCTGCGGCTTGTTGACTGCTTGTTACTTTTCTGTTACTTGCTGCTGCTTTTTGTGAGAGAGAGAACTTCAGAGATTTAAAAAAAACTTGGAAAATTTATGTCAAATTGCCTCTTAAAATTCTTATTGAAAGTAACTGTGACAGACCCCCTATCCAGGCTTGCCCAAGAGTTCGAAATCTAGGACTCTGATCACTCACCTTGCTCTCCCTGGATTTGGTACTCAGGCCTTAAGATGACTGCTATTCTTGACAAGTGGCTGTGTTGATCAATGAGTTCAGTTAGTAAAGCATAACATGTTTTCCTTGATAATTCTTAAATGATAACAGACACTGTTGTAGTAACAAAAACCAGTAAAAGTTTATTATATAACTAATGTTAAACATGCATTTTCTGAATTAGTTCCAAATTCCCACCTCTCTAAAACTTAATTCAGAGCTTCCCCAGTCTCTCAAAAATACTTTGAACTTCAAGAGGTCACTTGAAACTTTCTTCCAAAATGCATCCCGGGAAAGTTTTTCCTTTCACCAGCTCATCGATTTAGCTTGTTGCTGTGTATAGAGACATTGGAAGTTCTACTTGAATTGGGACTAACCATTAGGTCTAACTCTAAGCATGTGTTTGTTAGATTGTTGCTGTGTGCCTTCAAGTCATCTTCCGACTTATGATGGTCCTAAGGCGAACCTATCACAGACTCCACTGCCATCCTCTGAAACTAAAAGTGCCAAAGGTCACCCAGTGGGTTTCCATGGCTGAACAGAGATTCAAACCCTGTTCTCCAGAGGCATAGTCCAATGCTCAAACTACTACATCATGCTGGGCATTTATCTTAGGATTTCCATTTTGGTGTCCCATTTTTTTTAACATGCTGGGGGAAGGTGATGAGGAGGGCTTTTCTGCTTTCCCCCTTTCTCTCTGTATTGCTCAGCTCAGTAAAAGGTTCTGGAGGCAACTGCCATTTACCTTGCCCATTGTGGGGTACACACAGGGACAGTAAAGTCATCTAAAACTCAGAGTCCTCTCTGTAGGCATGCACGCTGTTGCCCCAGCACAGAGTTCTCCAAAGTTCGTTACTAGAAAGCCAGAGGGACATAACACTTTGCAATAAATAGGTGGGTTTGGCGTTGCAGTTTGGATATTCGGTCTCTATAAAAGGTTTTCCATCATTGCCTTAAGTAGTTTGGAGGACACACTTCCATCATCAGTGTTGAAGTATGATTAAGCTGCCAGTTCAGCTGTCTTCTGTACTTGGAATCTCAGGCAGCAAAGTATCTTAAAGTGGTTTTGAAAGTTACTATCATTATTGTATGATGAATTTTAAGGTAGTGATTTTTTTTTGTATAACTTTATATGAATATTTGCTTTCCTTCATGTTCAGATTATAATCTTTTTTTCACTTTGTATTTCCTTTTATTCATTTTTTTTAAAAAAATCTTCTGTTTCAGATTAAAACATCTGTTATTTGGGCTACTCCAAACATTTCCTTTATAATCCCACTGTGGGTTATAATATTAGCCATACTCCTTGGCCTGCTGGTCCTGGCTATGTTGACCTTAGCTTTGTGGAAGGTATGTTGAACTCAAGTGGATGATAATAAAATCAAATAGGTTGTAGGGTATGCATGAGGAAACAAAAGAATTGATGATCTGCTGAGCAAAACAATCACAGACATCTGAGATGGGTGTGTTATTTATTTTGGATAACTGTCATGTTTGGTTGTCTGCCTTTGAAAGGCAGCTTGTTTTCAAAGTCTCACATTATTAAAGGCTCATCAGAAGTGAGCAGTGAGAGATTGGCTGTGATTCCCAAGACCTATGATCTTCTTTTGTCCAAGGAGACAAGAGTGCTGTGGTGCTTTGCAAACAAGCATTTTGAGCTTTGTTTCCTAAAAACCCAAAGGAATTACCTTTTGTAATGTGATCTTGCACCCTAAGGGAAGAGAAATAGTTATACTGTTGGGGCTGCAAGTGATTTTATTTTAATATTGGTGGGTTCCTTTTGATGTTTTTAACTGCACTGCTAAAGACTTGCAGTCACTCAGTCACTGGCAGTTTACAAGGTTTTGGTTTGGGGACTTGGAAACAGTGGACTTCAAAGTGCCTAAACACACAAGTATTGCACATCAGAGACAGCTTAATTTTCACCATAACAGGAGCCGATTTCTGAACTGTCTTTTCAGAGATTGGAAAAGTTAGCATGTTTTGGATTACAACTTCCAGAATCCCCAAACCAACATGGCTAGTGGGGATGCTGCTTGAGAGTAGCTGTAGTCCTAAAAGCTAACTTTTGCACATTTTGGTTTTTATCATATGTATTAATGTCTGTATTGGCTGCTATGTCCTAATCCAGTATTTCCCCAGTTATTTCATGGTCCTAAGTTTTTTTCTTTTTTGATTTATTCCTTGGTAACCATCCCTGAAATGGTGCATTTGATGTAATCATTTGTCAGACATCACATACTCAAATTATGAATGATTAATGGTAACTCTTCTCATTTCATCCTAATACTTTCCTAGGGAATGGAATCACATTGGACATTCAGTAATGCTGGCTCTCAGTTTGACACTATGTTCAAATTTTCTGGGCAGAATAGTTGAAGCTGACAAATTGAATGCTATATATAATAAAATAAATAGGAGATTCTGTTGTAAGAGCAGTTTAATCCTCTGCAAGAATAATTAGCACAAGTAGCCTTTCACAATCATGGTTTATTTATGACTTCTAGATAAACATACTGCTGTTGACTGAAAACTCCAGAGAACTATTTGCTTTGAACATATTTTAACTCTCTAATAAAATGTATCAGATGGATTAATTGATTAACAAATAAGATGGATGAATTTAAAACAAGGCAATTTAAATTGTTATTTAAAACACATTAAAAATCACACAAACCTTGTTCTACCTTAGTGATACCATTGGATATAAGATAATTACAGTGCCAAAGAGTAATTCTCTGTTAAAGGAAAAAATGTTTGTAGAGAGAGTCATAAATATTCTTAACTTGCCATAATATTATATATAATATATGGCATTTAATTATATTTATAATACCAGGCCTCAAAAGTCATATATTGTTCTCCAAGGATTTTTCTTTAATGTCAGAAGGAAATATTTGATAGAGGGTTTTGTATTTATAGCTTAAAATCTAATTGTGGGACATGTTTGTGTGAAACTTAAGTTTGATTTTGAACTAGGTTGTAAGTGATCCAATACAGATTTTTGAAAACTATTAGAATTTTTAATTTTAAGAGGATGGAGAATGAAATATTTATTTTTATCCACCCTGCCACTTATTTCTTATCATCTTCAATTGTTTTTCTTTGAAGAAGGTAGAAAACGCTCAGAAACTCACACTATAAATGTCAATGGAGCAGACTTTGTAAGGAAATTCTTATGTTTGGAATTAACACAACACAAGTAATGACACTGGCTGTAACACATTATTTTGGCAGTAATGAAGGCACACAAAAACACAATTAACACAATCATTTTTCCATGTAGCAAGTCATGTTCTCATGTTAAATTTTCTCATTACTTGGTGGGGGGGGGCTATAAATGGTTCTGGGAACGTCTTGAGAGGATTTTCCATATTTTAAGCCATTTTCTCACATTTTTAGATTGATTATCTCCCAAAAGGAGGGGAAAAAATGGATGAGCAATACAACCAACAAATAAACCTCCATTGTAGTTTTTAAAGTGTGCATTAATAGTGGCACATGTAACTTTACAGTGTCTTTACAATGAGTTACACAACTAATTACTTATTAGAAGCTATAAATTATGTCTGATTCAACAGTCTGAATGCAGTACTCACCTACTATGTATGATGGCCTGCCAGGTATTTGGCGTTCTATCTGTTTTTCCAACTAAATACAGGTTCCAAAACCTGGAGCTGTCAAGTCTTTGGAAGACAAGGTGGGTGGGCTCCATTTAGCTTGGTGGGACACAAGTTATATTGGCCTGGCATAAAAACAATTTCAGAACAACTGAGCGTGCATGATTCTTTGTGTTAGTCATTGTTCCAAAAGATGCCTTACAGAGATCTAATTTTAAAAGTACATTCCATTCCTTTGTATCATCTCCATTTAGACAGGTAATCAAAACCAGTTATGGAGATCAAGCAAGTGAGAAGCTGTTTTCCAACTAGGCCCTCATAATTTCATAATCTGTCCCATGGTCTCATCTTACCTCCATATCTGGAGAACAACTCACCCCCAGTGCAAGTTAGTATGAAATAGCAAGTACATGAATAAGATTCAACATAGTAGAACAAACACTAGTCCTGCCCCACTGGATGATTCATGGTTCACAGCTGTGAAGAGTTTCAAACTGGAGCTCTCTAAAAGAAAAGTCTTCAGATATTGAGCATCTAGTCTCTACCCATGTTCCTTCGACAGGAGCGCTCCACTGTCATAAGAACAAAACAAATTTTATTTATATTGCAGAGATAAAGAGTGGCAGGAATCCATTTTGGTATATGCCCCCAAGATTACTCTGATTTATGATAACCCTGTCACTGGGTTTTCTTGGCAAGCTTTATTCAAAGGAGGTTTGTTGTTCCCTTCCTCTAAGGCTGAGTGTGTTGGTTTCCATAGGTGAGCAGGGATTTGATCTTCCAGAGTCGTAAATCCAGCACTCAAACCCCAACACTGGCTCTGTAGAGAGTCTATTACCCCAATTTGTGCCACAATATCTTTCTACAAGCCCTTGCCTGTTTACTAAAAAGGAAGTCCTATTACATTTAATGCTCTTTGGTAATAGAGAATCCTTGCCATCTTAAATAGGGGTTTTGTTGTTGTTAACTACCCTCGAGTCAATCTCGACCCATGGCAACCCTATGGGTGAGACATCTCCAAGACCCCCTGTCCTCCAGTGCTCTGCTTAATTCCTGCAACCCCTTAATACCCAAGACCTCAGTAATAGAGTCCATCCATCTGGCGTGTGGCCTTCCTGTCTTCCTGTCTCCCTCCACCTTTCCCAGCATTATTGTTTTTTCTAATGAGTCTTTTCTTCTCATGATGTGTCTGAAGTATGACAGCCTCAGTTTGGTCATCTTGGCTTCCAGGGAGGTTTCCAGCTTGATCTGCTCTATGACCCATTTATTTGTCTTTTTGGCTGTTCATGGGATCTTTGTATTTTAGAATCTTTTCTAGTTCTTTCATAGCCACCCTCCCCATTCTGAATCTTCTTCTGATTTCCTGACTGCAGTCCCCATTTCTGTCAATGTTTGATCCCAGGTATGAGAATTCTTTTACTATTTCTATTTCTTCATTGTCTGGGTTGAACTTGTGAAGGTGGTCATTTTTATTTTCTTTATGTTCAACATTAAGTCTGCCTTTGCATTTTCTTCTTTGATCTTTCTTAGTAGGTGTTCCAGGTCTGTGAGGTTTTCTGCTAGTATTAAAGTGTCATCTACTATCTTAGATTGTTAATATTCCTTCACTCCTCCTTCTTCTGTGTCCAAGCCTGCTTTTCTTATAATATGTTCTACATACAAGTTGAACAGATAGGGTGAAAGTATGCAACCTTGTCTGACTCCTTGCCAATTGGGAACCATTCAGTTTGTCCATGTTCTATTGTCCTGAGTACAGATTCTTCATCAGAACCATCAGATATCTTGGCACTCCCATGTCTTTAAGGGTATTCCATAGCTTTTCATGATCTATACAGTCAAAGGCTTTGCTATAGTCTATAAAGCACATGCTGATTTTCATTTGAAATTCACTGGTGCGCTCCATTAGCCATCATATGTTTGCAATGTGGTCCCTAGTGCCTCTTCCTTTCCTGAATCCTGCTTGGACCTGTGGGATTTCTCTCTCCGTGTATGGTTGGAATCTATGTTGCAGAATTTTGAGCATAATTTTGCTTGCATGGGAGATCAGTGCTATGGTCCTATAGTTGCTGCAGTCTCTTGTGTCTCCCTTTTAGTGGATGGGGATGTATATTGACCACTTCCAAACTGTTGGCCATCATTTTGTTTTCCATATCTGTTGACATATGTTGGCCAGCACTAAAGTTGATTCTGTCAATGTGGATTGCAGCAGGTCAACTGGAATACCATCTGTTCCTGGTGATTTGTTTTTCACTATTTCTCTTATTGCAGTTTCCACTTTGTTTTTTAGAATTTGGGGTTCATCTTCATATGGCTCTTCATTCCATGTGTCCTTCATTTTATCATCTCTTTTGTATAATTCTTCTGTGTATTGCATCCATCATCTTTTTATTCCTTCCTGGTCTTGAATTATGTTATTTTTATTGTCACAGAGCATCCCAGTCCTTGGTTTGAATTTTCCTTTGATTTCTCGGATCTTGTGAAATAGATCTCTTGTTCTTCCCTTTTTGTTGTCTTCTATTTCTCTGCATGAGTGCATGTAAGTGTGGCATACATGTATATATGGCTCTTTTTGGATGGAGCTGCCATTCTGTAACTGCTGCCTACTGTTGAGGAGGGCAAGAAGCAATGAGGCAGCTGAAATGATGTAGCTACAAGGAGAAGAAATAGGAAGGCACACTCCATCTGCGAACACAGTCTCCTTTCCTTCCCCCTCAGAGCCAAGACAAGCCAGTTCTTTATCATCTGACCTACCTCTCTGCTAGGGATGTAATTCTTCACTAATTTTCTTCTTGAAGGAAGCAATGAGTAATTTTAGCCAGTTTCTTCACACTGTGAAAAAGTTTTTGAAGACTGTTTGCAATTCAGGACTTATCCTATGCAAAATTCACACATGGTTATTTTGTGCAGAAAACAGCATTTCCTGTACATGAAACAGCATTTTCTGTTCACAAAACTGTACTTCTGAACAGAAATAGTATTGTCTGCACAGAAAATGCTGTTCTCCATAATATTTTTGGCACAAAATTACCACATGTGAATTTTTGTGTAGAATGAGTCCTGAACTGCAAAAATTCTCTTCAGTCCAAGATTCTTCTCATCAGGGTTTCTCAGCAATGGAGAAACATTTTTTAACCATTTTACTAATACTTTTGAATATTCTTTCCATCCCTATACCCTTCTCTCCAGTAAACAATAGCAGCTCCCCCTCCTGGGGCTTGACAGCTGTGGGGTGGGATGGACAGGACACAGAGGGCTAGAGGTTATCCACTCATACAAAAACAAAAAAGAGATGCACAGGGAGTGCACATGGTACTGTGTGGTTGGAGCATTATGCTCCGCTTGCTTGATATAGGATCATGGGCAGAATCCTCAAAACCTCATAGCCAATAACCATCCTAGGTGGAGGGATTCTGGGCTTTTTCGTACTGTTGAAATGCTTTGCAACTCAGTTTTGGGGTTTTTTAGTTTTTAAAATACATTTTACTATTTTAATGTTTAATGTTTTTAACTTGATAAATTGTTTAATAGTTTTAAAAATATTATATTTATACATTTCAATATTTTTGTATTGTTTTTAATTTTTATACTTTTAAATTTGCCATGAGCCGCCTTGAGTCACTTTTGGGAGAAAGGCAGAATATAAATGAAATAATAATAATAATAATAATAATAATAATAATAATAATAATTGCAGTCCAAAATATTATTTTTCCAAGCTATTTGTAAAGCAAAGTACTGCCAACAATATACAACATATCACTGTTTACTCTGTACCCTTGCATAGGCATGGAGTATCAAGCCCTAACAGCAATCTGAAAGATCTGAAGATCTTTCAGCAAGATCTAAAAATTAATGAAACAGCTTTATGGCAGATAGATGATTGCTTCGCCAACTTGTCTACCCTTGTCTGTTGTTGTTTTTATTCTAGTGTGGCTTCTTTGACCGGGCTAGGCCTCCTAGAGATGACATGACTGACCGTGTGCAACTAACAAATGACAAGACTACTGATGCATAGAAGGGTCCTGATGAGCAACTGCAGAAATGTTTCATCTACCAGTAAAAGTCCTTTGAACTGAAGACTGGCAAGATTTTGGCATGGTCTGTGCAACTTTAGACACACATATGCTACATCATGCCCACTGATGGCAGAAAAGAATATTATTGCTGCCTCAAAGATGCATACAGCTGATGAACAAAAAAAAGTTACTGTGAAAACAAAATTACTTCATTCAAAAAGGTGATAGACTTTTCACAGCACATGGGGTACATTAAAAGCACTCTTCATCAGAACCATGCAATGATGAAAATCATGTGCTCTTGTATGCCTTAAAGATGAGCAGGACGAAATGTTCAGACTCTACTGTATGTTGGCAGAACATTGTGGCACCTCCCTAATGATAAGAACTTTTATGAAACTCTGGCTCAGGGAGACAAGCAATATTATTGGTACCGTGAAAGTACTTCTGAAAAGCAAAAAAAAAAAAAAAAAAAAAAAGCCTTTAAAAATACTTTTCATAAGCGAGGCATGGTTATTTATTTTTCCATCTTTTGTAGACTGGGCATCCTAACAAAAATAGGTTCTGAAGTTTATTCCTGATGGCAAAGGCTTCAGTATTTTGTATGTAAATAGAGAGAATGTATCCTGCACATTCCATATATCAATACTAAGTGTTTGGAGAGAAGCAGAATTGCATATTATTTTAGAGGACGGGTTGTATAATAAAGAATCATAGAACTGCAGGCCTGGAAAGTGACCCTGAAGATTTTCTAGTTTAACCTTCTTCCTTGAGACATAAAACATAGAGCTATCCATTTATTTAACCACACCAAGTACTAACATAACAGATTAAGATTAATCCTGATTGACAAACATAAAGAAGACTGGTGTCCCATTCCAGAGATATGTGTCTATTTGCAGGGGAAACAGAGTAAATGCAAAATGTGTTGGTCATATATTCCTGTAATACAGCGTATTTCTGTAAAACGTTTCTGGTAAGTGAGCCAAGCCACACTCTTGATCAAAGCCAGTGTAGATAAAAAAATGCCAGCTAGAAAATCTGACAGGGAGAAAAAATCTTATATGAATAAAATAAGATCAGTTAAGCCTCTGCTATGATTGAAACCCCATTCATCACCCTTTCTGTGAGTTCATCTTTAGATGATAAGCACAGGTCCACTATATTCATTTCTTGTTCCTGGTTGGAACAACCATTGATGATTCAGAGGAAGAAATAATATTCCACAATTGAAGGCATCAACCACAAAGCATTCCTGATTTCCAGGTGTCCCATTTGGCTTGCAGATTAAAAATTGGAAAACACCCCTCTGTAAATGTACTGAACGGCACATGGTGGCTCAGTAGTTAAGACACCAGTTCTGATGGTCGGAAGGTTGGCAGTTTGAGGCCAAGTGCTGCATGATGGAGTGAGCTCCCATCACTAGTCCCAGCTTCTGCCACCCTAGCAGTTCAAAAGCATGCAAATGCAAGTAGATAAATAGGTACCACTTTGGTGAGAAGGTAACAGCATTCGGTGCAGTCATGCTGGCCACATGATCACTACAGTAGTCCTTGGACAACTCTAGCTGTTCATCTTAGTAATGTTCGGACACGACTAGACATGTCAAGGGGAAAATCTTTACCTTTTAAAATGTACTGAAATATACTTCTGAAAACAAAATGGGAGCTGTATCTTTGGTTTCGTTTTTTATTTTGTTTTTGTTTGCTTGGTTTTTTTGTAAGAATGGTGTTCCAGAACATATCTAGTGGTTAAAAATAGATTTCTGTTCTCCTCCTTCAGTTTATTAGTGGACACTTAGAGATACTAGTGACTAGTTCATGTACTCATAGAAGTCTGAGCATGGAAACTCCACTACATGGAATAGCTTTTTATTATTTTCTACGAAGACAGATGACCTATGTGTGTGCATTTTCATGTATAAAAAATAAGCAGAGTACCACTCAGTTAAGTGGAATACTGCACATCTAGAGAACTATGGGCCTTTACAGACTGCCAGAAATAACGCAACTTGAGGCCACTTTAACTGTCCTGGCTCAGTGCTAAGGAATCATGGGAACTGTAGTTTATTGTGGCACCAGAGCTCTCTGACAGAGAAGGCTCAATGTCCCAGAAAAAAATACAATCCCCATGATTCCCTAGCACCGAGCCCAGACAGTTAAAGTGGCCTCAAACTGCATTATTTCTGGCAGTCTGTAAAGGCCCTATGTGCACATCTGATTTCTGAAGTAAGGTTTATTTTATTATTGTTATTATTTTGCATTATTGTTATTCACAGTTGACTTCTGTTTCTTGGTTGGCTTTTATGAATGCACTGTATTCCCTCTTAACTATAGGTTGCAGATGGACAATCATTTGACCAAATCCAGCAAGATTCCAAAGCATCCTGTAAACTTTTGAAATAGCCATCGGTCTGTAAATTTAGGGCCTTTGCAGACTGCCAGAAATAGTGCAGATTGAGTCCACTTTAAGGGTTAGGGTTAGTGCTAGGGAATCATGGGAATTGGTTTTGTGTGTGTGTGTGTGTGTGTGTGTGTGTGTGTGTTTGAGACATTGAGCCTTCTCTGTCAGAGAGCTCTGGTGCCACAATAAAATACAATAAAATACAGTTCCCATGATTCCCTAACCCTAACTTTTAAAGTGGACTCAATTTGCACTATTTCTAGCAGTCTGCAAAGGCCCTTGGTAATGGTTGGACCAGAGTACTTTCCACTGATATGGTGGTCCCCACTTAGCATGAATTCCAAATGAATTTGTTCAAAATCTGCCTGGCTATAATCTCATATATTTTTTTAATCTGAAAGTAAAGTGATCCAGGTAGAAGTGCCTTTATTTCTCAACCACCTAGTCTCTTCCCTTCTCCTTGGCTAGTTTGTTGACTTAATGTTTAGCACCATGTGCTCTAGATATAGTTGTTTTGATAATCCTAGCTTTTCCCCTCCCAAAAAAGGACTTCTATGCAATATGTGCTGTCATAAGGCTGGAAAATGAGAAAAAACAATTGACTCCTGAACACTACTTTATTCAAACTCGAGCCATTTGAGCACCCTGAACTGATATTTTTTCCAACTTTTTTTAAAAGCAAGGTCCAAAATTAGCCAACATAAATACCTGTTGATCTCTGGACAAAAATACTTCAGAAGGCTCAATAGGATATATATATATCTGTCCACAGACAAGCTTGTCTTATAAAACAGTCAAACAATTGTTCTGGTTGGCTCCTAGTGAAAAAATCCCAAAAATTTAATCTGTCACAATTCCTAACATAAACTGGTAATATAAATTGTGTATTTTTTATCTGGATTTTTAGAAGGCTTCATCTTAACCTGCCAGGTTAATGTGTGTTCTGCTTTTTAAGTTGCATAAGATAAAAAGAAATGTATTCCCCAAATTGTTTGTATTGATGTCTCAATCCAAATCAAATTTACCAATCACAATCTGCCATGAATCCAGTTTATATAAATGACCTTGCTCTTGAATGCTGTAAAATTGGATGGGATGGTTGTCATGTTTCTACATGAATGTGAAACCAGAGAGAGGCCATGTGGAAATCAAAGGAACTTGAAGAGAGGAAAATATTATCCCAGTGGTGTTTAAATCAAGGAAGTTTGTCATTCCTTAGACTCTTTCCAGGGTTGTGTTGTTGTGCGCCTTCAGGGTTGTGTTGTTGTGAGACTGGGCATGTGACTTGCCCAAGGTCACTCAATGGATTTCCTTGGCCAAGTAGGGACTCAAACTATGTTCTCCCAGTCCAGTGGTCAAATCACTACAAAATGCAGGCTCTCAATAAAAATAAAATAACACAGGATAAACTTGTGGACCAATATCTTTCAAGCTATTTTTTTGTGGACAGCATTTTTATAAATCTTTTGGCACCTTTGTGATTAATGAAGACTGGTGTGAGTGGGCAAGAGGTAGATTGTCCATACAGAGTATGAGATGTTGGGGATTGTAGTCTAAAAAGATAACTTCCAAGCTCTGGTTCTAGCTGTAAGACCATTTCTGCAGCTTATCCTTTCCATTAATACAAAAGAGATTGATTATACCATTTTTGTAAATATTGAATAACTGAATTATAATCACAGTTTATCAAGAATGATGGACTGGGTGAAAATATGTACATTGACTATACACAGCCCTCTTAAATGGATGAAATATAATTAGCAAGTGAAGAAGGGTTCTTTGTATGTGCAATATTTTATATTATCTGTGTACCTGGTGCATGTTTACACTGGCAATTGTGGGGTTTTTTTTTAAATAAAAAAAAACTTTTGGATATATTGATTAACAAATAAATAAAAAAAATAACAAAATGTATTCCCTTGCCTTACTTTGAAGCATGGCTTTTAAGTGTTTTTGTATCAGTCTTCTAATGAGAGGAGATGAATTAACAGCTGGTTGTACTCTTGTGAAAGCTTGTGGATTCCCATGTTTGTTCTGCTCATAAGGACGACTGAATGTGTCTCCTACAAATGCTTGGTCACCTTCTTTGTAGGTCCTACCAATCCTGCTCTTCAGTTGAAATGAATGTTGCCAACAGAGTGCAGGACAGCTATCACAGAAGTCATTGAAGCTTCCAGGACAACTGGGACTGAAATGAATGTGTCTTTGATTCCGTTCTAGTTAGGAACATCCATTTTAATGAAGAGCAAAAAGCAAAACCCCCAAATGGAAAGTGACAGCAGTGGAAACAACACCATCAGTCATGACTAGCCTGGCTGAAGTCCATTTGTTGCAGCTGCAAAGTGTCCCAGAAAAGTGAGTGAGAGGCGCATGAACTGACATTGCTTACTTTGAGAAAAGCTTTCTTTTCATATTTCTGTTCCTTTTGGCACATTACACTCCTTCACTGTATCATTTGTAGCTTACTACTGTCAAGGGCTGCAGCTTTTCAGCAGTTTCCTTAGGTTTTCAGATGTAAATTGGAAATTGAAAGTCCTTTGTCTGTACAAGCCTGAGAGTATGAGCAGTGTGATAAATTAATGTGCTAGAACTCAGCCTTGAAACATGTGAGATTGCCCATAGGTACTACTCTCTTCCTCTGACCACGAATACCAAGTAACTAGAGGAAGCATGGGATGAGGAAAGATAAAATGAAAGGAATAAACTTTTTTCTTCAGTGTGATAACTATTAAGATACATAGCAATAGCTAAGCATCCAAGTCCTGGCATCCAGGTCCTCTCACAAAGCAAAGCAGTGCTGCTACAGTTGAATGAAAAGAGTAGATATCCAGTTGTTCAGGCATTGGAACCATTTTGGATTTGAAAAGACAAATTTAAAGTCCCCTTCATGAATAGCATGTGTTTATGCATATTATGTAACTCACTGTAACTGCCACCTTGTCTACAGCTTATTTGTATTTAAAGCAGCTGAAGAAAGGAGATGGTATAATGTTTTGCCATAATATTCAAGTATTTCTATTTTGCTATTCACTCTAACATGTGTGCATATGTGTGTATATGTTGTTTGTTGTCGTTAAATGCCCTCAAGTCAACCACAACTCATGATGACCCTGTGGATGAGGCATCTCCAAGACCCTGTGTCCTCTACTGTTTTGCTCAGGTCTTTCATATTCAGGTCCATGACCCCCCTGATTGAGTCTATCCATCTGTCATATGATCTTCCTCTCTTTCTACTGCCCTCTACCTTCCCTAGCATTATTGTCTTTTCTAGGGGGCATTCACACTTGTTGTTGTTCTTTTGTCCTGAAGAGATGCAGATTGCCACGCTCATGCATATCGAGTTTGTTCCCATTTTGTTTTGGGTTTGCAAATCTCTTTGAGTCATTGTAACCCCTTTGTTATTCACACATGCCATCATTATGGGATAAAATGGAGCCGCCTCCATTCCCTTGAACGATACAGAGTGATCTGAATCAATTCAGAAGCTTATTCACATTGCCAAAGATGCAGATCGATGTGGGTCTTTCCGGAAAACGGGGGGGGAACCCAGTATCAAATATCCCAGGTTAAGTGGGGGTTTTGCTACCACCACCCAAAAAGTGCATCGAGTGCATAAGGATTCAACCTGGATTCATCCAGGATTATTTTCGTAGTATAAATAGGGCCCTAGTGAGTCATGCCTTCTCACAATGTGGCCAACATATGATATGACAGCCTCAGTTTCGTCATCTCCTTTCAGGGAGAGTTCAGGCTTGATCTTTTCTAGAACCCATTTGTTTGCCTTTTTGGCTATCCATAATATTCTTAGCACTCTTCTTCAGCACCACATCTCAAATGAGTTAATTTTCTTCCTATCAGCTTTGTTCACCATCCAGCTGACACATCTGTACATTGTGATGGGGAATACAATGGTTTGGACAATTCTAACTTTTAGCGCTCAGTTGTATATCTTTACACTTTAGGATCTTTCATGACTGCCCTTCCCATTCCTACTCTTCTTATTTCTTGACTGTACCCATTGTTCTTATCAATGTTTGATCCAAAGTTCTATTTCCATTTCCTGATTATCTAGGTTGGACTTACATAGATCCTATTGGTTATTAGTTTTGTTTTCTTTATTTTCTTTATTATATCTCTATCCCGCCTTTCTTCAAAAAAACCCCACGGTGACTCACAATATAAAAACACAGCAAAACTGAGAAAGCTCTTTCTCATGTTCTCACCAGTCAAGCCTTGGACAGTGGTGGGACCAAGAGAAAGCCTTGTCTTGAGGATCTTAGGGCTCTAGCTGGTTCGTATGGGGAGATACAGTTTCTCAAATATTCTGGACCTAAACTGTGTAAGGCTTTATAGGTCATGATCAGCACTTTGAATTGTGCTCAGAAACGAACCGGTAACCAGTGAAGCTGTTTCAATCTGGGAGTTATATGCTCCCTATAACTGGCTCTGGTCAGCATTCTGGTGCAGGGATTTGAACCCAATGAAGTTTCCGGACAGTTTCCAAAGGCAGACCCATGTAGAGTGCTTCACAGTAGTCCAAATGGGATGTAATCAAGGCATGTGTCACCATAGCCAGATCTGATGTCTCAAGGAATGGCCGCAGCTGGAACACTAGTTTTAACTGTGTAAATGCACTCCTAGCCACTGCTGAAACTTGGGCATCCAGGCTCTGAGTGGAGTCCAGGAGCACACCCAAGCTGTGAGCCTGAGATTTCAGGGGGAGTGTAACTCCATCCAGCACAGGCTGAACCCTTCTTCCCTGATCTGCCTTACGACTGACCAGGAGCCCCTCTGTCTTGTCTGGAATAAGCTTCAATTTGTTTGCCCTCCTCCAGTCCATTACTGACAGCAGACACTGGTTCAGCACAGAGACAGCTTCCTTGGAATCAGTTGGAAAAGAGAGATAGAGTTGGGTGTCATCCACATAGAGATGAAACCACACCCCAAAACTCCAAATTACCTCTCCCAGCAGTTTCATGTAAATGTTAAATAGCATGGGGGAAAACACAGAACCCTGTGGGATCCCATAGGCCAGTGCCCAAGGATTCAAACAGGAGTCCCCCAACACTACCTTCTGGGTCTGCCCCTCCAAGAAAGACCAGAACCACTGCATAGTAGTGTCACCAAGTCTCATCCCAGAAAGGCAGCTCAGAAGGATACCATAGTTGATGGTATTGAAAACCACTGAGTGATCTAGCAGGACTGACAGGGACACACTCCCCCTGTCCAGTTCCCTGCATAGGTCATTTACCAAGGCAACCAAAGCTGTCTCTGTGCCATAGCCAGGTCTGAAGCCAGATTGAAATGGATCTAGATAATCCATTTCATCCAGAAACCCCTGGAGCTGGGAGGCCACTACTTGCTCCAGAACCTTTCCCAAGAATGGAATATTAGAGATTGGCCAATAGTTATCCAGAATGGTGGGATCCGGGGAGGTCTTTTTCAGTAACAGCCTCACCACAGCCTCCTTTAGACAGGATGGAAATTTGCCTTGCTGCTGTGAAGCATTCACCATTCCCTTTTCCCCCTTGGTTCAGCATGTTCAGCTATATGTTCAGCATGAATAAGCCTTCTATATAAAAACCCATACACACAAACCTTTTAATAACTATAGAAAGATCCCCATAGAAGAAAGATCTGCTATAGCCATTCTTCACATTTAAAAGGGGGGGAAATTGTGCCTTTCCTATGCAAGCCATATATTTATTTATAACCATATTAAAACAAAGAATATGCCATAGATACAGAGATACAATGTAAGCTGCTTGGGGCCCCATATGGGAATAAAACAGGATATAAAGAAAAGAAAGTTGAAAATGTATGTGTTCTTTGGAACAAGAGCAAGGGACCGTTTAGTCAAGGAACAGTAGGTGGGAACAAGCCTTGACCATTCTTAATCACCTTTTTATAGATATATAAACAATTCAAAGTGCTGGCATTCATCTTCAAAGTTCTGCATGATTTGGGATAAATGTACATGAAGGAACACCTGCCTGTCCTTCATCTGCCTGTGTGTAGAGATCACCAATGGAAGTCCACTTCAGGTACTGTTGCCATCAGAAAATGAATGGCTGGTCTACTAGAGAGCAGGTGTTCTCACTTATAGCACCAGTACCAAATAATTTTGCTTCCTAAAGGAAAGCTGCCAGTCAATACACATACTGCCTTAGGCCAGTCATGTTTTCCCAGCACCTGAGGCAGGAAATCTCCCAAGTGCTTCTCCCTATTCCTGGCAGAAAAATAACTAACACATTTAGTTTGCTACTCTTTCATGATGAAATATGGAATCAGGAGTACAACTGTAGGAGGGGCAAAAGGAAGGCAGATTCCACCCCTACAATAACAATTCTGTCCCCATGACATTTTCCTTTATTCCCCAAATTTCTAGCATTGCCTTAACTGAAAGCATCAGTTCAGCTTTACAGCTGAGATTTACAGAGATACAGTTTAGGAATCCAAAGAAAAAGGAGCAGGCACCAGATCCAGTCTGATCTTGGAAGCTAAGTAGGGTCAGCCCTGATTATTTCCTGGATGGGAGACCACCAAGGAATACCAGGTGCACTAGGCTATATTTCAGAGGAAGGAACTGGTATTAGGGAATTATCTTTGCAGGCATTAGCAAAGGGCTCACTCACATCCTATTTTCCTCTACCACCCTGGATCGCTGATGGCTGTGTCTTCCCCCTTTTTAGAAAACCCCTTCAAAATAATGTCCAAATGGACATGTACACCCCTGGAGGCTTATGGATATATGCTTGTCCATTTACCCCACATTTTTGGCAAATGGGGGCTCATGGGCTCTAGGAACTGTTTTGAGGGAGCAGGTTGATGGTCCACATGGCCTGCAGGTCAAGCAGTTCCCACACCTGACCTAAATGATGCCTCTGTGCCTCTAAATTTTGCTATGAATTGCTCTTCCAAGCTGAATGAACATCAAACCACATCTTGCCCTATCAGTTCCACATGACATCCTTTTATGCACATGTAACCTAGAGCAAGGAAGTCATAGGCTGTACAAACCGTTTAATCATGTGTGCTTTCTTGTAACTGCCATTGCTGAATACACTGCCATCTGATCATCGCTATAAAGCTTTTCTTTGAGTGTCAGGGATCAACAAGACAGCAGAGAGTCCTAAAGAGAGATTCATGCTAGGTATTTAACTGCTTGTAGCAAACTTGCTTTCCTTCCTGCACATACACACAAAATAATAATTTAAAAAACTGCTTGACATAACTGCCTGAAGATATTGTTTATGAGTGAATTCTTTTATTTATGCTTGCTGGCAAACATCCATGCTGAAATTCAGTCTGAAGTTAGTGCCTCTTGACAATATAAAGTCTTGACTTTAGCTTATGCCGGCGCCATGATGTGACACAGCAGGAATGTTTTTAATATCTAAGGACTGGTGCTTGTTTTGACTGACTTCACATTGTATCGTAGAGACATTGCTGCTCAGTGTTGCTGCCCTTCTCTCTGCAAACTGGGAAGAGGAAGAGGAAGGCAGATGAAGAAGAAGATTTGGAAAATATGGTGGAGGACTGTCAAACATTTAGTGCATCCAGCTGAATTCCATAGGCAATAATTATTCAACATTTTAACTGATCAGGATGTTTATTACTGGCCGTACTCTAGTTTTTCTTCTTTTGAAAGAAGGGTGTGTCAATGTGGCATTGCTTTTCCAGAAAGATGTCTTCACACTGCCAAGAACCCAGAAAAATCCCCTGAAAGTGTTGTTTCCTTTTCTGCTCTTTACCTTTCATTGAACTGAAATTGTGGTTAATCCCAAAGCATCACTGACTTTCATCTTTAAAGAACCAGGACAGCATTTTCTCCTTACTTGTGCTTACTTCTAATGCTCTGGAAATGCATCCAGGGTCTCTAAGCTACTCTTTTGAGCTAACAATATTGAGATGATATCCACATTCTACATATTTGGGAGAAGAAGGAAGGATGCTTTCCTATTTGTCCTCGTGGAAACATAAAGAGCATGCCCCACATTTTGCTCTATGTGTGTGTGAGACAGAAGGAAATTGTGACTGTGCAAATTAGCAGACTGCTTGACTATATAACAAGTTTTTAATCTTTCAGTGCCTTACTTACATCAGCCCTCCAGCACACCTGTCTTTCAACTCTCAAAATCTCATGTCGAGATCCCTGACTGTGGATGTCACAGGTGGGTGGCTACAAGTTGGGGAAGACTGTTTTATATATGCATTGATCCTAAAATGCACCACACTGACAAACAGAATAGAGCAAATGAGCTTAAGCAGCAAGTCTCCTTTGTGGAAACAGGGCCTTTGCAGATTGCCAGAAATAGTGCAAATTGAGTCCACTTTAAGGGTTAGGGTTAGTGCTAGGGAATCATGGGAATTGTGTTGTTGTTTTTCTGAGACATTGAGCCTTCTCTGTCAGAGAGCTCTGGTATCACAATAAAATACAGTTCCCATGATTCCCTAACCCTAACCCTTAAAGTGGACTCAATTTGCACTATTTCTAGCAGTCTGCAAAGGTCCATAATGATATAGTGACTGATTCATTTTATACTTCATCCACCACCTTTCCACTAAATGTGAAACAGTACGACCAATAATTCTACCCCCAAAAAAGTTGTGGAAGCTACTTTTTTCTACTACCAAATCCCAATTATAATTTTTAAAAATAATCCAACAGCAGGTGAAAGCAAAACTATTATTTTTTAATATCTGTGATTCAATCTGCCTTGAATCTCGTTTTGGGGAAAGGTGGGATAGCAATCCAATAAATAAATAAATGAAATTGTATCATTGGAGTCAGCATCACAGAGATGATGAGAGATCAACTATCCAGTGAGATGGCCAGTTGGGCAGAATGTCAAACCTTCAAGATCATTTGTGGCAGAGGTTATAAAAAGCCTGAGAAGCCATGAGAAAAAAGAACAAAGGGATGCTTGGAGACAGGGGGCTTCTGCCCATCTTGTGGAAGCTGGCTGAGACTGGACAAAAACATCCAGACTTCTAGGTATCCCCAGGAGCATCAAGAACTCCAAATCCCATCTGTTGTCATAAGTAGTTAGGGAATGTTTGTTTAGTTTAGTCGTGTCAGGACTTCAGTTTTATTTTGTGATCTTAGCAAAAATGATCTAAACTACAGCATGCACATGCCATATGCAGAATCAAGGTCATGTGGATGGTGAGCACTGGCCTGCTTAATGGTGCACATGATTGTGGTGTGTGCGCAGCACAGAATGCAGGAGCACACCGCCACTGAAATCAACAAGACTTGAGGTCCTGCAGTATTTCCCTTATGGGGGTGGGTGTCCTGGAATGAATCCCCCACGTAACACAGGGGTCAACTGTATTCTATAACTTGTATCTTCTACTAAGTGTCCCTGAAGGGAGGTGACCTTCATATCAGAAATATTCTTTTGCTAATGTAGATGTACAGATGTGAGAGCTGAACAGTGAAGCAGGCAGACAAAAAGAAAATCAACTCACTTGAAATGTGGTGCTGCAGAAGAGTACTTAGGATACCATGGACAGCCAAGAAGACAAACAAACAGGCTAGACGAGGGCTCTTCTTGGAAGCAAAGATGATCAAGTTGAGACTATCGTGTTTTGGCCACATCATGAGAAGGCACGGATCACTAGAAAAAACAATAATGCTAGGAAAGATAGAGGGTAGAAGAAAGAGAGGAAGACCACAAACCAGATGGTAGACTCAGTCAGAGGGGTTATGGGCAAGGGCTTGTAGAATCTGAGCAAAGCAGTAGAAGATAGGGATTCTTGGAGATGTCTCATCCACAGGGTCGCCATGAGTTGGAACCGACTCAAGGGCAGCTAACAACAAATGTAGATATAGTGCTTAAAATAAAGCCTTTCCTTTAAAGTATTTCCCCTCTTTCAGACTCCTTTCACAAGCCTTCACTCAGTCTGTGTGCATGTTTACCTGCAGAGTAAGGTGAAAAGCACAGTGTAAGTTGAATTCCCCATAACTTCTTACTGAGTTACTTGAAAAGAATGGTCAAATCAGTAGGTGGTGACAGCTCAGTTTGTTTGGGTGTCCTCTGGGGGGTCACATTCTACTCATGCAAAATCAGGAGGGGAACCCAAGAAGCTTGACAACATTTTTAAAAGTTGAAAGGACAACAAAAATTATAACCAGGCAGACTCAGAGTGAGACCAGTAGTTACTTATATAAGCTGGTCCCTCAACAATTTAAGGCTTTAAAGGCCATAATGAACACCATGAATCAAGCCTGGAAAATAATTGGCAACCCAGCCTGGTTCTCCAGTTTTGGCACAATGTGATCTCTGTCACTAGTCATTTTTCCTATCAGCTGAAGCTTCTGAGTGCTCTTCAAGGGTTAGCCCTATGTAAAGCCCCTTACAATAGAGTAAACATGATATTACCAAGGTGTGAATAACTTTGGCCAAAACAAATTGACTCAGAAAAGGTTGCATTTGCCACCCTATGCCAAGGGTGGGCATTTGCAGAAGATCTAAAGCCACAAAGATAGCCAAAAATGTCCCCAAAATGACAAAAGTGAAGACTAGAAGTAGTCAGAGATTGTCTTGTGGTATGGAAGGTATGTTAAAAAGTGAAGGGCGGCATGCACATTTTTTAAAAGGTGAATCACCAGTTCTGAAGGCTTCAGGATAGGTGATTCACTCTTTTTTAGAGCCTTATCATATAAGAAAAGAAAGCTGAAACAGAGCAGGAGAGCAGCGGCTTTCTCTGTGCCTCTGTGCATGCTGTTGTAATGCTTCCATTCTCTGACCCAAAGGAGGCAGTTGTAAAAGCATGCCTTTTGCCAAATTGATTTTTCAAGTGTGAAAAAAGACACACTTTGACAACCATCTCACTCATTAAGAGAATTGAAATGTTTTGCAGAGAGGCGTGGAGAAAGCCACTACTCTCCTGCTTCGTTTCAACTCTCTTTTGTAGTTCAAAAAAGAGTAGTTTTGGGAGTCTAGAGGATTCAAAGTTGACAAAGTACCCAAGGATTGCATTTTGAACACTCATACACTAAAATGTAGTTGTGCAAAGCATACCTGTCACCTCCAGCCCTATCTGAAAGACCCAGGGATGAAGCAGGATCAAAGAACACAGTTTAATTTTGTCCTGATTTTTCAGAAAAGTTAAGGTTGACTTCAAAAAGCTAAAAAGGAGATACAGTCTTATCTCCTCTTCTGTAGGCTTGCCATCCATAGATTGGTGCAGCCGCAGATGGCCCACCCTGTTCTCCCCAATGGCGACATGTGCACACAGCCACACCAGCACAGTCATGCACATGTTACACCACCCTTGAGGTCCCATGGATTTTGTTTTCCGCAAAGGGTTCTGGAACAGAACCCCCACAGATACAAACAGCTGACTGTATGAGCTACACACATTTAGTATTGATAGATTCAGGGAAGGAAAACTTATGAAGCTGAAAACATTTAAAGGGAGTACCTGCACATATTTTTTTTTTCTGTTGAGCACCAAATAGGTTATTGAAACCAGTGGTTTTATCTCTGGATGTGACATTTGGTAACCCACAAAACACCTCAAAAGATGATAGCCTGTTATTTTCTACCCTGTTGTAAATTCTAATGCTATTGTGGCTGACGATTAACAGTTCATCTGTGCTTCCCTAGAAAACAATGTTGCTGATGTAACATAATCAACTAACTTATGAACTATGAAGACCAAGAGTGGGCTTGGACTCCATTCCTAAACCTCCTGGAAGGTCTGTTTATTCCATTACCACAGCCTGAAACCAGCTAACCTCATATTTCAGTGCAAACATTAAGAAGTTTCAGTGCCATCAGCTGATTGTTTCCCAAGCTGTTGTGTAATGTCTGCCAGGTGGATGGGAGCCATTAATATTCAGTAAACCTCCTTTCCACATCAGATCCATGGGCCCTACAGGGAGTGGTCCTGTATTCTTATTGAGGGATACTGTTTATTAAGGAATTCTATATTACCTATGGAACTTGACTACAGAATTTCCTTTAGGAGCAAAAGAAAAAAAACTACCATACTTTTCAGTAGTTTATTTATTAGCCTATATGTAATGTTTGAATGGCTGCTATGCTCCGACTCAAGAACCTAGAGAAATCAATGGTATTAAATCAATACATGGTTTGCTTGAACAGTGGTATGTCTCTGTGTTGAAAATATTGGCCACTAGAAAGTTCAAGAATTGGGGACTTCCAGACCTTGTTGGATAGCAACTCCCCCCCCCCCCCCCGGCTATAATAGCTAGGGCTGCTGCGAATTATAGTCCAACAATATATAGAAATCCACATGGTACCCAATTGTGATAGTATAGATGAACCTGTGATACCAGGTCTTACAGAGTCTTGGAAGCAAGATATGATATAGAACTGTACAACATGTTCTTATGGGAGATGGGGATCATTTCATTCATAAGGGCCATTTCAGGTCAACTGAAATTTCGGTTCTCTGGGTGTACTCCTTTGCAATGCTGATTAGCCCTTTCCATTGAAAAAATTGTGCCTGGAGAATTGTTAGGACTTGAGCCTGCAATGTGTGTCAACAGAAATGACCAACAACTAAGGATCAGTTCATCTGTGATCTACTACCACCAAACTCTGGTTCAGTAAGAAAACCTGGAGAGAATGAACTTTGTGCTGATAAGCCAAAATAGATAAGGTGACATTTCCTGGGCCCTATAAGAACTTCCAGTTCTGTTACTTATTTGTCTCACCAATAAAGAGAGTGAGAGTGAGAGTGAGAGTGAGAGTGAGAGTGAGAGTGGGTTCGAAGGCTTTCATGGTCAGCATCCATAGTTTTTTGTGGGTTTTATCTTCCCACTCTGAGGATAACACACAGATTCAACAACACACAGATTAACATGTAAGTCACTTCCTCCCAACCAAGGGTCACACAGTATATATACCCCACTCACTTCCATGCCACCAACCTCTGAAGATGCCAGCCACAGATGCAGGTGAAACATGAGGAAAAAATTCTTCCAGAACATGGCCACATAACCCAAAAAAACTCACAAAAAACTAGAGAGAGAGAGATTTGCTGGCTCTGATATCAGAGGGTTAGCCAGGGTTTGGTCCATGAAAAGTTCACATGCCAAGTTTCCACCATGAACAGATATTCATCCTGTCAACAATGTATCCAAATTGCTCTTTAGGGAGAGGGGAATACTGGGTATCTGTGGGGTTCCTAATGTAGATGTAGGTATTAGGCATAGGAGGGCAGAGTTGTCAAGATACTCCTGGAGTTATATGTGTGTTAATGGAAATGCCTGATATAGACAGGGATGCAAGACTGAAATTGATCTTTTAAAAGACACGAGCTCCTCAATAATTGTTTCATAAATGCTAACCAAAAGGTTATTCTGGTTCACATAATCTTTGGCACCAGTTTTTGGGAAGACAGTTTCCTCAGTTTGATTTGCATGAGGAAGAACCAAGAGTGGCTGTCTCCTCTTCAGTTTTAGGGACTAATGTATGTGTGAGGAAGATAGAAAAGGAAAGAACCAAGACTGACAGAGTAGGCTTGCATGCACATGCAAGTCATAAACTCAGCCTTTACCATATTGATTCATTGTGTGAAGGAGGGGCAACTTGTGGCTACCAGCCTTATCCGATCATAGTGAGGGATGACTGGACTGGTAGTCCAGCAGCAGCTGGAGGGCCAGGAGTTGCTCAGTCCATGCTACCAATGATCTACAATGGGGATTTGCTGGCCAGTTCTCTTGTCAATAGTGCTGCTTCCTGACAAAATGTTCTCCTTCCCAGATTTCCATGGCAGCCTCCAGGCATTTGTTTAATTGGTGTCTTAACTTGTGCATATCAGGAGCAGGGAAATAGTATGCACTCCCCCCATCTGTGCAAAATCCCAATATCTCCTTTTTCCTTCACTTGAGAAGGTCCTTCACAATATTAAACAGAAATTCATTAAAATGTGGCAGGCATACTGATATTTGTTGTTGTGTACATTCAACTCATTTCCATCGAAGGGATTTTCTTGGCAGATTTGTTCAGAGGAGGTTTGCCATTGCCTTCCCTGAGGCTGAGAGCATGTGATTTGTACAAAGTCACTCAGTGGGTTTCATGGCCAGGCTGGAAACTGAACACTGGTCTCCAGAGTTGTAATCCAATGCTCCACTACACCATGCTGGCTCTGCATTAGTATACACTTGTCCCTCCACATTCACTGGGGTTAGGGGCACAAAAACACTATGTTTTTACCTGACAGAACACCACTCTAAGAATCTCTAGATCCTCCAGTTCAACTCTGTGGTCAAGATCTGTCAGACACTGGCCATAAAATTGCACTGGAAGAGCTACAAATGCCTAGCGGAGTGTTTCTCTAGGAATCTCTAGGTCCTTCAGTGCAACTTTTGGTTAAAGTTGACTATAGAGTTGCACTGGAGGACCTAGGTATTCCTAGAGAACGTATTAATAAAATCTGTGAATAATCAAAGCTGCAAAAGTCAAAGCCGCAAATGTGGAGGTTGAGTGTATTAGTATGTTATTAGCAATAGTAATATACTGATGTGGGATGCGGTGGCTCAAGTGGTTAAGACATTGACTCTGCTGATTGCAAGATCGTCAGGTTGGCAGTTCAAGGCCCAGGTGTTGCATGATGGGGTGAGCTCCCATCACTAGTCCCAGCTTCTGCCAACCTAGCAGTTCGAAAGCATACAAATGCAAGTAGATAAATAGGTACCACTTCGGTGGGAAAGTAAACAGCATTCTGTGCAATCATGCTGGCCCCATGATCACAGAGTAGTCTCTAACAATGCTGGCTCTTCAGCTTAGTAACGGAGATGAGCACTGCTCCCTATGGGCAGACATGACTTGACAACCTTGTCAAACTTTACCTTTAATATACTGATATTAGTATAGTGATATCGAATAAAAACAAGCTACTGGAGATGGAATCCATATAACTGTATTTTTCCTCGTAGATGCCCTCCAACTTTCCTAATTTGTCAAAGACAGTCCTCATTATTCCTCTTTCTTCCCGCTTTTTCAGCTGCTTTTAAAATGTCCAAGTTGCTCTCTCCTCCTCCCACTTTCCCCTTTTGTCCTTAGCTGACTTCCATTGATGCAAACTGAATCCAAAGTGCAAAGGTATTTTGCATTCACTAAACTCAGCAGGGGAGGGGAGAGATAGGGGGTGCAATCTTGCCCCTTCCAGAAAGTCCAGCAAAAGCAAAAACCTGCACTCTCTCTGAGCTTAGGTGTTCTTCCACACTAATAACTTTTGCTATCTTCACCATACCCTGATGCTGCTTAGCCCCACACATCCCATTTTTCATCTGTGAAATTTTGGAAGGTATGGAACTACAACAAGTAAAAAGTGGGCTAGGGTTGACAGAGGAGACATGGTAGAACTTTAGGTCATATCTCCTCGATCTAGAATTTTGGCCTCTATTTCCCCAACATCAACACCATCACCTCTACACGGCAGTAGATGATGAGGAAAATAAGTTAGATCACCCTTATTCTTTATATTAGATCATTCTCACTTTGATCAGTACCTGCCAAGACCTTTTTGCATGCACTTATTGTTTTGAAGGCTAATAAACTTGTTTTTAAATAAAAGAGGAGACTAGGGGGGTTACATCTGGAGAGAGTTAAATGCTGTAGCTTATTAAACAACTGGAATGTAGGCAACACGGAAGCTCCCTGTGTAGGGATGCTGAGGTTGTTTTCTTCAGGGAGACTGCAGAAAGGAGCTGCTTAGTTTCAGGGAATCCAAGCCTCGTGGAATTTCCACTGGATGTGAGAACAGTATAGAATACAAATATGTTTTCTTGGTTTTTCTGGCATATCTTTCCATTTGCACGTGCCTTTGCTACATTACCAATGAAGAGCAGATGGGGGGGGCATGCTAGTAGATGGTCCTGCTGATTTGAATTATTCTTGCCTTCATGATGTTAGGAACACAAGGAGCTGTCTCATAGCTGGTAACTAGAGCCCCTATTGAAATTAATGGGGTTTGTTCATGAAAAGCAATATAAGTTCCATTGATTTCAATGGGTCATCACTACCCAAGGCTAATACTACCCAAGGCTAATACCCAAGGCTTTATCTCATACTTTCATTGGTTTGAGAGCCAGCATAGTGTGGTGATTAGAGTGTTGGACTATGACTCTGAGAACAAGGTCCAGTTCCTTGTTTGAGCATAAAAATGCACTGGGTCACTTTGGCCAAGTCACATTTTCTCAGCCTCAGAGGATGGCAATGGCAAACTCCCTCTGAAGAAACTTGCCAAGAAAACCCTTAGGGTCATCATAACTCAAAAATGACCTGGAGGCATACAACAACATCATAATTTGTTTGCCTGTTTTGCTTAGCGGACATAATTTCACCACATCAGCTCAGGAGATTATTTCAGTTCATGCTGGTGTAGTAGTAGAATGGAGACAAGATACTATGTGAGAGAAGTCATAACACACAAAGGAAGAAGCATGCAATGCAAGAAAATAACAATAGTATTACTATTGACAACTTTTTGGACCCTGACCAGCAGTGTGAGTGTTTAAGTGTTGCATCTGGCAAGTGTTTCTATTTTACTCCCTAGTTTTAGGTCGGGATTACAGTACAGTATGCAAAACCACAAGGAAATTTCAAACCTGGTAAGTCATACTGCTCAAATATTAGAACAATCACTGTAGGAGTGTTCTGATTGTGAATATTTCACCTGTATATAAACTAGACTTGCCATATGTTGTGTGTGTTGTTTTTTTTTTTAAGGACAGTCCTTTGCTTGAAGGTGTTCAAGCTATGTGGTCTACACATGACTTCAACATGAATTGTCCAATATTTCACAGATGAAAACTAGGACACAAAGTGGCCAAGCAATATCAGAGTGCAGTTCAGATGGTAAAAGTTATTAATGAGAGAGAACCTACAAGCTAGGAAATGCTACAGCAGTTTCCTATTGCCTCAGCCTACTGGAAAGGAAAATATTTTGTCCGCTCCTCTCCTCTGTTCCCTCATGAGGTTACTGAATGCAAACTACTTTTGTACTTTGAAGTCAGTTAGCAGCAATGAAAGTGACCCAAGAATGAAATGGAAAGGTGAGAGGAGGAGAAAGAAACTGGGACATTTTAAAAGCAGATGGAAAAGTGGGATGACAGAGAATTAGTGAGGATTGTCCGTGCTAAATTGGGACAGTTGGAAGGTATGTAAGCAGGAAGTGCACATTCTAGTGATACCTTTATTAGGGCCCCCAAAATTCATCATACGGGTTTTTTTCATCAGGTAAGCTGGTTTAAAAAATTATACAAGGTGGGGGAAGAAAAGAGGGTTAAGGGCTAAAGAGCTCCATCTTACTTGAACTATATAATGGGAAGGCCTGTGCAGACTGGAATAACAGCAGTAAAAAAAAAAAAAAGCAGTCATGTATTGTTGTTGTTGTTGTTGTTGTTGTGTGCCTTCGTTTCTGACTTATGGCAACCCTAAGCTGATCCTATCATGGGGTTTTCTTGGCAAGTTTCCTCATAGGGGGGTTGTCCTCTGAGGCTGAGAAAGTATGACTTGCCCTAGGTCACCAAATGGGTTTATATAGCCAAATCAGGATTTGAAGCCTGGGAGATTATCTCACACATTTTTCAGCCGGGCTGGGCACAGGCGTAAACTGTTTTAAAATGGATGTTTTCACACACCTCCCTGCCCAGCTCAGAAGCATCACTTACCTGATCTGGACTTCTCTCAGACTTTGCAAAGAATGGGAAAGTCCCGTTCTTTGCAAAGTCCAGATCGGGTATGCAATGCCTTTGAGCTGGGCACAGAGCTGTGCAAAAACGTCTGTCTTTAAGTGGTTTATGCCTGTGCCCAGTTTGGGACAAAAATGTGTGTGATAATCTTCCAGGTCTCCAGATTTGTAGTCCAATGCTCAAACTACTATTACTTCTTCTTACTTCTCCACTTACAGCCACGAAGACATTCTTTCTTTGTGTTTACCTTGTGGCAGAGGGAACAAACCCTCAGAATCACAAGTCCCAGAGTAAGATGGTGTAAAAGTCTACTCCTTCCACGTTCAGCAGCTAGATTTGGTATCTTCAGTTTGAAGGTGGGGAGGAGGGTAGTCATGTTGACAGTAAAATAAAGTACACATTACAGTTAAAACCTTTACAGAAGGGTAGAAGAGGCCTTGAAGCTGTCCAGCACTTAGTACCTGGACATTACATAGGGGAGACAGGTACACAGATCAGTTGGTCATATAGTCTTCAGTATGGTGCAATATACTATATTGTTGTTCTTGTGTGCCTTCAACTCCACTTTCTGGTTTACGATGACCCTAAGGTGACCCTTGCCTTCCTTCAAAGCTGAGAGAGTGTGTCTTGCCCAAGCAATTGTACAGACAGTTCATGCTTGCATAAGTGGAGCTCCACAAGAGAAACCATTCCAAATCTATACAAAAGGATCTTGTAGCAGATTTGAGACTGGAAAGAAAGTTTTTGAAAAAGGAAGATTTTTTGAAAGAAAGATTTGAGACAAGAAAGAAAGAAAGATGTTGGTAGCATGAGCTTTCATGGACTTGAGCCTACTTCCTCAGATGCAGAAGTAAATTGCAGTTTACGAAAGCTCACGCTCCCAACTTCTCTCTTTCAGTTAGTCTCAAAGGTGCTACAAGATCCCTTTGCATACTGATTTTCCAGCTATGTCTTTGAATTCTACCCTCATGTCATATGTAGTTGCACATTCTTGGATGGTGCATAGTCAGTGCTTTAGTTGACTTTCTTGATTAAGGCTGCATCTACATTGCAGAAATACAGTGGGTCCTCCATATTCACTGGGGTTAGGGGCACAGGACCCCCTAGGAAAGTGAAAAAAATGCAAATAAAAAAATCAATTTTTTAAATCTGTGAGAACATCTCTCTAGGAATCTTTAGTTCTTCCAGAGCAACTCTGGGGTCACCCCTGGGAGCGCCAGATTGGGGCCACGTCAACCACACGCCGCAGCCCCAATTCGGCTTTTTGCCACTCCAAAAAGAGCTGGCAAATGCTGCCCTTACCACTGATGCCGTGGCTCTTCTGCACCCCTTTGGTGCAGCGTGTCTACACACTGCGCCAAGGGAGCACCCTGATGCCATGCATCATGCAGTGGGGCGCACGGCGTGATGACGGTGTCAGGGTGGAGTCGGGGTGGCCGGTGTGTGGTTGCCCCACCCCAGTTCCACCCCCAGGCCGGCCGTTGTGGCTGGTCTGTACAGGCCCTCTGTCACCTACATCCAGCAGACATTGACTATAGAATACATACATATATATATATATATATATACACACACACACACACAAACACAATATACAGATAGATAGATAGATAGATAGATAGATAGATAGATAGATAGATACACAATATACAAATATCTAGAAAAGTGTTTTCTCTAGGAATTTCTAGATCTTCAAGTTGACTCTGTGGTCAACTTCCAGCATTGTCATGGTGGAGGACCTAGATATTCCTAGAGAGAACATATTAATCAAATCCACAAATAATCAAATCCTCAAATGTCAATGCTGCAAATGTGGAGGGCCAACTGTACTGCAATTTGATATGGTTTTAACTGCCATGGCTCAAAGCTATGGAATCCTGGGTTTTGTAGTTTGTTGTGGCACCAGAACTCTCTGAAAAACAAGGCTAAATATCTCACAAAACAACAAATCCCAGAATTCCATAGCGTTGAGTTAAAGCAGTGTCAAACTATATAGTGTAGTGTAGATTCAGCTGACAATTGCAGAAACAGCACTGTGCATTCTCTATTACACAGTAGCACAATAAGCAAGGTCACTTTGCAATACATATATACCTCAGTTAACCAAGTAGATGTGTACCTGGACACTGCATCTTTAATAAATAAGTTGGTTACCAGAGACAGAAATAATGTGGAAAGAATAGGGACAGATCCCTACACCATAAAACAGAAAAGCAATTCAACATGTTTCACCAATTTTTATTGAATACGCACACGAAAATGAAATAACCAGATGACATAAGTCTTGCATTAGTAAACCAAAAATATTTTCAGCCTTCTAGATACCATTTCCATTTTGGCAGATCTATTTTTATAGATCTATTTTTAGAAAAAACACGCTGCATGTTGCTCCAATCCAAAACCAAAGGTCTATGTTTCTCCAGTCCTCCTTCACCATTCTCCCAATAATGATGTTGCTAGATAAATTCTAATTAGATAAAGGAAGAGGAGGAAAAGCAAGGACTGCTTTTTAAAAGCATTTATAAAAAGGAGTTCCCTTGGCAGAGGCTTTGCCAACCGATATAACCGATATAAGACTGTACACAATTGGATATACAATGTTGTATATGAAAGAAGGATAATGTAGCATGGTGTAACCATCTTGTAACTTTGTTATTGTTGTGTTGCATCAAGTCATTTCCAACTTACTTTATTAATGCTGGTCGATGACCGAATAAACTTTTACTACTACTACTACTACTTACGGCAACCCCAAGGTGAACTTATCATGGGGTATTCTTGGCAGGTTTCTTCAGAGAAGGTTGCCATTGCCATTGCCATCCTCCGAGGCTGAGAGAGTATGACTTGCTCAAGATCATCCAGTGGTTTACATGGCAGAGCCAAGATTCAAACCCTGGTCTCCAGAGTCAAAGTGAAACCCGTACACTATACTGGTTGTACTCATTCTTTAACTGCATGAGTAGATTTACATTTTGCAGGCACAATTTAGGATCTCAGCCACTGTATCCCACACATTTCCACTTGGAGGCATCCATGTTGATCATGGATTTGAGGAGCAACTTTGTAAGATGGTTTCCTATTGAGCTCATTGTCAGCGTGGTCTTAGAACACTCCATTTATCTGTAGGAAGGTTAGTTCTGAAACTTTGTGTTTGGCCATAAATATCTCTCCAAACATAGACAAAAATAGAAAATGTGCCAAGAAAAGAAGATGTAAGTCAAAGGAGGAAGGAAAAACTCCCTCCAGTAAAGTGTCAGTACTGGAACATCTGCATTATGTTGGGTTCTTGCTATAATCTCTTCTGTCTAACATCCGTGCGAGACAATTAGGGGTAATAAATCATAAAGAATTTTATTTTATTTATTTTAATTTTTTTTTTTGCTTTTAAAGATCCCAGATTCTCCGCACGGCATATAGATCAAGATGTCTTATCCCACCTTAGAATTTGTGTCAGCCTTGGCAGATATAAGTACAAAAAAAGAAGGGTGTTTTTTTTTTCAAACAGAGAGAGAAAGCAAGTTCATTCATTAGTCACTGTTGAAATATTTTTGCTTTGTTACATGCTACCTTTTACATGAGCATAGGCCCTCGTGTAACATCTCTTCCTTGTCAATTGATTCTATTTGAACATTTGATGAGTAATCTAATCAAAAACCTTTAAAAATCAAATCATAAATTATAAGATAGTTTTATGGTAAACAATTAAAATCTGGCTGATTTTTATTTGTTCCTTCTCAAGGACATGTTCCATTAAAAAAAACTGCACATTTATATGATGCAGTTTGCCAAAAATATATATATACAATGTCATGATACTTAGTTAAATTTTTTTTTGCACTGCTAAGATAACTTAAGAGAGGATGAAATATTAACTGCTCAGGTACTCAGTGAAAACATATAAATACTATGCATTTTTAAAGTATAACTTGAGTTGTTATCTAAAAGATTACTTTGTTTGGAAAATCTGGTTTCTGATGACAGAAGAAAGTAAGCCAGTCATATTGCCTTGAGCTTATTCAGAGAAAAGTGGGATACAAATGCAATGAAGAAACAAACATTTAATTTATCTTGAATTTGTAAGGGATGGGGGACAATTTCATTTGTTTTTACATTGCAATAGCAGGTTTTGAATTCCGCTTATGAATTACAAATTAATAGGCAAACTGAAACACAGCACAGGTATGTTTTCAGAATTTTGTGACTCAGTTTTCCAATTTTTTTTTTAATGTACAAAAATATGTATATTATATTGGCTGCTCTGCCCGAACATGGAAATCTGCAGGGTGACCTCAGGTAGGTCACACAGTCTCAGCCCCTGAAAACCCTATGATAGGGTTGATAGGGTCACCTTAGGGTCATCATAAATCACAAATGACTTGAAGGCACACAACAACAAATGCTGGCTGGGGGCTTGTGACAGATGCATTTGAATTTCATACAGACTTTTTTTTAACTTAAAGCAATTTTATTGCAAACTTTTAATTATTATTTTTAAAAAAAAAAAAAAAAAAAGCAGCCAGAAAGAAATGTAAGACATACAACAATCGACCTATGAGGAAAATAACAATCTTCCAGCATTAGCTATGATAGTTACATTATTCACCAATTACTGAATAAATATTTCCAGAGGTCACTGTGTGAAAAGGGTGGACAATACAGACCGCAATTACAGTTAGAATAATTAATAAATGGGGACCATGTTACATTGAATGAGTTGTGTGGTTGGTTTTTATTTTTTCATTTATGTTCATAGCCAGATTTTCCATAGTCAGCCTGTGACCACAGACTCTTCTTCCAACTATGAAGAGATTTGATTCATTGCATCTTTCCAATGTTGTGCTGTTTCTAATCTTGCTGCTTGACAGTAAAAGCCAGTTTGTTCATTATGCAAGCCGTATTGCCCTAAACACACCCAAATATCATCATGTAGTCACAAGCCGATACTGAAAGAGGACAGAATGAACTTAAGATGAGAAAACCATAAACAAAGAGAAACCAAAGTGGATAGATTTGTCTATTGCTAGAATTTGGATTATTTCACAGTCTTCAAGATAAAAATTAGTCCAATGCACTATATAACACATGCAGATATAACCAAATGTATAGCCTCATTTTGTAAATTTGCAGCTGAGGAATTTGTCTTCCAGTTGTGGAATTTCAGATTTTTTTCTCTGGCTTTTTGGCCCTTCATTAACTGTAAGAGAAAGTTAAAATATTCAAATATTTTAACAACCCAGTAACAGCTAAATACTCTTTCTCCCTTCTTTCATGATTAACACAAGATCGGCTATCTTAGTGTCTGACATCATTTTGTATGTATATGTTTGGGGTATATATTATATATACATATATGTATAGTTACTGGTATTACTAAAAATAAATATGTACTGAATGAAAGGGGGGAAATAATTAACCACATAAACTTCTCCGATATGTCTTTTGGAGACCACAGGCAAACATCATTTTCCCTTTGGGAGTGGCAGGCCCTTCCTGTGAAAGCTTCTATTAATCCTTCTCACATAACCTTTCTCATAATATCTCAAAATATCAATTGTTGATCTTCCAAAACAAACACAACTGCTAAATTGTAACATAAGCCTTTCAAGTGTAAGACCAATTCCAGCAACTGGTTTTACATTAGCTATGTATAAACATTGTCCACACATCCTACTAAACAGCTAAAGGGTTGTAATGTCCGCAAGCTGGGGGAAAAATTGACAGTGGGCCTGTACAGACCAGCCAAAAGGGCTGGCTTGAGGGTGGAGTTGGGGCAAGGCGACTGTACACCGGCTGCCCCAACTCCGTCCTGACAATGCTGTCATGCTATGCGCCCCACCACAGAGCGCGTGGCATCAGGGTGCCCCATTGGCACAGCGTGTAGACATGCTGTGCCAAAGGGGCGGCGCTAAGGACAACTTTTTGCCACCTCAAAAAGGAGCAGCATTTGTCAGGTCTTTTTGGCGCGGCAAAAAGCCAGATTGGGGCCACAGCATGTGGTTGCCATGGCCCCGATTCAGTGCTCCCAGGGGCGGCACAGAGCCCCTCTTAGGGGCTATCTGTACGGTCCCAGTGTCTCTATTTATCTAGCTAGCTAGCTAGCTATCATTTGGGCTGGCATCTTGTTCAGTAGTCACAAGCTTGTAAGCCAGTGCCAGGGATTCACATTAATAGTGAATCTATATGGGGCTGCTTTGGAAACTGTCCAAAAACTTCAGCAGGCTCAAAAAGCCACAGCCAGAATGCTGATTGGAATCAGTTACAGGGAGCATATTGCCTTTGTTAAAATAGCTCCACTGGCTACCTGTTTGTTTCCGGGTGCTGGTCAAAGTGCTGGTCATGACCTATAAAGCCCTACATGGCTTGGGTCCACACTATTTGAGAGACCATATCTCCCCATATAAACCTGTGAGAGCCCTAAGATCTGCAGAAGAAGGCTTTCTCTAGGTCCCACCAAGATCGCAGGTTTGCCTGGTGAGGACATGAAAAAGAGCCTTCTCAATGGCTGCTCCTACCCTCTGGAATGCCCTTCCTTGGGAGGCTAGGCTGGCTCCCTCCCTGCTGGCCTTTTGCTGCAAGTAAAAACATTTTTATGCTGACAGGCATTCTATATAATGCATAGCAGTGTGGTTTTATGGAGCAGGTGGGGTCTTAGGGCCTTTGCAGACTGCTAGAAATAGTGCAAATTGAGTCCACTTTAACTGCCCTCACTCAGTGCTAGGGAATCATGGGAATTGTATTTTTTTCTGAGACATTGAGCCTTCTCTATCAGAGAGCTCTGGCGCCACAATAAACTACAGTTCCCATGATTCCCTAGCAGTGAGTCAGGGCAGTTAAAGTGGATTCAATTTGCACTATTTCTGGCAGTCTGCAAAGGCCCTTAGTCTGTTTTTAACTTGTATATATTTTATGTGATTTTATATTACACTCATCCCTCCCCATTCACGGACTTGCCATCTGCAGTTTTGAATTTCTGCAGACAGCAAGCCATGAGGGATATAATGGCATGCACGGGAATGCACCACATTATATCCAATGGGACTTGAATATCCACAATATTTCCCGTTCATGGGGAGTGGGATCCGGAACGGATCCCCCATGAATGGGGAGGGGCAACTGTATATTTTATATTGTGTATATCTTATGTGATTTTATATTTGATTTTATATAGAGACATTTTAATTGTTTTGAATTTTATTGCAATTTTAAAGATTTTATCTGTGAGCACCTTGGGTGCCTCCAGGGAGAAAGACAGGATAGAAATGAAATGAAATAAATATTAATGACCAAACTTTAAGGGCCTCTACAGACAGGCACTCTGTGCCGTCTTGGAGGCAGGGAATGGGAGGGGCAGCCACACACTGGGCACCCCAACCCCTTCCCGAGGACGTCATCACGGGCCGGGCCGTTACTCATGGGGTGCGCTGTCAAGATGTCCTCCCAGCATAGCGTCTTAACGCGCTGCGCCAGAAAGGATGCACAAGAGCCACACGGCGGCTCTTTGGGCGCCCTATTTGCTGGCTCTGGAAGGACCGGCATTTTAGCTCTCCTTTCAGGGCTGGCAAAAGGGTAGATTGGGGCCAAGGTGTAGGGCAGCCTCAACACCAATCCTCCGCTTCCCAGGATGGCCCAGGGCCGCCCATCTGCATCCCCCCTAAAAACCTGCCTGGCAGTCAAGGAAGAAAATGCAAAGGCAGGTTTACAGGTGGAGCATAAAGAAAACAAAAATAATGACCACAATTATTCACATAATTTTAAAGTAGACACTGAAGACACTGAAATAGTTTGAGATTGTCCATACCTTGGCTCAGTCATTAATCAGAATGGAGACTACAATCAAAAATCAGAAGACCAGGACTTAGAAGGAAGGAACTAGAAAAGATCCTGAAATGTAAAGATATATCATTCAATACTAAAGTTAGGTTTGTCATCATGCTCCCCGTTTCTATGTGTGGTTGTGAAAGCTGGAAAGTGAATAAAGCTGAAAGGATGTTATGCTGGAGAAGAGTTCTACAGATACCATAGATTATTAAAAGATATACCTGAACTCTCCCTGGAAGCCAAGATGACTAAACTGTCACTGTCATACTTTGGATATATCATGAGAAGGCATGGTGATTATCGAAGAAGAGACAATAATGCTTGGAAAGGCAGAAGGCAGTAGGAAAAGAGGAAGACGACATTCCAGATGGATAGACTCAAACAAGGAAACCATGGCCCTGAGTCTGCAAGATGTGAGTAGGGCTGTTGATAATAGGATGACTTGGAGGTCTCTCATTCATAGGATCGCCATAAATTGAAGTCACTTGACTGAAGTTAAGAACAATAAAAAATCATATACTACTTGGTGTAGGACAGTGCATTTTCACTCATGTCCCACTTATCAGCTTCCCATCCATACCTAGTCTTTAATCCTGTTGCTTAGTCCCAGATAGAGTAGACCCATTGAACCAATTGTTGAGTGGAAAGATGACATGTAGGTAATTCCAACTGATTCAATGGCTCTACTCTAGAAGACAGTAACAACGGGATTTAGCCCCAGGTAGCCACTGCAGGAACAGTGGTTTGACCCAGAACAGCTAATCTTATGCCTTTATGATCTGCCAGCCATTTTGTTATTGCAGCTGCATTCATTCTTGCATCTTACTGTCCATACAGAAGGCTGCCTGCATTACGATTCCGTTCACCTCACATTATCTCCATGCAGTTTTGGATCTACGCATGTGAAGCATAAAGGAATTTGGCATGGAGAAACTCCCCTCTTCTCATGAGGAAGGTCCCCCAAAGCCTCCCCTCCCCTAGGCTTCAGACCATCTAGTGAGAAGTGATTTATAAGCCCTTGGGCACAAAACTTATTGATTTAACCACATCAGGTTTCTAAGCCAAATTGTTTCCAAACACTGATCTTTCTTCCACCCACTCATAAAGAGTTAAATAAAGATGTTTCCCATATGTTAGAGGGAACTCAAGGACACTGAATGTTTGTGTGTATGTGTAAAATGTGTCCCTCAAATCAGACTCAGGGCTTTTAAAAAATCTTATTTTAATGTTCTTTTGATGGGAGAAAGGGGCTTAGTGATATAAACATAAGTTGCATATTATATGTGCCATTAAGACTGGTTTACATTCTCTCACTAATTTCACTAAATATGTACTGTTCACAGACAAAGAGGAATTTCTGAAGTTCACAGTGCTGAACATTTCCATATGGAATATTTGAAATGTGTAAAGAAACTCCCCTGCACTTCAGTTTGACTCGGGGCACAAGGAACGTCTCTGTACTGATCTTACAGGAGGGGCATGTTGATTTGTTTCACAGATTATTACTGGCCTTTGACTCTGAAGCACCCTCTTAAAATCAACTTAGGTCATAGAGAAGGACAAAAATAGGCCATAAAATAATGGCATCCCATCCCCAGCGAGATTTATCTTCAAAACTTAAGGTTGCTGCATTCACTCTAGCATCAACTTACGGCTTCAAAGATGAGTAAAGAAGAAAGATTCATATGGTAAAATCAACATCATTTATAAAGTGGGGGAATAAGATCTCCTTAGTAATTTGCCAGTGTGAATTAGAAACTCAATTTGCAGGCCATGTAAATGTGTTGTTTTTTTTACTGTTTCACTATAGAGAGGGAATTGAGAATGCTGCTGCTCCTTCCCCTCCCAACTGCCATACATTCAACTTGAATTATACATGCACAAGTCAGGCCCTCCAACGTTTCACAGATGAAAACCAGGACATGTGTGACCAAGAAACTTCAGAGTGATGTCAAGATCATAGTACAGTGAGCCCTTGGTATCTTCTGGGGTTTGGTTCCAGAACTCCCCAGTGGATACCAAAATCCATGGATGCTCAAGTCCCATTAAATACAATGGCATAGTAAAATTGTGCCTCTTATATAAAGTGGCAAAATCAAGGTTTCCTTATTAGAATTTATATATTTTTGAGTATTTTCAAGCTCTGGGTGGTTGAATATATGGGTAAACAATTTGTTGATAGGGAGGGACAACTGTAATTATTAGTAGGGAAGAACACACAAGCTAGGAAATGCTGCAGCAGCTTGCTTTTGCCTGAATCTACAAGGAAGGGATATGATTCTGCCCCTTCTCCTCTCCCTTGCTCAGTTGAGTGGAGACTACTTTTGTAGCAAGTGAAGTGCATTGAGGTTGAAAGTGGAAGGAGGGGAGAGAAACTGGGCAGCTGTAAAAGTGCTGTGACAGAGGATTAATCACGACAATCTCTGCCAAATTGGGATAGTTGAGGGGGGTATGCAGTTTATGCATCCAGGGCAAAGGAGCAGGCAAAATTACCAAGGGAATGCAAACAGGGCAAATATAAGAGTTCAGGATGTGAATCATTTTCAAAGTCTCACTTTTTGCACTGTTAGAAGCCCATGAATACATAGGACACAGTCTTCTCAATGGCTGCTCCCAGGCTGGGGAATTCCCTTTACCAGGAGACTAGGTTGGCCCCTCTCTGCTCTCCTTTCACCAGCAGGCAACATCCTTTTTATCTGAGAAGGCATTTTATGATTAAGCAGTTGCAGAGAAACTTTTTTAATGGAATGTATGTCCTGCATTTTTAGCTTTATTGTTATATTTTTAAATTACTTTACTTTTTATAAAGTTTACTGGATATGATAAAATTGATAAAATATGATAAAATTGGTTGATTGTGATTTATGTTTTTTATTATTTATTCATGTTTTATTAAAGTACATATATTCTGCCCTTTATTCTAAGATCTCAGGGTGGCTTACTATGATTTCAATGACAATACAATATATTTTGAGGGATGCAATGGCTCAAGTGGTTAAGACGCTGGCTATGTTAATTGCAAGATCGGTTGGCAGTTCAAGGCCCAGGTGTTGCATGATGAGGTGTGCTCCTGTCACTAGTCCCAGCTTCTGCCAAACTAGCAGTTCAAAAGCATGCAAATGCAAGTAGATAAATAGGTACCACTCCTGTGGAAAGTTAAACAGCGTTCTGTGCAATCATGCTGGCCCCATGATCACAGAGTAGTCTCTGACAACACTGACTCTTCGGCTTAGTAACAGAGATGAGCACTATAGTCGGACATGACTTGACAACCTTGTCAATGGGGAGTACCTTTACCTTTACCTTACCCTACAATATATTTTAGTTCAGCAAGAAGGACTGGGATTTAGGATGCACTACAAACTGACACTGGCACAACTGGCTGCACATTTCCCCTGGGTTTTGGATTCAGCTCAGCTTTGGCTGGCCTACTGCTGGCTTAGCTGACCATCAGCCAACTTTGTGAATTAGGGTTGCATTCATACACAACACCAGGGAGCCAGGGGACTGTTGCAAGTCGAAATCCAGCATTTCCTTGAAGCACATACCTATATACTTCCTGGGATTTTTGCTCCTTGCTTTTGCTTCCATACTAACACCTCCTGTTTTAGACCATTTCTTGCTTTGGACCATCTCTTGCTTTTCCTTACAGCATCAATTTATTTGGTTTTGCAGTAGCTAACACACATAGGAGGTGATGAGCAAACATGACAATTAAAGATAGCAGCAAAGTATTTAATCAGAAAGAAGTATCAAAGCAGAAGAATATCCAAAACAGAAGTGCAATAGCTAGGCTTTGAATAGACCAAATCAATGTACGGTATAAAACTCAAAATGGATTCTTCCAATATTTAAATTGTAAAGAAGATGAGTAATGGGGTTGCTGCAGGAATCCTTATGTACCAGTAAAATGAATGACCATCATGCAGTGGCTCTTTATGGTACATCCACACTGTAGAACTAATGCAGTTTGACACCACTTTAAGTGCTATAGTGCTATCCTTTGGAATCCTGAGATTTGAGTTTTGCAAGGTCTTCACCTTCTATGTCCAAAAATGCCAGTGTCTCAAAAACCTACAAAATCCTGGGTTATGTAGAATGGAACCATGGCAATTAAAATGGTGTCAAAGTGTATTATTTCTATAGTGTAGATGCACTCTATATCTAGAGTACATGAATAAGCTGTATATCCCAAAGGGCAGATATGCACGCAACCATTTACCTTTCCTGCAATATGCAATATATGGGCTAACAATATCAATTTGCCTTAGGGAAGTGCTTCTCCGTTTGTGTGATGTGAGGCACCAACATTTGTTTTCCTAATATGCCAGAGTCTGGTACCACATTTTTCCCCACTGAGTACCTCTGTTTCTTTCTTTCCTGGAAACTCACCAGCAGCCAATGGCTTATGGACTAGTACTGGTCCAGGGACCACCACTTTGACTAGCACTGTCTTAGAGGATTGCTGCATTTGAAACTTCTAGAGCACTTGAGAGTCCTATACAAATTTTAAGGCTTAATATCTAACGTTAGAACTTTTGCTGAGATCCATGTGGATCCCAGTAAGCAAAAGAAAAGGAAGATAAGGAAATGAGATTATAGGGAAAGGAGAGAGGGAGGGTAGCAAGACAATGGTTTGTGGTGAGCTGGGTGAAAAATAAGGTTTTGAGACATTAATGCAACAGTTACCTTCCCTCCAAAACTCAATATCAGAGTGAGAGGAGATTAAAAGAACGGATTGGATTTTTCACCTTCGTTACAGCTTTGCATACAGTAACGCAACATACATTTAAACATGAAAATGTCCTCCTTTCAATACAAATACAATTGAATTAGACTTTTAGCTTATTAATGATTAACCTAATATGTCAACCATTTTGCATTAACATTCTCATCTCTGCAGAAGAGCTGTTTGTCTAGACTGTGCAGGATCCTATAAGATGTCTCAAGCTTTTGTAATTGATTTCATTGCTGGACAAGTGCTGTGGGAGCCATGTGTGGTATCAGCTGGCCTCGCAAAAGGGAGTGAAAACTCTGTTTTTCTATGTTGTATCTTGTTCTTGCTCTCCCCCTGTTATCTTCAGTGCTATCGCTTTTGAGGCAAAGATCACAGCTTCTTAAGTTTCCCTACAGTTCTTAGCACAATGGGACTGAGTCTTGATTACAGTCTATAGCAGGACAGAACATAAAGGCAGCCCTTGGCACAATGCAAAACAGGCACAATAGGTTGAGTCTCGGGCATGCTGAGAATATTGCTTGTAAAGTCCAGGATCTGAACCTCCTAGAGTGTTTTTTATGTCCTTAATTACAAGAAGAGAAGAGTTGTTATTCAAAGCTGTTGCCCCCGAGGACAGGAAAACAAAGAGGAAGGTATGTGAGGGACCTGGTGACCTCAGTCTCTTGCTGGCTTTTTGGATAGCAACAGCATCCTTGAAATCGAAACCCATCCTCCAAAATCCAACCCACTTCCTGTCACCAGAACATAGGGCAGAAGGGTCAGGAGAAGGAATATCGAGTCATGAGAATGTTACCAACCCTCTCCCCCCACGAATGAAAAAGAAAAAAATACATTCACAGAACAATGTTTTCTTTTCTAGGGTATTTACAGAACAAAGGGGAAGAAAACATAAGAGAGAATGGGACTCCAGCTTTTGGAAAATTGTAGTATTTTTAGTACAGTTAAGTAGATGAGATACCCTTATGAGGAACCAACTCTAAATGAACAGACTTCAGTTTCTGTATTCTGTACTAGAGCTCCACTCACTGATTTAGCCAAATAAACTAGAAATTACAGGAAGGGATTGTCTGTTCTAATTGAAATCCAGAGCAATCCTGTTAAAGCTGAACATTTACTTAACGTGCCTTTAATGGGCAAGTCAAAGCTAACCTTTCACCTCACACAGTCATTAGCAAAACCAGACTGAAAACTCATTTATATAACAACGTTTAATGCCAACTCTAATCCTATGACCACTTCTTGTTGTTGTTGTGTGCCTCCAAGTTGTTCCAACTTATGGAGACCCTAAGGCAAACCTATCATGGGGTTTTCATGGCATAATTTGTTCAGAGGAGGTTTGCCATTGCCTTCCCCTGAAGGCTGAGAGCATGTGATGTGCCCAAGGTCACCCAATGGCTTTTATGGAGAAGCTGGGAATCAAACCCTGATCTCCAGCGTCCGGTGTTCAGAATTCCATCACACTGAGCCATGGCAGTTAAAGTGGTGTCAAACTGGATTACTTTTGCAGTGTGGATGGAACCAAGGAAAGGCTAGAAAGGTTTCCTCCTTGAATAATAACAGGCTTCATCTTCTATTTCTTAAATTACATGTTTCAGGATGAGGACAATGGAGTCTTTTAGGAGTCTGATTAGATTTGGTGCTAGGCTGGGAGAAAGAGGCTTTGGTGCCTTCCTTCAGATGAAAGGCCATGTAGCTGTCTATATGGGCCAAATAAAACAACCTTCCCCCCCCCCCCCGTCTTCTTGGTGGGGAGTCTGGATGACACAGGAGTCAATCCCTGAGTGTAACGCAAACAGTCCAGATGATGTTGAGCCCATTCAGCACCAAACCCAGGGTATATCCCTTTTTAAAAAGACTTTAAAAACTCATTGTTTGCTCTGGATTTTTAAAAATTATTACTTATAATCACACATATTGCACAACCATTCCATACATTCTCTGTATAACAAACATAACATCACATAACATAAACGATATCTACACCCCCCAAAAAAGAACTATATAGACCGACAGACCAACCCTACCATACATAATCATCTATCCTCTCTGTAAGCTTAATGATATATCTTTGTACCTCTCATCTATCCTTATTCAAATTAATTCTAATTCTCTAATTTGAATACCATACTATTGATTGTATTTTTCATTGTTATCATCTACACTATTTGCTGCTTTCTGTATCTATAATTCCCCTCTATTTCACTCTTCTTGATGAAATAATATATGCATATGAAAGTGATGAATATATAAATATATAATATATTCTACAAGTTTAAAGATTGTCTATTTGGCCATACAGATCTCCAATATCTGCAAAGTATTTGCTCTGGATTTTAAGCCTTCTGTTCTGTTGCAGAGAAGCTGTCTGAAACGTGTCCCACTGTGTTGGTCACCACAGCCACAATTTATATTTATATTTTTTTTTATTATTATTATTATTATTATTATTATTATTATTATTATTATTATTATTTCTTACCTGCCTCTCCCCATGGATCAAGGTGGAAAACAACAGACCAACAAATATGTGTCAGTTAAAGCAAAACTTCACTTAAAATATACATCAGTTTAAATGAACAAACAAGACACATACGTATTAAAACAATGTATGTTTCAAATTCATCGTTTAAAATTTTACAGTTTTAAAAAATCATCTGTGAAGGCCTGTCAGAAGACATTAGTCTTCAATGCTGTTTTAAATTCAGATACTTTGGCATGGCAGCAAGTCACTAGCTCTGAGGTCAGCTCAAGGCACCGGCTATGGGATCGAGGCTGGGCACCTCATTCTCACCTCAGTGTGAGCGACACACTGCCACAGTGGCCTCAGCGACTGACACTCAAGCTGCGAAAGAAAGATGCTGATCAGACACTGCAATTGGGTCTGATGCAATAAAAAAGGAGTGCATTTCCCAGATCCAAAGTATCTTGCAAATTGTAATGTCTGAGAAACAGCAATGCCACCTACATCAGAGAAAATCTCTTCATTTGTAGCAACACTCATTTAAAAATAATAACATAGCTACCCAATAAGCCTAGTCACACGATATGAACAATGTTAATATAATGAACATGTATTTAATGTTAATATAATGAACATGAATTTGCTAATAAAAGGTATTTTTCCTTTTTTGATTTTTTTAATAAAATTTTATTAAATCATAAAAAAGAACAATAACATTACAACAATGATACAAACAATACACAATACATACCAAAATAAACAAAAAAGACAACAAAAACATTTAAAAAATAAAAAAAAATCTGAACATATATACATAAAACAAAACAAATCACTTCCTGAGCTGTATCAGAGAAGGTTCTAATTAATTCATTTTTTGTTATAACTCCTTTCTATCTGTTATTAATACCTCCAGAGTTTATGAAACATATAATTCTAAAGGGAATTCTTATCATATTCTTATCATATAATAACTTGTTATTTTAAACCTTAATATATCTACACAGGCATAAGAAAAAAAATTGCAAATTAATTACCTATACACACCTTCATATTTAGGCCTGCTCGCTAACTTATATACATATATTTTAACGCCATATTGAAGTACAGATAAATCAATGATTAAGACAAAAATGTTATCTAAATTAGATATTTATCAGCTTCCACACAGACAGTTAAGTAGTTCCATAACAACTCCTACTATCAATTACTCCTGTAGAGCCATATACCGATACTGAATACCACATTCCTGTATATATAACCCATTGCTCCCATTCTTTATAAAATCCAGCTAGTGTCTTATTTTTGCATAGGTATGATAATTTATTCATCTCATAAATATCTAAGACCTTTATTCTCCACTCCTCAATGGAAGGAATTTCCTTCCTTTTCCAATATTTGGCATAGACCATCCTTGCCGCTATTACTACAAAACAAAGAAGCGTCCCTCCTTCTTTTTCTAATCTCAAATTTTCATTAATATTCAACAGATATAACTTAGGATCCGGGCAGTTTTTTTAAATTAAAAATTTTCTTCACTTCGTTGTGTATTTTCTTCCAATATTTCACAGCAATAATACAATTCCACCACATATGCAAATATGTTCCTATCTCTCTTCCACATTCCCAGCATATGGGCTTAGTTCTCTTAAACATTTTAGACAGTTTATATTAGGGGCAGGCAATCTAAGGTCTGGGGGCCGGATGCGGCCCCCCGAGGCCTTTGGACTGGCCCCAGGACGGTCCTGCCGCCGCCGCCGCCGCCGCCACCGATGCCCACCACCGCCCACCATGATGATATTGATTATTGTTGTTATTACTTGTTCTTGGGGTTTTCTTGGCAAAATCTCCACAGGGGTTTTGCCATGGCTTTTATGGGGCTGAGAGAGTGTGCATGCATATATTTTTATTTTATTTTTTTAATATATATATATATATTTTGGTGCTTCGGCCCCCCAATTGTCTGAGGGACAGCAACCCGGCCCCCAGCTCAAAAAGATTGCCTACCCCTGGTTTATATGGTGTTATATACCATCTAAACATTGACTTGTATATATTTTCTTTTAGTTCAACACTAATCACCTGCTTAATCTGTACTTTCCATATATTTTCCCACTGTTCAAAATTGATATTTTGTTTTAGGTCTACGGCCCATTTTACCATATACTCCTTAATTGTCTCATCTTCAAGTTCCCATTTTCTGATCAATTTATAGAATTTCGTTATTAATTTAGTTGCCTCCCCCTTTAACATTTCCTCAAAATCCTCATTAACTGGTCCAATTCCAGGATTCTTCATATCAATTCTGTATTGTTCTACGAGTTGCCTATATGTAAACCAATTATACTTGTATCCCATCGAAGAGCGATCATCTTGAGTTTTCAAGGTCAAATCATTATTTAACAACTCTTCATACCGAATCCAAGGGGGGTTGCAGACTGCCAGAAATAGTGTGAATTCAGTCCACTTTTAGGGTTAGGGTTAGAGTTAGGGAACCATGGGAACTGTATTTTATTGTGGCATCAGAGTTGTCTGACAGAGAAGGCTCAATGTCTCAGAAAAATAACAGTTCCCATGATTCCCTAGCACTAACCCTAACCCTAAAAGTGGACTGAATTCACACTATTTCTGGCAGTCTGCAACCCCCCCAAGTTTCTTTATTATATACCTCCTTTTTTAACAAAGCCTCCACTGGCGAAATGCATAAAGGAATTCTCAAACACCACCTGTTTTTATATTTCAACCAGACCCTAAAAAGGGCCCTACAAAGAAAGTGATCTTTAAAACTTCCATCAACTTTTGCTTTTTCAGAAATCAGATATGCATGAAGGCCAAACTTTAAGTCTTGTCCTTCAAGGGTTAGTACTCTAACATTCCTTAGTTTAAACCACTTTTGTACCCATTCAAGAACACAGGTCTCATAATACCATTTTAAATTAGGCAATGCAAGTATTTTTTCCAATGTGAATTTGCTATGAATAAGCTGGATTTCTAGTTGTTTGAAAGTTTAAAAATGAGATATGTCAATGACCACTACTTACCCTGTTATCTTATTGGCTGGCACAGATTTACTAACGATAGAATGGAAAAATCATTAACTTAATATATTAAGTAGTTTAACAACCATTTTTCTCTGCAAAGTTTTGTTGCCTGTGAATGAACCCGAAATGAACATAAAACTTGACAACTCTGAGTCTCCCCACAAGGATCAGGTTGCTAGAAATTTGCTATCTTCTGTTAAAAGTCTGTTGGCCTCATCAGTTTAATGTCCAATGGAAAGAGACATTTTGTTCTACCAGGAGCCATCTCTGTGCAAGATTCTTGTAATACTGAGAGAATTCTGTAGATATTTGAGGAGCCCCATTGACTATGGGGCTATATGCATGGGCCAAAAGGCATATGTTTTCCCCTGCCTGACATTGCCCCATTTACACAATGAGGGCCAACAGCCCCGGGCCAGGGACAGACAGAACAGATGCCATTCTGGTGCATCTGGCCCAACCCCAGCCCAACCAGCCCTTAGCCTGCTCTACAAAGACTGGCTGTTTGCAGTCAAGTTTCCCAGAAACTCTGTTGCAATAGCCAATAGAACAGATGGCCATGCACCCCTTACCTGCTGCTACTGTTCTACTTGTAGGTCCCAGCCTCAGCCTGTGACATTAGAAGGGGGTGTCTGGCCATGTGGGTAAAGCCAAGTGCCCTGTTTCTGCCCTAATGGGCTGAGGGGGGCCTGCAGTGACAATGATGGGTAAGGTAGTGGCAGTGGCTTCATGGTGTGGTAGTGGACAGGCATCCAAATGTCCACCCATCCTTGTGCTGGACCAGATAAGTGCCTGGGGTGGGAACAGGCTGGATCTGCAGGCAGGAAATGGTTGCCAATGTACATAGGTCTGCCATACTACATGGTTGGCCAGTTCTGTCCACATTCTCTGCATGCCACCTGACAGGTGCGACAGGGGGTGTGGGGTGTGTAGATAGCACCAGGTGAGGAGAAGTGACACCTGGTTTGGTCCTCCTCCCATTGTGTGTGGGGGGGTGTGTGTGCAGTGCTGCTGCCTGTGCCTGCCCATTCTCTGCTATCTTAACTCTTTCCACCAAGGGGGACAAGGCCGGCAGCAAAGGAGGGGTAAACACATGTGCATACATACCTGACCCCCTCCCTGTTGCATTGGCTAGTTCATCCGGGCTAGCTAGCCAATGCAACAGGGAAGGAAGGGGAACATGCACTTGCCCCTCCACCTTCCATGTTGCCTTGGCTAGCTCATGGCTGGACTTCCTGAGCCCCAGCACCCGCACTGGGTGATACCAACAATAATAATAATAATAATAATAATAATAATAATAATAATAATAATAATTTTTACCCCGCCCCTCTGTTAAAAACAATCGGGGCGGCTTACAGCAATTAAAAATTACATCAATGCAATCTAAAAGCCCCAACCCCCCCCCCCATGCCACCTGGTGCTTGCTTTGACAATCCTCTAGCCTGTATTCCAGCCTCTAGCTATAAGTTTGCAGTCATTCTTCTGTGCAATATTTTTGTAAAAAATAAACCTATCCCTACTTTTGTGTGTATGTAGGAAGTGAGTAAAATTTCACGTCTATGAGAGACTTTTTGTGTGTGTGCAGCCCATCTTCTCTCAATTCTCACTTCCAGTTCCGTGGGTCAATGTTACAACTCTGGACAAAAGTCTAGCTTTTGGAGGAAAATCTGGCTGAAATGTGTTTTGCAGAGTTCCGTCCAAAGATGACAATGGAGTCATTATTATGTCCCATCTTTTTCCCAGTTTGGAACTCAAAGTGCCTTGCAACAGTTGAAAAAAACATAGTTAAAAATTAAAAGCACACAAAGCTAAAAAGCTATAAAACCAGTAAAGCAACAACAAAAGTCTAACTAGCACATTGTACAAGGCCTGTTTTCCCTGAGAAACCAATTCTCATAGGTCTACTGGAATAAAAAGGTTTCTACATGCTTGGGTAAAGATAGTGAAGAGGGTGTTAGTCATGTTGCCACCATTTGAAAATATGGGGTGCAATAATCCACTTTTTTCCCTATCTGGTGGGAGGAGGGAAGAACTCCTCCATGGATCCAAATAGCCCACTCTACATATTTATGCTAAAGCTAAAGCTACAATGCAATACTAAGACTAAAACAGTAAACACAAACTGACTAATACACTAAACACAAGCTGACTAAAACACAAAAGGGCTCTGACACACACCCCATCCACATTGTAACGAAAGAAAGAAAAAACTCAAAAGAAGAAATATATTATTCTACCATTATGGAGCCAACTAAATAAACTGACTAGAATTACTAGAATTAATAGTAACCATAACCACAGATTATTACATCATTAGATTTCTTATTGTTCAAAAAGTCCATAAAAGGTTCCCAATCTTTCAAAAAGTCTTCAATTAGTTTATCCTTTAAAATCCATGTTTTGTGGAAGGGAACAGATGGAGTCTGGTTTTTTTTCTTATTACTTACTTGGTGTAACAATATTTTTATTAGATGTCCAGGAAATAAAAATAGATCCCTAGCAGAGAAGTCTAATTGCCTATTATTTGAATATTTTTAAATATTTTTCCATCCTTGTGGGCAGGGACATTCCTGAAGGAATACTAAATGTGGAAATGAATGGCAAAACTTTTTATTATTTTATTTTATTTTTTATTCCAAATGGGAGGCATTGACCTCTGACTGGGCATTGTGTTGGGAGTAATCTAAGGTGGCTGCTGACCAATATAGAGTAAGGTGAGATCCTTCACTGTTCCTACCTGTGTGCAACCAAACACTTATCTCCTACTGATCTCACAAGAGGGCAAAGCATTTCTGACTGGAACTTAGCTGACCCTTGACTTTGCATCCATCCAAAAGTGTTCCTATTGCCTATTTAAGAAAATTCAGTTTGTTGGGGCTTACCCAGATAGTGAGTGATATGGTAGTGAGTAGAGGTAGCCTTTTCATGCCAGGTGGAAATTTTGGCAATGGTGATAATAGTTTTCCAACTGTAGGGAAAGAAATAGAAAAAGCAGGTGTTTTCTAGGGGGCATCAATAATGCTATGCCAAAGTCCCCCACAGAGGTCTGGTTCTGGGCCTGTTCATATTTCTCCTTGGACTTTAACCTGACACTGTTTTTTCCGACAAAGACTTTATGCTAGGTTGACAATAACAAGTGTTAAATTTAGCAATTTGGTAATGCTACATTACATTTGGTAATTTGGTAATGCTACGTTAGGCTACTGTCAGAACAGAACACAGAGAAACAGAATGGTGCCCAGTTGGCAAAGGGATTAGACAAGGCTGCATCTTATCAACCTATCTGTTCACCTTATATCAGAACACACTGGACGTTATCACACGGGGTCTAAAGCAGCCCCATCCCTTCACCATCGCTGCATCATTCCGGTTCCTTTGCCTCCGTGATCAGACGACGTTGCGGCAAACCCCGCCCATCCCTGCATCATCCTTGCACCATCGCTGCATCATTCCGGTTCCTTTGCCTCCGTGATCAGACAACATCGCGACAAACCCCGCCCATCCCTGCATCATCCCTGCGCCATCGCTGCATCATTCTGGATCCTTTGCCCCGTGATCAGACGACGTCGCGGCAAACCCCGCCCATCCCTGCATCATCCTTGCGCCATCGCTGCATCATTCCAGCTCTTTTGAATTCCTCTTTCAAAGAGGAATTACGGCTGCGCGACCAGAATCATTCCGGTATGGCTCTGGATTGATTCCTTGCCGCTTTTCTTGCCGCTGGTGTGATAACGTCCATTGTAAGAAAAGCAGGTTTGGACAAAGAAGAAGGAGGAGTGAAAATAGGAGGAAGGAATATCAACAATCTAAAATATGCAGATGATACCATAGTACTAGCAGAAAACCTCACAGACCTGGAAGACCTGCTAAGGAAGATCAAAGAAGAAAGTGCTAAGGCAGGCCTATTGTACATAAAGAAAACAAAGATAATGACCATGGAGAATCTAGACCTAGATAATGAAGAAATAACCTGGACAATGAAGAAGTGGTAGAAGAGTTCTCATACCTGGGATCAAACATTGATAGAAATGGGGACTGCAGCCAGGAAATCAGAAAAAGATTAAGAATAGGGAAAGTGGCTATGAAAGAACTAGAAAATATTCTAAAATGCAAAGTATACAACTAAAAACAAAAGTTAAAATCATACAAGCCATTGTTTTCCCTATAACCGTGTATGGATGTGAGAGCTGGACAGTGAAGAAAGCAAATAGGGGGAAAAAACAATGTATTTTGAAATGTGGTGCTGGAGAAGAGTGCTGAGGGTCCCATGGATGGCCAAAAAGACAAACAAATGGGTCCTAGAGCAGATCAAGCCAGAGATCTCCCTGAAAGCCAAGATGACCAAATTGAGGCTGTCATACTTCGGGGGCATCATGAGAAGAGAGGACTCTTTGGAAAAAACAATAATGCAAGGAAAGGTGGAGGGAAGTAGAAAGAAAGGAAGGCCAGATGCTAGATGGATGGAGTCTATTAAGGAGATCATGGATATGAGTTTACAGGACCTAAGCAGAGCAGCGGAGGACAGGGAGTCTTGGAGATATCTTATCCACACGGTCGCCTGAGACTGACTTGAGGGCAGTTAACAACAGCAACATTTGGTAAGGAGGTGAACATATATAAAGCAGAGCCTTTAAAGTTGCTTTTTGAAAGAAATTAGTTACAATTACCTCATCATGGCACTATCTTTTTTTGGTGGTGGGATTGCATGCTTCCCTTGTTTCTTTCTCCTTGTGCCTATTTTCAAATGTGTGCCTGTTTATGTACCTGTTTCAAATTGCACACATTGTTTGAATGCAGTCCTTCCTTTATTGACTAAAATGTGTTTCAGGAGTGTTTGGGGCACATTTGAACGATGCCCACTTTTCTTTTCTCACTTTTCATATATGTACATTGGCAGGGAGGGGAGGGAATGTGTCTGGAGCCATCCATCAAGAACACAAATTTTATTTGGGCAGCAGACAGTCTGAGAGAAGCAGCCTGGGTGAAGCCTTCAAAACAGTTTACCAAAGAGAATTCCTTGCACATCCCTAATGCTTGGTATTGAACTACAAAAAGCAGATGCATGACATAATGCTTCTCATAACTACTACTTTAGTAGCTAAGAGACCATTCAAAATGAATGGAGTGCAGCTGCTGATAAAAGGTCCAGTCTGAGCACTACAGACACCTCATTGTGAACCCTTCTGGAAATAATCAAGACAACTGAAGCACTTTATTCCTTTATATCAAAACAGGGAGGCATAGCATTAGTGACAAGCAACTACTAGACAGGCCTACATAACATATTTCATGGCTTCATAGCCAGTTCTGTCCAGGCAGATTGTCCTCAGGTTCATGCCACTTCCAGCTCTTGCATATGGATGGGAGAGAGGAATCAAACATGAAATAGTTCTGATCAAAGAGAGATTTCTTCAAGGAGAGATCAGCTATCCACTCCCCCATACACAAACACAAGGATTGAAAACAGGCTCCTTTACAGACACACATACTCCATTGTATGCCACATTTGTCGGGATTGCTACTCTACCTAAACTGTAAAAGTATCTTGTTAAATTGGCTCCATTTATAGCATCCAAAATTCTGCAGATCTCAATATTTGACTTTTTTCAATGACATATCCTCCAAGTATCTCAATTTGCTAGGAAGAGTCCGGATTAGTCTATTAATCATATCACCTCATTTTAAAATGTCCCAGTTTCTCCTCATCTCACTTTCCCCCTTGTCCCTCACTTCAGGGCATATGAAGTTAATTCAAACTACAAAAGTAGTTTACACTCAATTAATTCAGCAGGAAAGAGAGGAGAGGAGGAGAGCAGAGTCTTGCACTTTCCATTAGGCTCAGACACAACCAAACTGCTGCAGTTTTTCCTAGCTGTGTTCTTTGTCATCAATGGTTTTTACCATCTTGACCACAGTGTAGTGTTGCTTGGCTACATGTGTCTTGGTTTTCATCTTTGAAATATTTCTGGGTGTGCAATAACAACTTTCAGAATCTCCTCACCAGCATGGCCATGCTAACGGGGATATTGTGGGAACTGTGGCCCTCGAATGGAGTTTTTCCCAACTTAGGTGTTCTTTTTCCAACAGTACCTAGATCCTCTGGGGACGCTTATAGGCAAGGCATATTTGTCCAATGATTTTGTATTCATAAATATGTTGCTTCTGAACACAGAAGAAACTGCAGATTCTCAAAAGAGGGTTGTTTTATTAGTAAAAATGCCCAACACATTTCAGCTTGTACATACTCATATATTGCTAAAGACCACATTGTTGATGGGTTGATTCAGGAAAGGAAAGCACAACCCTGACTGTACAAGAGCTAAGCGGAGGATGTTGGTAACTAGGTCTCTTGGGGGTTGCCATAAATCAAAGTCAATTTAATAGCATGTAGCAACTAGGGAATACAATGGCTTGTATGATTCTGACTTTTGTGCTGAGTTGTATGGCTTTGCACTTTAGGATCTTTTCTAGTTCTTTCATAGCCACCCTCCCCATTCTTCCTGGCCCCATTCTGATCAATGTTTGATCCCAGATATGAGAACTCTTTTACTATTTCTGTTTCCTCATTGTCTAGTTTGAATGTGTGTAAGTTCTCTGTGGTCATTATTTTTGTTTTCTTTATGTTCAACAGTATGCCTGCCTTTGCACTTTTTTCTTTCATCTTCCTTAATAGTTGTTCCAGGTCTGTGAGGTTCTCTTCTGGTATAATGGTGTCGTCAGCATATCTCAGATTGTTGATATTTCTTCCTCCTATTTTCTCTCCTCCCAAGTCCAAGCCTGCTTCCTTACAATATGTTCTGCATATAAGTTGAATAGGTAGGGTGATAGAGAAGGCTGACTCCTTTGTCAATTGGGAACCATTCTGTTTTTCCAGGGCTCATTATAAGCTTTTGGTCCTGGTATTTAAGACCCTTCTCTTTAACCTCCCCCAGTATCTGACAGCTCAGCTAGCATGGTATGTACTACTTAGGAATTTAAGATCTGCAGACTAAGGATTATTGGCAGTTCCACCAATGCATACAGCACTATCAAGGCTGCAAACCTTCAGGATCTGGCTCCGCATTTGTGGAACAGTCTTTCTTTGTACCTCTGGCTGGAGGAAGATCTTACCTGATTTCATAAAGGGTTGATGACCTTCCTCTTAAATTCATTGGATTAAGTCGCTGAGTGTGCCTAAGGTGGCCAAGATGGTTAGCAACTGATAAGGATTTTGTTTTAATAACTAGTATATGTTAGTATTTAAGTATTTAAGCTTTTTATAGTGTTGTGTTTTATCATTTTGTTTTTCATTATATATGTCTGATGTTCCACTCTTTGTTGTTATTGTATCTACATGGGCCATATATACCGGTAACACACACACACCATGTCACCTTGTCCACACAATGCAGGACCAAAGCCCTGATTTGACTGCAGTGTCTTCACAAGGGAAGGCCAGTCCAAAGTGAATCTGGGCCATCCCTGACTTAAACTCTTTGCTCCAGACATTCCAGGAAAATCAGGAGCACACCAGAGCAATGCTGGGTGGCACTCTACATGGGGCTACCCTTGTGCCTAACCCAGAAACTACAACTGGTACAAAATATGGCAGCCAGGTTAATTACTGGAACATCAAGGAGGGAGCACATAACACCAGTGCTTAAATCCCTCCACTGGCTGCCAATTAGTTTCCGGGCACAGTACAAGGTGTTGGTTTTAACCTTTAAAGCCCTACATGGCTTGGGTCCATCTTATCTTAGGGACCGCCTCTCCCCGTATGACCCCCCCGCGCCCGTTGGTCCTCTGGGAGGAATCTGTTACAGCCAATAAAAACTAAGCTGTCTCAGACCTCCCAGAGGGCTTTCTCTGCAACCGCTCCCAGACTTTGGAACGGCCTGCCGGATGAGATCCGTCTCATTACCACTCTTGCTGCTTTTAAGAAAGCAGTAAAGACGGATCTCTTTCGGCAGGCCTTCCCGAAATAATTGTGGTCTGGGGTTAGATAAATTTTTAAATTGCTACACTGATTCTGGTGTCATTAGGATGTTTTATCTTATTTTATTTATTTTATTGTCATATTTTAACTGCTTTTTGGTTTAATCTTGTTTTAAGGGGCTAGGAGGGTGGACTATGGGACGTGGGAATGTTTTAAATATTGCCTGTTTTAAAATTTGCTGTACCCCGCTCCGATTGCTCTGCAGAGGGGCGGGCTATAAATAAAATTTATTATTATTATTATATTTATTTATTATTATTATTATTATTATCTACACGGACATCCCACTATGCCACTCATCACTGTTGCCACCGACCCAAGTCACTCCCTCTGAGATCACAATGAGGCAGCCAGCCATATGATTGACACTGGGCACATCGATGTTCAACTCATGCCCACGGTGGCAGCAGTAGGTGGCAAAGGAGGTGTCAGAAAATGGACAGAAAAACATCTTATTGTGATAGAAAACAAAAGACTTTATTTAAGACATCAGGACAGAAGTCACCAGTTAAGCGTCTGTGTCAGAACTAGCCAGTTCCTTCCCCCTGCTGTTATATTAAACTCCAACTGTCCAGCCCCATTCCCAGGCTGTTGGTGCACAAAATTAGCTCCTAAATAAAGCAAATTCTAACAGTTCCCTTATTACCCATTTGTCCCTCTACCTTGCATTTCTAGTTCTGCCATGCTACTACAATAAAGGAAAATAAAATACCGTATTTTTCACCATATAAGGCGCTCCGGCATATTGGGCGCACCCAATTTTAAAGGAGGAAAATCCAAGAAAAAAGGATTCCTCCCTTTAGCTGGAGGCCGGTTGTTCAATGGGCTGGTGCTGGGATCGGAGAACTTCTCCAATCCCAGCACCAGCCCATTGAACTGAGATCGCGGGGGAAGGAGGGCTCCTTCCCCCGCGACCTCAGTCTTTGAATGGGCTGGTGCTGGGATCGAAGCGATCCCGGCGCCAGCCCATTGAAAGACTGAGGTTGCGGGGAGAAGGAGCCCTCCTTCCCCCCCCCCGGCCTCAGTCTTGGAATGGGCTGGTGCCGGGATCGAAGCGATCCCGGCACCAGCCCATTGAAAGACTGAGGCCGGGGGGGAGAAGGAGCCCTCCTTCCACCACCCCCCGGCCTCAGTCTTGGAATGGGCTGGTGCTGGGATCGAAGCGATCCCGGCACCAGCCCATTGAAAGACTGAGACCGGGGGGAGAAGGAGCCCTCCTTCCCCCCCGGCCTCAGTCTTGGAATGGGCTGGTGCCGGGATCGAAGCGATCCCGGCACCAGCCCATTGAAAGACTGAGGCCGGGGGGAGAAGGAGCCCTCCTTCCCCCCCCCGGCCTCAGTCTTTCAATCGGCTGGTGCCGGGATCGCTTCGATCCCGGCACCAGCCGATTCCAAGACTGAGGCCGGGGGGGAAGGAGGGCTCCTTCTCCCCCCCCCCGGCCTCAGTCTTTCAATCGGCTGGTGCCGGGATCGCTTCGATCCCGGCACCAGCCGATTCCAAGACTGAGGCCGGGGGGGGGGGGAAGGAGGGCTCCTTCTCCCCCCCGGCCTCAGTCTTTCAATCGGCTGGTGCCGGGATCGAAGCGATCCCGGCACCAGCCGATTCCAAGACTGAGGCCGGGGGGGGAAGGAGGGCTCCTTCTCCCCCCGGCCTCAGTCTTTCAATCGGCTGGTGCCGGGATCGCTTCGATCCCGGCACCAGCCCATTCCAAGACTGAGGCCGGGGGGGAAGGAGGGCTCCTTCTCCCCCCCCGGCCTCAGTCTTTCAATCGGCTGGTGCCGGGATCGCTTCGATCCCGGCACCAGCCCATTCCAAGACTGAGGCCGCGGGGAGAAGGAGCCCTCCTTCTCCCCGTGGCCTCAGTCTTTCAATGGGCTGGCGCCGGGATCGCTTCGATCCCAGCACCAGTCCATTCAAAGACTGAGGTCGCGGGGGGAAGGAGGGCTCCTTCTCCCCGCGGCCTCGACCCTTCGCCCTATAGGGCGCACTCACTTCCCCACGCACATTTAGGGGAAGAAAAAGTGCGTGTTATAGGGCGAAAAATACGGTAAATATCCTCCACATATCTGAGTTGCTACAGAAAGAACAAGCATCCTCTCCAGGATCATCAAGCCATAAATCCCTTCTCTCTACATAACCATTTGGCCAGTCTGCCATTTGTCTAGCCCCTCCTTCCACTGCCATGCCAGTACATACAATCAATACACAGAATCAATACATACATTCTCCCCAATAATCACAATCATGACAGACTTATAACTATGAATCTGAAAGCAGGGCCTGCATGTAGACAGCCATCGACATCACTCTGGGGTGCCCAGGTCATAGGGGAGGGAATTCAAGGCAGCCTGAGGCCAGAATACTCCAAGAGCAGCCCAGAGTATTTTGGCCAGTGTAGACATGCCCTAACTAGCTAAGAATACTGAAGTAGTGCAAATTCCCATGATTCCCTAGCACTGAGCCAGGGCAGTTAAAGTGGATTCAATTTGCACTATTTCTAGCAGCTGCAAAGGCACTTATATAGAGATACTGGCCTAGTTGTGCAACAGAGCTGCTTCAATTTACAGATTAAACTATTCTGAACTCCATGAAATTTCCCTTCTGTCTCAAGAGCTAAGTTCTGTTATTCACTCCTACTATAGAGTGACCTAGGTTTCCCAAAGCATTGGGCGATTAGTATGACAAATGTCATGTTTCAAACATATACACAATAGGCGAGAGATAATTGCCGGGGACATTGCAGAAAGATAGCAGCAAGCGGATATAGCACGATAGGAAATGGTATGTCCTTTAAACAGCTCATTTGTACCTGTCCATACAAAGGGGAAGGGGTGCTCTGGCCAGCCCATGTCAGAGATCACTTGCCTACAGATGACAACCTTGATAACAATGGTTAGTGGCTATAAAAACATTAAATGAGTTTATATAGACAAAGCCCAGTGCCCAAATAGTGCACATCCATGAAGCTGTTATACGGCGAGGAACCTTTTAATGGCACTTTAAAAACTGCACTAGATTTGAGAGAGAGAGTACCAAGGATTACAGAGTAGTAAGATTGATTCGAATACATGTTAAGGGGCCTCAAGACAGGAAACTATAAACTAGCAAATGTAACATTGTTTGCAAAGAAACCTGGAAACTATTTAAAGTGGTTTGTCTCAAGAATGAACACCTGGAGAGTAAGCAGCAGAATATATACATAGATATCTTGTGGGTTTTTCTTTTCTTTAATAAAGTCACTCTTGTTGTGTATGTGTGTGTGTGAATGTTCTTGCCACCTGTACACACAGAGGACTCAAAGTTCAGTCTAAAATAATGAGGCCTGGAGAGCCTTTACAGTCATCTTCCCCCATGAATCCCAGAACACTGACCAGTAAAATAGAGCATGGGAAGGAGCATGAATTCATGATTAATTCCTTTCCCCAAATTTGTAGGTTTTGCTTTATTCTCTCGTTCTCTTCCTCCACTTAATAAATTCAAGATTTGTGTCATTGCACCCTGCCACAGTACATATCATAGTGGATTTAATGCTGTTCTTCCACCCCAAGTATGGAGGAGAAAGTGGATTTTCATATACAATAATAAACCTGCAGGGCTATTGGAAGTGTGAAATAACAGGCAAAATTAACCAGCTAGCTAGGTTTGTAAATCAAATTCCCCCTTTAAAAAAAAAAAAAAAGAATGGATGAAGTGCAAGACAATAGTTGGAAGAATTTTATTATGAGTTATGCATGTTAATTTAGTCTTCAGTGTTCAAGGAAGACTATGGACTTTATCACACCAGGCCTGTAAGGCATCACAATTGCATTAGTCTAGGACAGGGGTCGGCAAGTTTTTCTTACTAGCCCCAGGTCTTCCGCGGGCCGAGGGGGGGGGAAATGGCGGCGTGCGCACTCACGCGTGCACACACAGCCCCTGCCGACCTGACCCCATCGACCCCGCTGCCGCCGCCACCACCACTGTCGCCAACCCCCACCGCCACCGCGCGCGTCACTGCCACCATTTTGTTTTCCAAAATGGCGGCTGCGACCCGTTTGTGCATGCGCAGTACTCCTGCGCATGCGCGAACGAGTCACAGCCGGCATTTTGGAAAACAAAATGGCTGCCGTGATGCGTGTGGTGGCGGCAGCAGCGGGGGTCAGTGGGGGCCGGTCCAAAGGCCTCGGGGGGGTGGACCCCTGGTCTAGGAAATGCAAACATATTGAGTTGGGGACAGTCATTATTGCACAGTTCTTCCAAATCGCTATGGTGCCACTTCTGTCGCAGCCTCTGTCTTCCACACGCTGGCCTCCACAGCCCCAGTGCCCTGCCCTATACCCTTCCCAGCATGCCTTTTGGTCTGTTTTTGTTTTTATTTTTAGTGCATTTGCCAGATCATGGCAATCTATTAAGTAAAAGTAAACAAAAGAAATTGAAAAATGAAAATGGAAAACAGCTTTCCTGGCTGTTTCCACTATCAATTTTATATAGGGAAACATGTTGTTGTTGTTAACTGTCTTTGAGTTGGCCTCGACTCATGGCCATCCAGCGGATAAAACATCTCCAAGACCCCCTGTCTTCCACCTCTGCTTAAGTTTTTAAAATGCATGCCTGTGACCTCCCTAACTGAATCTAGCCATCTGGCATGGTCTTCTTCGCTTTCTTCTGCTCTGAACTTTTCCCTGCATTATTATCTTTTCTAATGAGTCATGCCTTGTCATGATGTGACCAAAATACAACAACCTCAATTTGATCATCTTGGCTTCAAGGGGTATTTCAAGCTTGATCTGTTCAAGGGCCCATTTGTTTGTTGTTTTGGTTGTCCATGGTATCTTCAGCACTCTTCTCCAGCACCAAATCTCAAATAAATTGATTTTCTTTTTATTCGCTTTTTTCACCATTCATCTCTCACATCTGTGCATAGTGATGGGGTATAATACCATGGATTGGACAAGTCTAACTTTAGTGCTCAGTTGTATATTTTTACTATTTAGGATCATACCATAGGCAAAAACACTCTTTTGGCTTTTATTCTTTCGTGTTTCAGAGGCTTGTGTGTGCATTCCTTCTAACAAAACTAGCTCATTCTTCACATCACAAGATCACTTGTGATCTTGAGTATTTAGTTAAGAGATAATGTTTCATTTGGATTCACCTTCTTGTGGTCCTTTCTTTTCCCTTGAGCTTCCATAGCTGCTCATTTTTTGATGTTATGAAGTTTGTCATATCTCTTTGGCCAACTGACCCATGGGCCTGGTTCCCCTGTGACTGGTATCAGTAGCCTCGATGCCATCATGGAAAAGTGTGAGATCAAAGAGATCATTCCTGATGCTTTGCCTCAGTATGAAGGATGCTGTTTGGGAAAAACAAGGGTTGCATAGGCATTCTGTATCCTTCTCGATTTTCACCAGCCTGACCACATGGTTCAGGAGAAGAGAGCAAAGAAGCATGCAGTTTAGCTATGGAAATATCTTACCCATGATATTTAAATACTTACAGCAGTATGACTAAAACATTGCTGCATTCTCATTAACTCAGCAGTTTGGTTCCAGAAGGACTCCTTTAATGAAGGTGAAGGAGTAACATTTATCCTTGTATATAAGGGGTAGATAGAAAAGCCCTTTCAGTGCAGGAAGTTTATGGCTTTTTAGGAGATATTCACCATATTTATTTAAAAATGGGTTCTGACACAGTTTGTGCTAATCCTTCCGGTACATTTCTGGCTCTGGTCTTAATCTTTTGAGCCCTCAACAGCTTGGAAGCAACATACTGAAAGGACCATGTTCTCTGGTATCAACATCTCTTCAGTTGATTATCTACATCAGAGCCCCTGCCCAGAAGACCCACTCACCCACTCCCAGTAGAAAAAAGCAGGAGGATGACAACCCAGATAAGGGGCTTCCCATTTGGAGGCATGCCCTTCCCTGTCAAGTAAGAGAGAGAATGCATCTAGTCTTTCATAATTCAGAAGACATACTCAAATAACTTTGTTCAGTGAGAACCTTCAGGCTGCAGTGCTTCTCAGGATGACCCAGGGTCTTTAAGATATTTACATTCTCCCCCTCTGAGGATAACTATCAGAAAATGCTAAGGGATTCCCCCCCCCCCCCAACACAATACACAATAAAAAGTAACAAAGAGCCACGAGTATGTGATAATTTGAGCATTGGACTATAACTCTGGGGAACAGGGTTCAAATCCCTGCTCCACCCTGGAAACCCACTGGGTCACTTTGGGCAGGTCACACTCTCCCAGTTTCAGAAGGTGGCAATGGCAAACCCCTCAGAAAAAAATCATGCCAAGAAAACCTTGTGGTGGGATTCCTTAGGGTCACCATAAGTCAGAAATGACTTGAAAGCACAGAACAACAACAAAATACCATGATGCAAATATCTTGTAGCACCTCTGAGACTCTACAGACTGGCCCAAAGGGCCAGCCTTGACGGAGAAATGGGGCAGGGCAGCCGCACGCCAGCCACCCAACTCCACGCCGACAGCGTCCTGAGAGAACACCTTTCTAGAAATCTCTAGGTCCTCCAGTGCAACTCTGTGGTCAACATCTGCCAGACATTGACTATAAAATTAAGCTAGAGGAGCTACAAATGCCTAGTGGAGTGTTCTCTCTAGGAATCTCTTGGTCCTTCAGTGCAACTTTTGGTTAAAGTTGACCATAGACTTGCACTGGAGGACCTAGAGATTCCAAGAGATAACATATTAATAAAATCCGTGAATAATCAAATCAGCAAAAGTCAAGGCCGCAAATGTGGCAGGATGAGTATATTTCAAATACTGCTCCTAGTTATCACACAAACATTCATGCAGCTGGTTCTTTTTTCAGTGTTGAAACTCCAGCATGGAAAAGAGGGAAAGGATTTATGGTTCTCATTAGAGATGTGTACCTATGGGGGAGGCAAAGTAAGGGCACTTCCAAATAGGAATCCTGTCCCCTCATGGAATTTACCTTCAGTCTCCAAAGTTCTAGTACTATAGAAAGTGAAACACTGAAAATTTGTCCTGCTTATATTTGTTGTGTTCACATTCTCTTGGTAATTGTGCCTGCCACTTCTCTTTAGGGGGATGCAGATGGGCGGCAGGTCCTTCCAGAGCTGGCAAATAGGGCGCCCAAAGAGCCGCCGCGCGTTAAGACGCTGTGCCAGGAGGACATCTTGACAGCGCGCACTGTGTGTAATGGCACGTGCCATAATGATGTCCTTAGGAAGGGGTTGGGGCACCCAGAGTGTGGTTGCCCCTCCCCTTTCCTGCCTCCAAGATGGAGCAAAGCACCATCTGTAGAGGCCCTTTGTGTGCCTAAATCATATTTCTAAATGCTCAAATGAAGTTTTGTATGAATGTAATATTAGAAATTTGGGGACTGAAGGGAAATTTCATGAGGGGGGCAGAATTTTTAATTGGGAGGCAATCCCCTTCCCCCCTTTCTCCAATACCTCTGGCTCTATATCAAGGGTAGGCAACCTTTCCCCTTTAAGGGCCGAGGGACTTCAGCTCCCAGAAGCCTCAGCCATGTTGGCCAATAGTCCCATGTTGGCCAATAACTCCAGGGATTCTGGGAGCTCCTTTCACAAGTCGACGAAGGTGCGCCGCAAAAGGCTGCGGCGCACCTTCGGCAACTCTTCCACCGCAGAGTGTGCGAACGCTGCGGCGGGAGGTCCTCCTCGGAGCACCGGCCGTGCGGAGGGCCAGCTGTTCCAAGGACAACCTGGAGAAGGGGTTGGGGCGCCGATCGTGCGGCTGCCCCTGCCCTTCCCTGCCCCCAAGACGGCCCTTTAAGCCACCTGCTTAGGGGGTTAGCCAGCTTTAAAAAGGCTGTCAAGACGGATCTCTTCCGGCAGGCCATTCCTGATTAATTATCCCAGCCTCAGTTCTCCCCCGCTAGCGTTATTGTTGCCGCAACTACTTCTATTGTTCCTTCCATATTACTGTGGTGCATTTTAAGTATATTTTAATAGCTCAATTGTTTAATATTATCTTAAGCGGGGGGGGGGGTATGGGTCTTATAGTGTATTTCTATTGTATTTTTAATGCTGTAAGACACCCCGGTTGCATTCGCAGAGGGGCGGATAGAAATAAATATTATTATTATTATTATTATTATTCCTCTTACACCTAATTTCTGGGATCTTTAAGTTCTCTACTGATCTGTGGATGGTTGTACTTCAGTTTTGTTGTTATTGTTTTGTGCTTTCAAGTCGTTTCTGACTTTATGTCAACTCTAAGGTAAATCTATCATGGGGTTTTCTTGGCAAGATTTGTTCAGAGCAGGTTTGCCATTGTCCTCCCCTGAGGCTGAGAGAATGTGATTTGCCCAAGCTTATAAACCAATATACAGTCCTTTTTACCTGCACACTTATCTGCTTTGCTCTTCACTAATTTGGTGGTAATTTTTTAAAAAACTGAAATAAAACACTATCAGCTTTTTCCATTCACCCCATCATTGTTTACTAGCTTGCCTAGTGAGGGATTCTGAAGCATGAATGCCATCCTTGAATTGGCCTAATGCAACATAAGACCCTAGGACAATGAGACTTAAATTAATCATAATTTAATTAAGTCTCATTGATTTCACTACTGTAACCATGATGGGACTGGGACCAGAACTAACATGCAAAGTGACAACATGGCCATTGAGTTGAACTGGCAAAGGAGACATGATGGGTTCATTGTTGCATGAAGACATCCAATTGACAAAAAAACCTTTCAAGATTCTTTCTTTTTTTTTAGTTCAAGAAATCACGCACACAACTAAGTTGACTGATACGGATCACAGCATTTCATTATCTCCTTTGTGCCTGTTTTTGAGGATTGTAAAATTAATCTCTCTGGGAAGGTGAAAAAAGAATAGGAAAAGAACTTGGAACTGAAAAGCTAGTCAGCTGATTCTTATCAACTCTCCTTCTGAACTTTATAGAGAACATTGTACTGTTCTTCTGTCCACAATAGTGTCATGCAACATTAGATGGGCACATTCCTCTCCCACAAAACCACAAATTCACAAAAAAACGGACAAAAAAGCTCCATACCCCCCATCCCTTCATTAGACTTCACCTTCATTACATGTCCACCTTCTGCATAGGAACTACAATTTAAAGTACTGTGCACTCTCTTTGACACTTTGGTGCCATCTGTAGGAAAAAGAGGGAAAGAGAGCACACACATTAGAGAGCATTGCACATTATCTACAACGGGTGAGTGGAAGTTTTCCGGTTTTTAAAAACAAGTTGTGTCAGTGTTATTGTGCAATTCATCTACACTTATGAGACTTTTCTTGGTGTCTCCAAATGACCAAATAATCACAGAAATAATATCTAGATCCAAAGCTCATAATTACAGGTAATGTTAGTAAGAGAGGAAGCTGCTGTACAAGTGGATCAGACCTATCCATCTAACCCAGTGTGGCCAATACTGACTGGCAGCTGCTCTTGGGGTCTTTCTTGACCTTACCTATTGTTCTCTGGTATTCACATTTCTTGATCTTCCCTATAATTCACCAGGTATTTCCTGATGGTCTCCAAAGCCTTCCTAGCTTCTAAAATCAAATGAGATTGGCTGTGTTCTGGGTGTATGGTACACAATAAGTGTCTTGGGATTTTTGTGTTTTTGTTTTGTGTTGTTGTTGTTGTTTTGAGAAGCCCAAATTGAAAGAAAAGAAATCATAGTTTGAAGGATCAGAAAATGTTGGACACAGGAGCTTATCGCACCGCTAAATAAAGCTTCTTATCCCCCCTGAATTCAGTCTTGATTTGAGCAGCATCCAGATTTTGCCACTGAATCCACCACCCACATCCAGCCTGGGTCCAGGGATGCTCCGATGGCCATTTTCTTAAGTCAGAAAACTCCTGGTTTCAAAAAGAGGTGCGCCGAGCACCCGTGGTACCCAGGCTCTATCCAGGCTGGACAAAGGCAACGGATTCACTGGCACAATCCCTGTGATAGTATCCGGATGCCACCCGAATTAAGATTGAAGTCGAGAGAGGTAAGAAGGTTTATTTTAGCTGTGTGATAAGTTCTACAAACTTAGCTGGGCTTATTCACATTTGGAGATCTATACTGAAAAGTCCACAAGAATTAAGCAGGGGGAGAAGTCTTGCTCTACATTTACTTCATGGATCTAGACAGTCCTGATTAATCCTCTGTCATGTCCCATTTTATCAGCTCCTTTTAAAATGTCCCAGTTAATCTCTCCTTCTCCCACATTCCCCATTTGTTATCAGATTACTTCAGTTGCTGCAAACTGATTTCAAACTACAAAATTCAATTAACTCATCAGGGAGTTAAGGAGAGGAGGGATAGAGTCTTGACCTTTCCAATAAACTCATGCAAAAGAAAACTGCTGCAGCCTCTCCTAGCTTGTCCTTCCTCAATAAAGTTTGCCATCTTGACAACACTCAGATGCTGCTAGATCTCATGTGTCCTCATTTTCATCTGTGAAAAGTTGGAAGGTATGGATCTGTTAATGTTATGGCAACTTTGTTCTTCCCTTTAAAAAAAAATTGGTAGTTCGCTTACATTGCTGTTGTGTGCCTTCAAGTCATTTCTGACTTATGGCAACCTATCACGGGGTTTTCTTGGCAAGATTTGTTCAGAGAAGGTTTTCCATTGCCTTCCCCTGAGCCTGAGAGCTTGTGACCTTCCCAAGGTCACCCCATAGGTTTCATGGCCAAGGTGGGAATTGAACCCTGGTTTCCAGATTTATAGTCCAATGCTCAAATCACTAGATCATACTGGCTCCAAATACAATAATATTAAAGTGGCTTAGCAATTTGTTTATTTAAAAGTTTATTGGCTGTTTTAGCAGTTCATTTATTATAAACTTATAAGCCTTCACAATTTAATATAGGCCTTACATTTATTATTAATGAATTAGTATAAAGAGAACAGGATGCTGCTATGGGTTTTCACTGATGCAGCTTCAATGGATCCCAATTTCCCCAACAACAGAAAACTCCAATGAAAATGAAGAGGGGGGATAGATATTAAAACTAGCTGTAGCTGACTGATCTGCATATGCATAAGTCAACTCAATTATCATTTCATTTTTACAGCTCCCACTTGGTTTTTAAAATCAAGACAGAACAAGGCACAAAATACCTTCAAAGATTAGCCATAAAGAAAATGGAGTCTTGGTCATAAAACTACACTTTATAATGCAGGACAAAGTATTTCTAGAATAAATGCTGGCTCCTATACCCTAAATGTATAGTGATCACCTCATTCTATTACAATTTTCTCCCAAAAAGAAAAAAATAGTATATATAATTATTATTTTTAAATGATGTTGAGAGTATGTGAAGTTTACTTTCAAAAACAAATATTTATGGGCCTGTGCAGACTGCCAGAAATAGTGCAAATTGAGTTCACTTTAACTGCCCTGACTCAGTGCTAGGGAATATGGGAACCGTAGTTCATTGTGGCACCAGAGCTCTCTGACAGAGAAGGCTCAATGTCTCAGAAAAAAATAAAATTTCCATGCTTCCCTAGCATTGAGCCAGGACAGTTAAAGTGGTCTCAAACTGGATTATTTCTGACAGTCTGCAAAGGCCCTAAGTCATCTAAAATACTACAGTACTCCAATATGTATATCAACTGTTAACAATTCCAACCTACTAATAGTTCCAGAACAGCATACATATTTATGGAGAAGTTCATTACTCCATCTGCCCACCAGCTACCCAGTATCACTTATGCATGGGCATCTTGAGAATAGAGGACACCATCCCAATAGTCCATTTGGCAGAAAGCTGATATAGAGAACACACAGCCCTCCTTTAGGGCAAATATTTAAGAGCATTGGGAAAGAGAAGACATCTGTAGGGTAGGTTCATATTTCAGTCGTAGAATGCAAACAAAACAATAGTACAATATATCCCTAGCTTCTCTGGATAAAAGAAGTTTTAGGTACTGGATGTTGTGAAAACCTTCATTCTGAGGGCTTGTCTACACTAAGGATATACACCAGATATACACAACCACGTCCACACCAAAGCTGCTGTTTTAAGCCATTAGTCCAGTATAAGAGAACCCATTTACTTCAGAGTTTCCAGGAAATTCCATAGTGCTTTTGGTTCTCTTGGCTGTCTGGATAGCTGGATCAGGTCTGATTCAGCCAAATCCAGTTGTCCAGACAGCAAATGTGATGCCATACCTTACCTGTGCTGAGAAGCATAAGGGAGGGGATGGATTTTCATTGGAGTCACCACCACCACTGCATCCTTGTTGCACAAGCAGCTGCCAGAGAGAGCCTGGCTGTTGCCGTTGCTTTTGCTAAGGTCAGAATGGGGTGCCCTGTGGTCCTCCAGTTTTTTCTGGACTACAAATTCATCATCCCTAGCACTGGCCACACCTACTGGACTTGGTTGGAGTTGGAGATGAGCAACATTATGCAGCTGGAGGATCATGGGTCTCCCACTCCTGCTCTAGAGAAAAGGACTGAAAAATTCACAAAAAGAGAATCTTACGTTCCATGTTGTAGTTAAAGGCAAGTGCTGAGTGTGAGTAGGTTGAATGATGTTTGGTCTATAAGGCAATCCCAACTGTGTCTCTGAAGAACTTGCAAAGATGAAGCATGATTTGCTTTGGTTTCAGCCATGTCCTATGAAACATTCACAAATAAAACAAATTTTGGATAAGATCTTATTGTCTTCCCACTACATTGTAAAATCACTCAGACAAATGAGTCTGAAAGCAAACTTCAAAGGCATTTGCTCCCATCCATTAATCTATTCTGGTCATGAGGACTCTGAAAAACACATGGAGGTCACTGACTGAATGCTTTTGCCATTCATTCCTCAGGAAGAAACATGTGAATTCTGCACAAAGATTGAATCTTGCCACTGAGATGAATAAGAGATTTCCATCTGTGTAGGAAATCCGTGAGTACATCAGAGGGTAGAGACAATACTCTGTAATGGGGTGCAATTCTGCATATGGAGTGGGAAATCTACCCACAGACACATGTGTGGCAGGCACGAAACCTCATTCAATTGAACTTGATTCAACTTTCCTAAAAACAGGCCTCTTTTTAAGATCTTTGCCATGCATAGACTTTAGGCTTTACATCATGTGGTTTACTGCATTCTTTCTATTAGTTACACCTAGTTTATTAGAACACAAAGATCTCAGAAAAAGTCACTAAATAATAGTCCCAAAATAAATATGAAAAATTTCAGAGATTGAAAAAGTAAGAAGTGCATTTTCTTTTTCACATTCTCAAAGGCACCCTTTGGATGAAAATTAAACTGGAGTTGGGATTACATTTTTGTGTCTTTCCTCTCTTTTCCAACCCCTCCAACCCATCCCCCAAACTGGGCTCCTGATATTTAAAGCTTTCTACAATAGCCTCTGGCCATGCCTGGCTCAGCTATGTATTCATCAGGCTCTGGAATCCACAAAGAAAGCCAGGATTTATTCCATTCTGTATTAGATTTCAATCTCAAAGCCATTATTTCCTTTTCTGGTGTCTTGCTTTCAGCTTAGTTTTACTGCATGGGTTATTGTTCCCATTGACTTTTCATAAAATATTGGCTTCCAAATGTATATTAGATCCCCCCTCCAGAAGAGTCCAAGATTCCACAAGGAGGAGGCATGTGTGCTGTCACCATTATAAGAGATAACAATATGGCATTTCTTTTGTTAATACAAATCCTGTAAGGAGAAGGTATTTGTTTAGAACAGGGGTGTTCTGGTCTCAACATATGTTGTACTTAGCTATATGTGTTGGAAAAATTATACATTACATTCTCCTGACCCTAATTATATAAATAGTTATTCCCTCCCACTCTCTCATTCTAAATATCATGTGACTTTGGTCACTGATTCTTGGGCACAGTTTAACAGCTCTCTCCCAAGATTCCAAACTGCTAGTAACTGCAGTCAGCAGTCAGTCAGTAGCATGTTGTAGTTTTTTTCCCCCTGCTATCTAAAAGATGGTGAGGTTTATCTCTCTTTAGGATTTTGTTAGTTATATATTTATTTATTAAAGACATTATCATTTGTTTTTAAACTATGTAAACTGCATGTTTGTCATTTTTGGGAGTAAGTCTTTATTCTTTAGGAAAGCATATGAAGAATCATTTAGTCAGGCTCATACTTCTGCTGTTCTGCTAATGAAAGCTAGACTCTAACAAGTTTAATTTTCATACTTGCTTATTTTTGTTTCCCTTTAAAAGAGTCAACCCCCTGGGAAACTCAAATTGCACCCCACAATATGTTTAGTCAGACAGTTGACTCACATCCAGCCACTGATGTAAATTAATACTGAGCATCATTGTGGAACTAAATAACATTAACTAAAAAAGGAGATAAAGAAAGGAAGGATGAGTGGCAGAATGAGGTAAAAATGAAACGCATGGCAAAGATGCTTAAGACAGTACAAAGACAGTTAAAACTGAGATGGACAAGCCTGAAGGAGAAAATGTGTATGGAACAACCAAACACAGATACAAAGAATCAGGCCTGATCAGCTGCTAACAGCTTTATATAAAACAAACTTATAATTACACATAGGACAAGAAATCATAACTGAAATGCCCAGTTGGGAGAGAACAAGGGGCAGGAAGCATTTGTCCTCCTGAGATACCATGGGATTGCAGCACCCAGAGCTCTATGTAGCACAGCCAGTGATGAAAGATCATGGGAACTGTAGTTGGGACGCAACTACACATGGGAGGGCAAAACAAAGGCATTGTCCCACCAATTAATAATTCAGCCCCACCAAATGAAATTCTCATTCAGTCCTCAAATTTCTAGTATTGCAGAGAGCGAGACACTGAAAACAGTTCATAGGTACAACTCTCACATGTGCTGTATTTGCCTTGGTAATGTTGTCTGTCCCTTTTCTCTGGACACCTAGACTGTAGTTCTAAATGCAACTAAGGCTTTAAGTTACTGCAATGCTAGAAATTTGGGGAATGAAAGGAAACATCATTTGGTTGGGAAGAATTCTTATTTGGGAAAGCAATGCCTTCATTTCGTCCTGCCACATGTTCCTCACTTGTAGTCTAAAGTTTCATTTGGACACAATGCATTGGGATGTTTTCCTATGTAAACTGCATAGAATGGAATGGGATTTGTAATTTGTAAAGGCTTAAAATTAAAAAATCTGGGAAGAAATGAATGTATCGTTTTACCTTGTTTTCACTTGTCTTTGAAGGTATACCAAGGCAGACTTCATCATTAACAAAGAGAAGGAGGTCACCTCAGGCAGCAGATGCTGGAGAGCAGCAGCAAAATGTAGATGGAGAGATCTGAGTCAAAAAGTCTGTCCTGCAATTCCTAAGCAAGGTGGCAGCCTCCAGATATGATGGAGAGTGCTCTTCTTGTTGCCATTGCTGGAGAAAGTTTCAATCAAATTGGCTTTTGTACTTGGCATAGGAGGGCTTGCCATTTTGTTCTTCTCTTGAGACATCAAAATGTCTTCATCTAGTCTAAAGTACACCCTGGACCAAAGGAAAGTAAACTTTGGGCCTTTGCAGACTGCTAGAAATAGTGCAAATTGAGTCCACTTTAACTGCCCTGGCTCAGTGCTAGGGAATCATGGGAATTGTACTTTTTTCTGGGACATTGAGCCTTCTCTGTCAGAGAGCTCTGGTGCCACAATTTGACCTTGCTTTGATACTTACTAGATTTACTAGAACCTTGAGATCCACCCACCAGAATCGAGTGCAATAGAGTTAACAACTACATTCATTAGTTAGTTTGTATCTACAATGCAGACATAAATCAGTTTGACACCATTATGACTGTGCTGGCTCAAACTTGTGGAATCTTGCAATTTTTAGCTTGGTGAGGTATTCAGCCTGATCTGTCAGAAACTACAGATCCTAGAATTCTGTAGGATACATCATGGCAGTTAAAGTGGTGTCAAACTATTTTATTTCTGGGGTGTAGCTACACCCTTAGTCTCGACTAGAGTGGACCCATTGAATCAATAGGACTCACTGAAGTGTTGATTCACTAAGTTCCATCCACTCAGTGGGTCTGCTCTCCTTTAATTAACAACTGGATTTATGCTGAGGACAGTCCCACATCTTTTGTATCAATGCTCCATTTAAGACCCAACATGTGTTACAAAGCAGCATTAATATTATTTTATGTTTTTCAGATTTTTAATATTCAGGCATACAGATTACCAAAGGTATAAACCATTTGCTCTGTAGAAATTATAAGCCCACATTACTTTGGATAATAAACAAACCGAAAGAATGGTCAAGAATGAACATATGCCACTTAGGGCACATCACAATAATTAAAGGTTCCCCCCCCCCCCCAATTTTCTTACACCTCTCTAAAATAACAAAACTTCATTTCCCAAAAGAAAAAAATAACCTTTTCAATGAGTATATGATACATTCAAGGAAAAGAAGGAGGTTTAGCCGTACTGAACCTTTAGCAATATTATAATGCTTGCCAAATTAAATAGGCTCTATCACTAATCAGGAATAACCATGGACAATGGAGAAAAGTATGAGAATCATATGCTCTTACTTTAAAAAGACATTTCAGTCCAAAAACATCTCCAAAACAATAAGCAACAAGAAACAACTAATCTGAACATAGAGAATATGTACCAGTTTATTTATTCCTTTACCATCTACAGTCTCCACACTATCTTATGTTACATGCTTTCAAACCTAGAACTACTCAGAATAAATTAAAAGTCTGGAAAGAGAAAGGTATTATCAAATGATGATGATGATGATGATGATATGTATCCTGCCTTCCTCCCAAAATTGGGATTCAAGGCATCTTATAGTTTAAATGAGCAATACAGTTAAAAATGTACAAAAAGTGAAAATTAAAATAGAATTAAATATGAAAACACTTCAAATATCTAGATGAAAAAATAAAAAGCAATTTAAAAGATTAAAAGGCTATTTAAAATCATTCAATTTCAAACAACACAGCACCCCTGCTTATTTTTTAAGCATTTTCTGTATTAAAAAGCCTGTCAGAATAAAAAAGGTTTTTACTTGCTGGTGGAAAGACAGCAAGGAGGGGGCTGTGCAGGCCTCCCTGGGAAGGGAACTCAGTCTAGAGCAGGGGGCGGCAAGTTCCCCTTACCTGGGGCCGGGCCGAGGATCCCCTGGTCTTCTGCGGGTCGATGTTGGGGGGGAATGGCTGCACACGTGTTTGCTCGCGCATGCGCAGTACTTCCAGAGTACTGAGCATGCACGAGCGAATCACGGCCACCATTTTGGAAAACAAAATGGCAGCCGTGATTTGTTTGCGCATGCACAGTACTCGCCGCATGCGCAAACGAGTCGCAGCTGCCATTTTGGAAAACAAAATGGCGGCTGAGACGTGCACGGCAGCCGCGCGGCAGCAGTGCACACGGCGGCAGTGGGGGGGGTCAGCTGGGGTCAGTCCAAAGGCCTCGGGGGGGCGGACCTGGCCCACGGGCCGTAGGTTGCCGACCCCTGGTCTAGAGGCAGCCACCAAGAAGGCCTTCTCTTGCATCTCCCCCAGCCATGCTTATGAAAGTGGTAGAACAGAAAGCAGGGCCTCTCCTGACATCTCAGGGCCTGAGCAGGCACATAAATGGTCAGGAAGCAAACACATAATGGTCAAGAAGTAAAAAAATCACAGGACTATCTAGCAAAACATGTAAAAGTATAATATAAACTGATTACAACTTGTTCAACTGAACAAAATTGCCAAAGCTTGGTTGAAAACATATGGTCTAGCAGCTTCCCTGACACAATTCAGAATAGCTTGCTTGTCCCCATCTATATTTACTAGGAAGTTGATATCTATTTTTTAACTAGTTAATTGCAAATCATTTTAAATGTACTTACTCTGCAAAGACAATATAATGTCCCAGAAAAAATACAGTTCCCATGATTCCCTAGCACTGAGCCAGGACAGTTAAAGTGGCCTCAATTTGCACTATTTCTGGCAATCTGTAAAGGCTCTATGTTAAAGTAACTTAGGGGGACCCTATTACAGACAATACATGAAATAATGTGTAGGTTAAGTTCCACTGTGTGTCTATTCCTGCATCTACTAAAAAAACAACTATAAAATTATACACTGATGGCACTTGTGTCCATCTTTTAGAGGACTATCTGGCAAAATATGTAAAAGTATGATATAAACTGATTACAACTTGTTCAACTGAAAAAAAACTGTCAAAGCTTGGTTGAAAACATATGATCTAGCAGCTTCCCTGACACAATTCAGAATAGTTTGCTTGTCCCCATCTATGTTTACTAGGAAGATGATATCTAATTTTTTAACTAGTTAATTGAAAATAATTTTAAATATACTTACACTGCAAAGACAATATGTTAAAGTAACCTAGGGGGACACTATTACAGACAATACATGAAATAATGTGTAGGTTAAGTTTCACTGTGTGTCTATTCCTGCAAATACTAAAGAAAACAACTATAAAATTATACACTGATGGCACTTGTGTCCATCTTCTAGAGTATCTCTCTATTGCAAAGATATCCCACTACTTTGCTGGTGACAGTGTGGAGCCTGTGATACACATGAGGCACCACTGGCCAAAGGCAGCAAAATATTAAAGCTAACTTACCTATAATAGAGGTTATAATAGGGAAGAAAATAATGCCTAGAGAAGAACTGTTTTGTTATCTTTATTTCAACATGAGAAAAGCTTCAGAACAGACACTCCCCAATTAGCAATGTCCACGTGTATAGAAATTGCCCAGAACTGAAAATATGCAGAAGAATTTAGAAATTCACTTCTAGTTGAAAAGAGTTATTATATTTGCCCTTAAGGGAAAGCTAACAGCAAAAAGAAGATTCATTAGGGGAGAGATAAAAACAGAATACTTCATAGCAACTTGGTTCACTATCTCCAGAAGTCGTCTTGGTATTCCATTTTCACAGCTGAAGTCCTGGAGAGACATCCTTTCTGAATGATCATCACAGGACTTGCAATCTAACGGAAACAAATGGGATCTCATTTTCTAAGTCCCAAACTAAATGAACAGGATTTAATTCTGAACAGCCCACCCAAAGACAATGGGGTGAGTGAGACAAAGAACAAAATGGCACTTCTTTCCATTCCACTCATAGAAGCTGACCAGTGGAATCTTACTTCAGCATTGGCAAGGGGAAATCATCCTCCGTCATGCTAAGGGAACATAAGACTAACTGCCTGCAAAACCTCTGGAACACAGTTTTGTCTTCCAGTTGAAAGGAATGACCACTGGGCTGACACCTCAGTCCCATCTATACCCCCCAACAATTCCTAACTGAAGCAACTGCTTTGCCTAACAGTAGGTGCAGCTGTGTATGAAAGCTGTCTTGGTCCAGAAAGGAATTCCAGCACTGCCAGCTAGGTGGATGTCATAGGCTTTTGTTTTGAGGTTTTGGGGGCCTTGGCCAAGTAAGAGCTCCTGGTCAAACATCAGCTAGTGCAATGGAAGGGGATTGCCTTCACTCTCAATAAACTTCATATAACTTCAGTGGCATCATCAGATTGGAAACTTCAATAAATAAATGTTTTTGATTTAAATATAAAAATGGTTTACAACATTACATAAAACATACAAGAACTTAACAACACATAAGAGACATACTCACCACCACCCAACACCTATCATCTCTATACAACACATCCCATTGAAAACTGACTTCCAGCTTCCTTTCCTTTGGTTTGGTTTGTCCATTTATAACATTTCCACTTCACTTAGGTCCAAAACACACTGCAGAAACAATCCAGTTTGAGACTGCTTTAACTGCCCTGGCTCAGTACTTAGGAATCCTGGGACTTGTAGTTTCTTATGACACCAGAGCTCTCTGACAGAGAAAGCTAAATGCTACCTGCCACCACTGACACTGATGTGAGTCGCTCTTTCTAAGGTCAGGAATGAGGCACCCAGACTTCAGAGAGAGTGACTTGTGCCAGCAGTGGCAGATAGCACAATGGAATGCATGTGCGAAGAGCCACCCGGCATTGCTCCAGATGGCTCTAGATCAGGGGTAGGCAACCTAAGGCCCGGGGGCCGGATGCGGCCCCATGAGGCCTTTGGACCGGCCCCAGGCCGGTCCTGCTGCTGCTGCCGCCCCCCGCCATGATGATATTGATTATTATGATATGATATTGATTATTACTTGTTCTTGGGGTTTCCTTGCCAAAATCTCCACAGGGGTTTTGCCATGGCTTTTCTGGGGCTGAGAGAGTGTGCATGCATATTTTTTTAATTTTTATTTATTTATTTATTTATGGTGCTTCGGCCCCACAGTTGTCTGAGGGACAACAACCCGGCCCCAGGTTCAAAAAGGTTGCCTACCCCTGCTCTAGATCTTCTGGACAGCAAAAGGTGAGTGTCTAAAAGCCATTTTAAGGAAGGTATACCTCAAGTTTGGTGCTGAACTGGCCAGACAGCATCTAGAGTCTAGATCAGGGGTAGGCAACCTTTCCCCTTTAAGGGCCGAGGGACTTCCACTCCCAGAAGCCTCAGCCATGTTGGCCAATAGTCTGATGTTGGCCAATAGCTCCTGGGATTCTGGGAGCTGAAGTTCCTTGGCCCTTAAAGGGGAAAGGTTGCCTATCCCTGGTCTAGATAGTTGACACCAACAATGGGGATTGGCCCTTACATAATCTAGACTGATTGCAGTGGGAACTAGGGGAGCAATGGCATCACTAGGGGATGTGGGGGTGTGGACCACACTGGGTGACACCTGAGAGGGGGGGAACACCTGGTGGGGTAATACACCCCGGAGGGGGAGTGGGCGGCTGCCTTCCAGGTCCCGTGTGGCCACTCAGAAGGCCAGGGTGGTGGTGAGAGAGCCGAGTGCACCCTCCACCTCACTGCCAAATCACCATTCTATGCGCCGTGGCAGTGAGACGGGGGGGAGTGGCATTTTGGCCCCACCCCCAAAAGCCCCGCCTCCCCACACCGGTTGACACCCTGGGCAGGGACGCCACTGTAGGGGAGGATGTGTTATTGGCCCCATGCAAACAAGTCTGCATGGGCCAAATAACACTTCCTCCCCTAGTTTCCACGGCAGTCGGTCCGGCCGATGCAAGGCCCAATCCCCGTTGCTGGTGTGAACTATCTGGATAATGTCTGGCCAGTTCAGCACCAAACCCAAGGTATAACTCCTTGAAGCAGCTTTTAAACACTCACTTTTTGCTTTGGATCTTCCCCGATCGGGAGCCCTCTGGAGCAATGCCAGGCGGCTCTTTGCATATGTCTCCCACTGTGCTGCCCGCCACTGCTGGCATAAGTCACTCCCTCTTAAATCATGAACGAGGCACCTGGACATGTGATGGATGCTGGCTGGATGCTTCATTCCTGACCTCAGAAAAAGTGACACATGCCAGTGTCAGCAGTGGTAGGTGGCACAGCAGGATGTGTGTGTGAATGCCTTGGAAAGGGGAAATCATAATCAGTATTTGGAGCCTTGCAGACTGGAGCCTATAAATGCATGTGTCACATGATGGTCATTATGACTAACTTTTAATAAGAACTTATAACTTGTTGGAGAATCAAAGTAACTGAATTAGTAATTCACTTCTGCCCCTGGCCTGACTAGAACTTCAATTTGAGATTGTTAAATCCTAGAATCCCCTGGAGGCAAGGGTTGTGAGAGTTGTAGTTTATTAAAGCTTTGCAGCTCTGGTCCTCTCCATTTTTTCACAGAAACACTCATAGAAATCTGCACGTGGAGAAACACATGTGAAGCTCAGCAGGAAGCTCATAGATTATAGATCAAGATGTTTATCTCTGATTTCAAAAGCAATGTCTTTAGGTATGTACACTTATTTGGAATAGTGCAGTGAAATCAAGGATCGCCAAAATCCTTTTCCTACTTCTGTGAAGGACATTATTTCTAATCCATGAAGGAGAACTACAAACCTGTCCCATTCCCAATATGGAAATATTTGAGCCAAATGAGGCTTAAGCAGAACATGCAGAGTTTGCTTTTGGAATCAGCAATTTAGAATTGGGAGATAAAAAGCAGAATAATTGAGCAACATCCCATTCTGTAAATAGAATATGGTGTTTACTCCAAAATACAGTTGTTACAGGCCAGAGGAACCCTTTTTTCAAAATGGAAAATTACAGCCCATCCACCCCAATTGTCTCAGTTTCACAGGGACAGTCCTGATTAATTCTTGTTTTCTCATTTTTAGCTGCTTTTAAAATGTTCCAGTTTCTCTCTCTTCCTTTCACTTTCCCCCTTTGTTATCAGCTTACTTCAAATTGCAAACTAAGTTCAAAACTAAAAAATGTAGTGAACTCACAAGGGGGATAAGGAGAGAAGGGGCAGAATCACTCTTCCTTGTAGGCTCAGGCAAAAGCAGCTACAACTTTTCTTAATGTGTATATTCTTCCTCATTAATAACTTTTGCCATCTTGATCACACTCTGATGTCCCTTAACCACACATGTCCTGGGTTTCATATGTGAAATCTTGGAGAGTACAGTTAGCCTTCTGTATCCACGGATAAAAGCATACACACACACACAAACAAACAAACATATATATATATATATATATACACACAAGCTCATAACAAAGGGGGGAAATGGCAAAATCAAGCTATGCTATTTGGAATACAGTATATATATTCCAAATAGCAAAGCTTGATTTTGCCATTTTATATAGGGGACACCATTTTACTATTCATTGTATTTAATGGGACTTGATCATCCATTCCCGTGTCTCCCCTACTTATCTTTATTAGTACACACATCAGAGGGTCATGGACATATATTGAGGGCACTCAAAGTTGGATTAAATTATTTTGCCATCTAAATCTCAAAATTTATTCAGTCATGCAGAGAGACATTTGGTCTATTTGACCTTCCTATGATATGTTCATTTCAAAGGTTCAATTTACCTTTGGGAGAAAGGAAACACTAAATTTCCCAATCATCCAAACATTTACAGGATGTCCAAAATAGACATCTTTCTGGTCTATTCTGGGGTAATTAAGAACCCCAAATGTCAAATATTTCTTAAACAATTATTGTTATAAATAAAATTGCCATACGTATTAACCAATAATTGTAATTTTTAAAAACAAAACTTTAGGTATAAATAAGATATCATGGTTGCATTTAAAATTTGCTGGCAGTACAACATCACCCTCTACTGCTTATCTGGCTGAACTACTAGAAGAATTTAAGATTTAGATTGTCTTACAGTTCAGTTGATGTATCCACCAGTTGAAATCATTCAGATATTGTTTTTCCGGGGCTTGGATTACTAGTAAGATGTCATTCATTCAGAAGGGATATAAAATCTCTAGAAGTACTGAGAGCTTCCAGTTTGGTGGTGGTGGTTGTTGTTGTTGTTGTTGTTGTTGTTGTTGTTGTGATTTTACTTGCATATTCACAAATTTGCATTCTTGAAATATCCTGGGTATCTCTCTTTCTGTCCCCCTTGTGTTTTCCCTCTGCCTCCCACTGATCACATGTCACATCACGACTCATGCAACATTTCACAAATTGATTTTCACTAATTTCCACTGAGCATGTTTTATTCATGAGTTATTGTCAAAACGCTTACATTCAGATCATTCTATTTTGGTGCAAACGTTCTTCTTTCCTTCGTTTGATTTCTGTTGAATCTGCATCCTGGAAGCAATAGCTGTGTATACTGGTCACAGCCATCTTAGCTAGTTCTAAAGTAATATAAACAGACAGCCAAGAAGGAAAGCCAGTATGGTGTTCTGGTTTGAGAGTTGGACTAGGACTCCCCTCGCTTGGCCATGGAAACCCATAGGGTGACCCTGGGCAAGTCAAACTCTCTTAGCCTCAGAGGAAGGCAAAGGCAACCCCATTCTGAACAAATCTTGGCAAGAAAACGCTTTGATATCTTAGGGTCCCCATAAGTCGGAAACAACTTGTTAAAGTATAGAATTTACAAGATGTAGTAAAGGTCATGAACTTGCATGGTTTTAAAAGGGGATTAGACAGATTCATGCCAGATAAAGCTAATGATGGGTACCACTCATAACAACTATGCATTGGCCCTAGCATGAGACACAGCATACCTCTCAATACCAGCTCTTATGGAAGGCTACTTTGCCCTTATCTTTGTCTTGTGGGATTCCCACATATCTGGATAGAATGCTAGATTAGTGGGACCCTTGTTCAGACCCATATTGGGGTCCTTATGTTCATCCAATTTTCTACTGAAAGCATAACCTTTGGTCATAACAGAGGTTCAGGAATTCCAACCTAAAAGAGATTCCCAAAGCTGACAAACTTCATTCCCTCTCCCCACTTTTCCACTTTATACTGAAATTAACATGGGTATTTCATTGAAAGCAGAGCACAACCAGTACGTAGAGAAATCTTGTAGCACCTTTGAGACTAACTGAAAGAAAGAAATTGGCAATTCAAGCCAGTCTGCACATCATTCACCAAGACTGATTCATAAGTAACTCTAACGGATTGGATCCAAAGGCTCTTGGTAGAACAAGTCTTTGTGTTACAAGAGACTCCTTTAATCATCAGAAGGAATCTACCATCAGGAAAGTCTCCTTCTATCAGAAGAAGTTCCTTCTGTTCAAGGAAGAGAAGCTCTGAATCCAAGCAGTGTTCTTGTACTCTTGTGACCCAGTTCCCCATATGTCTTGACAAGCTGCTTAGTAAGGTGAGGAAAACAACCTGCCCTCTCGACCCTTGCCCATCATGGCTGGCCGTCCAGGGAGGGGATGCATTGAGGAGATTCCTCATGGATATCATCAATGCATCCTTCAGGGAAGGACATGTCCCATCTTGTTTGAAGGAAGCGGCTGTTAGGCCCCTTCTGAAAAAACCTTCCCTGGATCCCCTGGATATGAGTAACTGTTGCCATTTTTGAGCAAGATAATCGAGAGGGTGGTTGCTCTTCAGCTCCAAGCTGTCTTGGATGAAACCGATTATCTAGACCCATTTCAAATCGGCTTCAGGACAGGCTTTGGGGTTGAGACTGCCATGGTTGCCTTGACCGACGATCTGCGTCTGAGCATCGACAGGGGTAGTGTGACCCTGTTGGTGCTCCTAGACCTCTCAGCGGCTTTTGACACAATAGATCATGGCAACCTCTTGGGCCGCCTGAGGGGGTTAGGTATCGGGGGCACTGCCTTGCAGTGGTTCCGGTCCTTCCTCTCGGGAAGGTCCCAGAGGGTGCTACTCGGGGACAGTGGCTCCAGTAAGAGGGAGCTCACTTGTGGGGTCCCTCAGGGTGTCATCCTGTCCCCAATGTTATTTAACATCTATATGAAGCCGCTGGGTGAGATCATTCGGAGTTATGGAGCTGGGCGTTATCAGTACGCTGATGACACCCAAATCTATTTCTCCTTGTCTCGTTCGTCGGCTTCGAATTCCAATGGCATCTCTTCTCTCAATGAATGTCTTCGAGTGGTAATGGGCTGGATGAGGAAAAACAGATTGAAACTGAATCCGGACAAGACGGAGGTGCTCACGGTAGCGGCCCCAAAACCTAGAAGTGGGTTGCAACCTCCAGTCCTGGATGGGGTCACACTCTCCTCCAGTGACTGTGTTCGCAGTCTGGGGGTGCTCCTTGACTCGTTGCTCCTGATGACAAATCAGGTAAATGCGACAGTCAGGAGCACCTATTATCGGCTTCAGCTGATATGCCAGCTGCGCCCTTTTCTGGAAGTAAGGGATCTTGAGACTGTTGTGCAAGCACTGGTAACCTCACGCCTTGACTTCTGTAACACGCTCTATATGGGGCTACCCTTGTGCTTGGTTCGGAAATTACAGCTGGTACAAAATATGGCAACCAGACTTATTTCAGGAACAACTAGGAGGGACCACATTACTCCGATCTTGAGGTCCCTCCACAGGCTGCCTATCAGCTTCCGGGCCCAGTACAAGGTGTTGGTTATTACCTTTAAAGCCCTAAATGGCTTGGATCCAAACTATCTCAGGGACCGCCTTCTCCCATACAATCCTCCCCGTGCACTCCTGTCTTCTGGGAGGAACTTGCTGCAGCCTCAGGAATCGAGGCTGGCAGCTACCTCCCAGAGGGCTTTTTCAGTTGTCACCCCCAGACTCTGGAATGGCCTGCCGGATGAGATCCGTCAATTGACATCATTAGACAGCTTCAAAAGGGCTGTCAAGACAGATCTCTTCCGGCAGGCCTTTCCAGACTAATTATCCCGGCCTTGGGTATTCCCACCCCAATGTTCTTCTCGTGGCCCCATCTACTGATGGAATGAAGAATATTGCTATGGGCTAATGATATCTCTTTGTATCATGTTTTTAAATTTTCAGATTGTGATTTTAATCTTTATTGATTTAATATTGTTTTAAGGGGGGGGGAAGGAAATGTTTTTGGTTTTATGTATGATTTTACTGTTGTGAGCTGCCCGGATTGGGTTTCCCAAAGGGCGGGATATAAATAAATTTTATTATTATTAATTTTATTATAAGTAGTAGAAGTTTCCCTGCTGGTTTCATGCTCCACTAGAACCCAAAAAGGCAGAAATATTCTACCCTGACCTGTACACATTTAAGCCTTTGGCCTTAATTATTAATTTAATAGTTAATGCATACTAACTGAAGTTTTCTGTCTTTTTCAATATTCTATTGTTAACTGCTCTTGAGTCGTCCCTGACCCATGGTGATCCTATGTATGAGACATCTCCCAGACAGTTTCTGACATATAAATTCTTACTGAATTATCCAGCATGAGGTTTACAGGTCCTTGGCATACTTCAGGTGCTAAAGAAGTTCTTTACTGGTATTGAGCTCTCTATTATCTATTCAAGAATGTATCAATTGCAACTTAAACACTGGGCAATCTTCTATGTACCTGCTTTTCTGTCAAATTACACAAAGAAAAATGAGGCATTTTTATTGCAATTTGTTTTTGTTGTGTGCCTTCAGGTTTATTCCGAATTATGACAATGAAAATCCCCTCTGAAGAAAGTTGCCAAGAAAACCCCATAATAGGTTCACCTTAGGGTTGCCATAAGTTGGAAACAACTTGAAGGCACACCACCATCACAGCAACAACAAAGGAGATCCTATCACTGGGTTTTCTGAGGGTTGAGTATGTGTGATTTGCCAAGGTGGGCCAAGGTCCTAAGGCCAAGCAGGGATTCAAATCCTTGTCCCCAGAGTCAAGTTTATCACACAGGAGGGAAGCATCCTCCTCCCATGAATAAAGCGCATTTAAACCAGTCAATATCTAATAATAATAATAATAATAATAATAATAATAATAATAAATATTTTTATCCCACCCCTCTGCGTAATGCAACCAGGGCAGCTTACAACATTAAAAATATACATTTCATATCCTACAATCCCTCCCACCCCTTAAAATACTATTAAACAATAACAATTTAAAACACACTTAAAATAAAATACAAATAACCAAATAACAATAACTATAACTGCAGCAGAATCAGGGGAGCAGGTTGGACTATCTCTTGATGACCAGGATATCTATTCAGGAAAGGCCTGCCGGAAGAGATCCATCTTAGCAGCCTTTTTAAAGCTGTTCAAGGTGGTAATATGACGGATCTCATTCGGCAGGCTATTCCATAATCTGGGAGCGGTTGCCGAAAAGTTCCGCTGGGCGGTTGCAGACAGCCTAATTTTTATAGGCTGAAGCAGATTCCACCCAGAGGACCTGAGAGCGTGGGGTGGATTATATGGGAGGAGGCGGTCCCGAAGATAGGTTAAATGGCTTTCAGACAATGTCCCTTACGTTGCCATTATTCTGCAATTAACCTGTGAATAAAGTGGCAAAATCACACCACTTTTTATTCACAGGAAAATCCCGAAAATAAAAAGCAGTGTGATTTTGCCACTTTATTCACGGGCTAATTGTGGGATAATGGTGGGACAATGGCGAAGTCAGGGACATTGTCTGAAAGCCATCCCGCTCTTGAGGGATATTGACAGGTTTAAATGTGCTTTATTCATGGGATTGCCTCCCATGTGATAAAGTCCATAGTTCAATGGTCAAACCACTACACCACACATTGCAATTAGTACTTAGCTTCCTAGGTTGTAACAACAGTAATTTTAAAGCACAGTTGAAAGATCACTCAGTGCTTTTTAACCATCTGAAAATGGTCATAGAGGTAGTGGTAGTGGTGATGGGTAGACCAATGGCATTTTGTAACAATATAATAAAAACAGTCAATGTACATGTTTACAACCATAGACTGTAACAACAGTTAAATGCATTAACAAATTAAAGTGATTCTTATCATATATTATTAACAATGGTGTCATTTGTAATTTTTATTTCAAGAGTAAATTAAACAAATTTGTGTTCTGCGCACAACAACACTGACGTTTTCTCTTAGGTCAATTCATTTTTCTCCTTGCAAAGATAGAAAAGACAGTTTCTATCCCCTATAATTTTGCCACTGCAAGGAAGAAGAAAAAAACTCTGAAACTAAAGAGAGAGAAAAGAAGGCCATATTGAGAATGTTGGTTTTCAGACAGTGAGATGTAGAGCTTGTTCATTGATACTTTTAAAGTTATAAAGCATAGTTGTTGTTGTTGTTGTTGTTGTTGTTGTGTGCCTTCAAGTCATTTCCAACTTATGGCGACCCTAAGGTGAACCTATCATGGGATTTTCTTAGCAAGATTTGTTCAGAGGAGGTTTGATATTGCCTCTCCCTGAGGCTAAGAGAGTGTGACTTGCCCAAGGTCACCCAGTGAGTTTACATGGCCGAGCTGGGATTTGAACTTTCATCTCCAGTGTCATAGTCCAACACTCAAATCACTACACCATGCTGGCTCTCACCATAAGGATGGGACTACCACAGTAAAGGTGCTCTCTCTAGTGTCTAACAGCAATAGATCATATCAGCAAGTACATAAGCCTCTGGCTAATCCTAGTGCTAGGATTAGCAGGTCTCTATGAGTGCTAGCAGATTTTCCCACAACCTGGTTTCAAGCTATTTGTGTAAAGGTGCAAAAAGGATCATATTATGGTTACTGTCTGTAAAATGGGTTTGTCAATATCAATCTAAAAAGCAGAGAAAGGGAAATATCACTCAATTGACTGATTACCTTGGCAAGGGATTCTCTGTGTAGCTGTTAGAGGCTCCCTATGTATTCCCAGTGGTTATGGTTGACATGCAGAGAAACCATAGAGCTTCTACAGAAAACCATTTAACTACACAAACTCTACCAATTTGTGGAAACTGATAGGTAAAATTCTGCCTTCGTTTGGAAAGGAGGGTAGGCAACCAAGCTTAACTGCCCTTGAGTCGATCTCAACTCATGGCAGCCCTATGGATGAGACATCTCCAAGACCCTCTGTCCTCCACTGTTCTGCTTAATTCCTGCATTCCCTTAATATCCATGACCTCCTTAATAGAGTCCATCCATCTGGCATGTGGCCTTCCTCTCTTCCTACTTCCCTCCACCTTCCCCAGCATTATTGTCTTTCCCAATGAGTCCTCTATTCTCATGATGTGTCCAAAGTACAACAGCCTCAATTTGGTCATCTTGGCTTCCAGGGAGGTTTTCAGCTTGATCTGCTCTAGGACCCCTTTGCTTGTCCTTTTAGCTGTCCATGGGAACTTTAGCACTCTTCTCCAGCACCACATTCTCTCAAATGCATTTATTTTCTTCCTATCATCTTTCTTAACTGTCCAGCTCTCACATCTATACATGTTAATAGGGAATATAATGGCTTGTATGATTCTAACTTTTGTGCTGAGTTGTATATCTTTGCATTTTAGAGTCTTTTCTAGTTCTTTCATAGACACCCTCCCCATCTTTAATCTTCTTCTGATTTCCTGACTGCAGTCCCCATTTCTATCAATGTTTGATCCCAGGTATGGGAATTCTTTACTATTTCTATTTCTTCATTGTCTAGGTTGAACTTGTGAAGGTCCTTGGCAGCCATATTTGTTTTCTTTATGTTCAACATTAAGCCTGCCTTAGCATGTTCTTTGATCTTCCTTAGTAGGTGTTCCAGGTCTGTGAGGTTTTCTGCTAGTACTATGGTGTCATCTGCATATCTTAGATTGTTGATATTCCTTCCTCCTATTTTCTGTGTCCAAGTCTGCTTTTCTTATAATATGTTCTGCATATAAGTTGAACAAGTAGGGTGATACGATACAGCCTTGACTGACCTCTTTGCCAATTGGGGGCCATTCTGTCTTGATAGTAACCTCTTGTTCTGAGTCCAGATTCCTCATCAGGACTATCAAATGTGTTGGCAATCCCATGCCTTTAAGGGCATTCCATAGCTTTTCATGATCAATGCAGTCAAAGACTTTGCTATAGTTTATAAAGCACATGCTGATTTTATTTTGGAATTCCCTGGTTTGCTTCATTACCATCATACGTTTGCAATGTGGTCCCTAGTGCCTCTACCTTTCCTGAACCCTGCTTGAACCTCTGGGATTTCTCTCTCCATGTTTGGTTGAAGTCTATGGAGTACTGTATGACAACCAAGCTACCCAGGAGCAAAGACTCCACAGCAGTTGATCACCTCTGGACATAATTTATTTATAAGTTACATCAGAAATTGTGCAGCCCTCCAGATGTTGTTGCTGTGGCTTCCAGTGCTCCTGACTATTAGCTAGGGCTGCTGTGAGCTGGAGTCCAGAAACACTTGAAGGACTGCAAAATTCCCAACCTTTAGTCCCATTTATATCTTGCCATTGTCCAATGTGTAAAAGGTTGTGGATCTTCAAGCTGTCTTTTTTACAACCATGTAGGTCATGCTCAGAGAGGGCCTATGAATAAGCTCAATGAGAATTTGAACTTGACTTTCCTCCATCTCAGCCCAATTCTCTAACCACTACACAAAAGTGTCTCTCAGTCTACATGGCAAATAATTCTATATGTTATGTAGGAAGGATTTTTTTAAAAATAACTTTCCCCATGTGGAATATAATTCTTACTTAGTTATAACTACAATGATTCACCTGATAAACAACCGGGGGAAATATTTTCTAACTGAAAACATTTATGCATTGCCTTTTCACCAAAATTGCTATCTAGAACAGATAATGCAAACATGTAGAAATATAACAATAATACTATCAATACTGAGAGTCAGTGTGGCCTAGTGGCTTGAATGTTGGACTATGATTCTGGAGACCGGGTTTCGATTCCCCACTTGGCCATGAACCCACTAAGTGACCTTGGGCAAGTCATATGCTCTCAGCCTCAGAGGAAGGTAATTGAAATCTCCTCTGAGGAAATCTTGCCAAGAAAATCTCATGATAAGTTGACCTTAGGGTTGTCACAAGTTGGAAATGATTTGAAGGCACACAACAACAACAGTAACAAAACTAATTATGGTATATCAAAACCAACAGAAGAATTTTACTGCTAAGATCTAATAATAATAATAATAATAATAATAATAATAATAATAATAATAATATTTTATTTGTATTCCCGCCCCTCTGTCAATCTTCAAAATTTAAATAATCCTAACGGTCTGAACATACAAAAATGTTCTTAATTGGCACTTAAAATTATGTGAGTGCCTGCTGAATATTGCTTGGGAATATTTGCTAGCATTGAGTATTGTAGTTATGGATTCATAAGCTAGATTTATAGAATCATAGAGCTGGAAGAGACCACAAGACACCCCCCCCCCACCATGCAGGAACTCAAAATCAAAGCACCACGAACAGATAGCCATCTAGCCTCTGTTTAAAGACCTCCAAAGAAGGAGACTCCACCACTCTCCGAGGGAGCATGTTACATTGTCGAACAGTTCTCCTTGTCAGGAAGTTCCTCCTAACGTTGAGGTGGAATCTCTTTTCCTGTAACTGGTCTGTATTCAGTCAGACTATATAGCCTTAATGTAAAACTACACAAATGCTACATCTTAAAAGCCAGCAGCTAGATCAGGTGAAGGAGGTCCATTCAGCTTCTGATTGGGGTGCGAGTAGGATTACTTTTCCACTCCACTCCTGTCAGTGAGTGAGGCTGTGACAATCAGAAGCAGGGCCTCTATTGAAAGTCCTTGTTGCAGCCTTAGTTGAGAGAGAGTGGACATCATCCTCATAATGTCCCAAATGGAAGCTGAAGGTACTTCTTTGTGATCTGGCCGATGGCTCTTAAGACGTTATCACACGGGGAGCTCCGAACAGAAGCTGGCTTTAAAGTGAAAGTGCTACCGCAAAAGTGGAAGCAATAAATTAGCCGGCTTTCCCGTGTGAAAACCTCCTGCGCATTTAAAAGAAGGTTACTCTAAATGGAAAGTAAGCAGAAACTGCTTCTTTTTATTTTCGGAAGATCCCCGAAAATAAAAAGAAGCAGTTTCTGACTACTTTCTGTTTGGATTAACTCGTCTGAAAATATACCCGCTTTTGCAGGTTATTTTCAGTTTAAACCCCCATTTCCTCACAGGATTTCCCCCGTGTGATAACGTCCTTAGAGTGGGTAGCAGCAAGGTCAGGCCAGGAGACATTACTTAGTTACACAGATGTAACTTAAGTTGCAGATGTACAATATCTGTAATTACACTCGTTCCTCCCCATTCACAGACTTGCCATCCATGGGTTCGGTCCTTTGCAGACAGCAAGTGGGGAGGGACAAAATGGTGTACATGTTCTAGGCATGTGCACAGCGCCACACACAACCACACACAGCCATTATAACCAATGGGGCTTGAGCATTTGCATTTTTTCCAATTCGCGGGGCAGTGGTGTCCGGAACGGATCCCCCATGAATTGGGAGGGACAAGTGTATTTTGAAAATCCCGGGGGTCACCACAGAGAAGACCCAATTGTTTACCCTGGAGACGGTTACAAAGTTGCATAACAGCCATTTTAAATATTTGAAAAGATGTCATATTGAGGATGGAGCAAGGTTGTTTTCTGCTGCTCCAAAGATTATGACATGGAGCAATGAATTCAAGATTTAGGAAAAGAGATTCCACCTAAACATTAGGAAGAAGTTCCTGATGATAAGGACTGTTTGACAGTGGAACACACTCCCCTGGAGAATGGTGGAGTCTCCTTCTTTGGAGGTTTTCAAACTGAGACTGGATGGCCATGTGCTGAGAGTGCTTTGATTGTGTATTCCTGCATGACAAGGGGTTGAAGTAGATGGTCCTTGGGATCTCTTCCAACTCTAGGATTCTACGATTCCCACTTTACCTTTACATATAGGGCACTGAGAGAAGGGAACCCAAGTAAGAATTGAATTGAATTTGTTTTGAATGGGAATGGCTGTCTCTTAATTTAGAACTTGCAAAAGCTTTCCCCTTTTAATTATTATCAATGCTATTATAAATAACTACTTCATTTAAATCCCACCCACCCCCAATCAGGACTCAAGACAGCTCACAAGTCAAAACAAATACAATATAGGTCCAAAACACACTGCAGAGATAATCCAGTTTGAGACCACTTTAACTGTCCTGGCTCATTGCTAGGGAATCCTGGGAATTGTAGTTTTGTGAGACATTTAGCCTTCTATATCAGAGCGCTCTGATACCACAACAAACTACAATCCCCAGGATTCCCTAGAACTGAGCCAGGGCAGGTAAAACAGTCTCGAACTGGATTATTTCTGCAGTGTGTTTGGCATTTATAATCCCAGAATCCTACCACCAGCATGCCTGAGATGCTGTCCAAGAATGTTGGGAGTTATATTCTCCCTACCCCCCAAAAAAGTAACTTTTTCCCGTCTCAGTTTTACAACAGCGGAAGCAACAAACCCTCCTTCTAAGAGAGCTGGGAGAGCCAAGCCATGAGTGGCATCACTAGGGTTGGCATTGCTCAGTGTGGTAATTCATGGTGTCACCTTTTTCCATCCCACGCCATACAGAATCTTTAGGAATGTTTTTTGTACTAAAGTTATTCATACATCGTAACTGCCGTATATTACTGAATGTCACGGTAATAACTGTGACATAAACAGCAAGCAAAATTAAAAGTATACTTTTAAATTATTATTATTGTTATCATAACTAACTACTTTAATATCACACGCACAGCCTAAATGTACATACAGTGACCTCTCCACATTTGTTGGGGTTGGGGTGAAGGACTCCCGTGAATGTGGAAAAACTGCAAAAAAAACCAAACCCAAACCAACTATTCTTTTTGGAAATTATCGCACAAGCTAAAAAACACTGGGAAACGTGACTTACCTCTCTCGAATTCAAGTAAAATTCAGACTGCATCCGGATACTATCACACAACTTTCCCCCAAAAAAACTACCATCTGGATGCAGCCCAAATGAAGCCCGAGTCACTTAACTCGCTCCAGCAGCCATTTATCAAAGTTGTTTGAACAATGACCGCTACATCTAGATGGTGGGGTTTTTTTTGGGGGGGAAGCCATGCGATAGGATCTGGATGCAGCCTGAATTTTACTTGAATTCAGGAGAGGTAAGTCACGTTTTCCAGCGTTTTTTAGCTTGTGCGATGATGTCCTTTACGTAAGAGAACACCTCTCTAGGAATCTCCAGGTCCTCCAGTGTAACTCTATGGCCAACATCTGCCAGAAGGTGATCATAGAATCATGCGAGAGGACCCACAAATTCCTAGAGAAGTGTTTTCACTAGGAACTTCTAGGTTTTCCCGCACAACTCTGTGATCACCTTCCAGCAGAGTTGCATTGGAGGACCTAGAGATTCCTAGAGAGAACATATTAACCAAAACTGCAAATAATCAAATCTGCAAAAGTTAAAGCCGCAAATGTGGAGGGTCAACTGTAGTTTCATGTGATTGAAGGGAAAATTTGGCAAGATATGATGTTTTCAGAGAAATTTTTAAAAGAATAAAAAATGTATTTTAAATTTTAAATTATTTTTTTAAAACATTTTAATTCCCCCCCCACACACACACAAAAAACTAGAGCCTCTCCTTTCTCCTGCTGAGCCTCATCCCACTCACCCAATCTCTTCAGCATTTTAAAGGGACACAGGTGAATGCCACAGGCCATTTCTGCCAAGACAGATGTTTGGGGAGCAACGGTGTCACCCCACTTTAAGGTCTCACCTGGTGCAGTCCACAGTCCTCACACATCCCTGATGACACTCAATAGATGAAGCTACAGTATTTAAAGTGGCGGCAAACTACATTATTTCTACAGTGTGTAGATGCACCCACAGGTCTTCCAGATAGCCTGGATTTAAACTACAATTCCCACAATCCCATTCCTAAGAGGCCACACTGTCTGAGGATGCTGGGACACTATATTCCCCCCAACCTAAATATATAAATAAAGGAAAATTTCTCCCAGCTCAGTTTTACAGCAGCAGAAATAGTGTGTTTTCCTCCACTTTAGGCAGGGTGACCAGATGTCCCAACCGCCAAGGAGGACAAGGCACCACCAAATGTAGGACATTGGAGGAAAATGTAGGACATTTCTCCAATAAAACCTGAAAGCACTCATAGGAGTTTATCACACGGGGAAAACTGGAAGTTTCAACGGGTCAGAAGCCACGATTATCCAGCGTATTAGGCACAATTGTGTGAATGGCTTTCACATGACATTGTGCACAAACCACTTGGAATCTGACAGGAAAGTGACACGAACCAGCAAATAGGCATTTTCGGGAAAATACCATAAATTTATTTCCGTTTCATTAATTAATTCACTTTTTTGCTCAATTGCTCTAGTGGGAAAGCCATTAGTAGGATTCTCCGTTTCTGTACTTGTTGCCAGATTTCCCATGGTTCTTTGGGACGAGTAGCCAGGGCTCTTAAAAGAACAGCTGCTCAAGGAAGGCAGGGACGCCTGTTGCTGAGAGGGATGCAGACTTTCACGCTGTTTTTCTACCTTTCCTAGGACGTTATCACACGGGGAGTTGTGGGGAGAAAGTGGAAATAAACGGGACGAGCGGAAGACGTTAATTTACGGGATTTGTCCCATTCCGCCTCGTCTGATAACTAAATTCGAATTTAAAAGGGGGTTAATTTGAACAAAAACCTGGTCTTTTCAAATCCTCAAAAATCCCGAAAATGAAAAGATCAGGTTTTCGTTCGAATTAACCCCCTTTTAAATTCGAATTTAGTTATCAGACGAGGCGGAACGGGACAAATCCCGTAAATTAAAGACTTCCGCTCGTGCCCATTTATTTCCACTTTCTCCCCGCGACTCTCCATGTGATAATGTCCCTACTCTTTTGGGTAATGTTTTGTTCTTTTTACTTAGGTCGGATACCATTTCTTGGAAAGTAAGGGACAGTACAAGATATTTTTATAAAGAAAATTGTGTAAAAAAAATTTGTTTATTTCTCTGGGTGATTTCTGGTGACGCAGCTACTTCTTCTCTGCGCACATGCAACAAAAGTGATTCCCAAACCATTATCGGGATTTATACACATCTGTGTGAAAACCAAATACGTATTCTACCCTCTTTCTTGCTGAGTTTCTGGTGCGTTATTGTGTTCTGCGTGTGAAAATCATTCACGCATTGCTTGCTTTTGCGAGCTGCAGCCGCTTTAATCATTATTGGGATGGAGGTACATATGGTCCCTGGGTGATAAACTCCCTAGAAATATAAATCCACACTTCTTAGCCATGCTCCAAATGGAGGACTTTTTACAATTCCTCTTGGACAGAAGGTGGAAATCTAGGCAGGGGCGACCAGTTGTCCTCCTTTTCCAAGACGTGTCCTCCATTTCAACTTTCTGCCCAGGAGGAATTCCAACAGCATTTAAAGTGGTATCAAACTGCATTATGCCTACAGTGTGTAGATGCACCCATGGATCTGCCAGATAACCTGGATTTAAGCCATACTTTGATACTACAAGTTCCAGAATCCCATGCCTAAGAGGTTAAACTGTCTGAGGATGATGGGAGTTGTATTCCCCTCCATGGGAGGGGGGAAATTTTTCTCAGTTCAGTTTTCCAGCAGCAGATACAGCGAGTTTTCCTCCACTTCAGAGGTGAAGCCAAGCGTGGTGTAGTGCTTTTGAGTGTTGGACTAGTGGAGACCAGGGTTCGAATCGAATGGAAACCCATTGGGCAAGTCACACTCTCTCAGCCTCAAAGAAGGAGCCCATGGCAAACCACCCGCCCTCAAGAAATCTTGTAAACCCCATCAGTCAAGACCGACTTGAAGGCACACAAGAAGAAGAAAAGCGTCTCCACACACAGAAATAGCTCCGGTTCCGACCCGCGACAGTGGCCACATATCCCGGCCCATCCATCCATCAGATGGCGCTCCAACCACTGGACACCCTTGTCCTCTCTGAACAAGACTGAACCGGGAGGGGCTCCATCCACAGTGTATTAATAACTCGGTTTGACGCCGCTTTAACTGTCTTGGGTCCATGCTGTGGAATTCTGGGAATTGGAGTTTGTTGCGGCCCCAGAGCGGAGCAGAATTCCACAGCATGGACCCCAGACAGTTAAAGCGGCGTCAAACCGAGTTATGTACAGTGTAGATGGAACCAGGAAGGCGAGGCAAGGGTTACAGGCAGCATCTGGTCTTAAAGCCTCCCCCTTGGAAGCCCACCCAGCCTCAGAGGTCTTAGGAGGGAGGGTTTTTGGGTGGGAGCCGAGCCTGCAGCCCTTGCAAGCGGAGGGAGCCTGGGAAGTCACAGCATCAGAGGAGGAGGAAGAGGAGGAGGAGGAGGAGGAGGAGGAGGGCGGGCATCCCTTCATGCGGCTCCTCTCTTTCTCCTCCTCCTCCTCCTCCTCCATCCCTGGCTCCCGCGGTCCCTCCTTCCCTCCGGCGGCGGCTGCTGCTGCTGCCTTCTTCGGTCCTCCTCCTTCGGTCCTCCTCCTCCTGGGCCCAGGCTGGCCCGGTGCTGGTGGTGCTGGTGGTGGGGCGTCGGGGGGCCATGAGGCGGGCGGCGTCGGCCCTCCTGCTCTGCCTCCTGGGCTGCAACGTCTGGAAGGCGGTGACCAAGACCTTAGCGGCGGCGGCGGCGGCGGCAGATGCGGCTCAAGGTCGGTGGGCGGCCGAGGGAACCAGGGACTGGGGAGCCAGGCAGAGAGCGAGGGAACGAGGGAGGCAGAAGACGCGGCCGCCGAGCCCCAGCGCGCTTTTGTCAGGCTCTGCGGAGGCCAGCCTTTCTCTCTCTCTCTCTCTGCCTGTCTGCCTTGCTTCCTTTCTTTCCATCCTTCCCTTCCTCCCTTTCCCTCCCTCCTTTCTATCTTCCTGTCTGCCTTCCTTCTTCCCTTCCTTCCCTCCCTCCTTTCCTCCCTCCCTCTTTTATTTCCTCCCTCCTTCCCCTTCTCTCCTTCCTCCCTTTCCTTCCTTCCTTCCTTCCTTCCTTCCTTCCTTCCTTCCTTCCTTCCTTCCTCCCTCCCTCCCTCCCTTCCTTCCATCCTTCCTTCCTCCCTCCCGCCTTCCATTTTCTCCTTCCTTCCTTCCTTCCTTCTCCTTCTCTTCTCCCTCCCTCCTTTCTTTCACTCCTTCCTTCCTCCTTTCTTTCCTCCCTCCTTCCCTCTTTTCTTCTTTCCTTCCTTCTTCCTTTCCTCCCTCCCTTTTTCCTTCCTTCCTTCCTTCCTTCCTTCCTTCCTCCCTCCCTCCCTCCCTCCCTCTTTCCTTCCTTCCTTCCTTCCTTCCTTCCTTCCTTCCTTCCTTCCTTCCGCCTTTCTTTCTTTCTTTCTTTCTTTCTTTCTTTCTTTCTTTCTTTCTTTCTTTCTTTCTTTCTTCCTTCCGCCTTTCTTTCTTTCTTTCTTTCTTTCTTTCCTCCCTTCCTCCCTTCCTTCCCCTTAGGGTCCTCCGAAAGAGACGTCGCTCCTTTCTTTGCCAGCCGAGGGGGCGGCACCCGCTGTGGCCGCCGAAGGGAGTGAGGCTGCTTGGCTCAGAAACAGCCACCCCCGGAGGCTTTTGTTGCTTGGCTGGGCTTTGTGCTTCCAGGCGGGGGCTTTGGGGCTCCCCACCTTCCACCCCCTTTCCTTTCCTTTCCTTCTTCGCCCTTGGCAAGCCTTTGCCTGGCACAAGAGCCTTCCTCCTCCTCCTCCTCCTCCTCCTCCTCCTGACGCCGAGGTGCCACAAGGACGCTGCGGGCCTCAGTGGCCCCCTCAGTCCCCCCCCAATAGCTTCCCCCCGCCATTTTCTCTGAGGGGTCTCTAGTTTCCTTTTGACTCTCTCTCTCTCTCTCTCTGGGTCCTTACACACACACACACACACACAGCCTTGAATTGGGGGTTACAGATGAATCACCATTTGAGAAATGCAAGTGGTCTCTCCTCTCCCTTCTGTGGAGATTTAACAGTCTTCAGATTTTTTGGTGGGGGTGGGGGTGGGGGCATGTCTGCCATGTTGTGTGTGTTTGTGTGTGTGGCGTAAGGGGGGACCCCCTTTAAAACATCGGATGTCTGGCCTAAAGTGGGAGAGAGAGACAGAAGGGGGAGGATGGGGTGGCTGAGAAGGGCCATCTGGCAAACCTTGGCCTCCCAGCCACCCACCCGGCCTGTCCCTTGACAAACTCTTCTCCGCCACTGGCAATATTGTGTGTTTTCTCCTGAGGGAGCCCCTTTAACACACACACACACACACACTATTCCTTTTTGTGTGCTGTACCAGGTGTTGTTGGTTGTACAGCTTCCAACCCCTGAGCCTGAATTTTGCTCTCTTTGCTTTCCCTATGTACTCTGGTCTCGGCTCCTTTTTGAGGTGTCACTGGTGTTGTTCGATTTTATGGATCCTACAGGTGAATGACACCAGTTTAGGGGGGAAGTCCCCCAGGAAAGTTTTTTTATATTCCCCTTTCTGGCAGTATTAGGTTCTAATGTGAATACAGATTCGAAAAGCTTACCTATCCCATCATCTTACACCTTGCATGGTCCATGTCTTGTTATTTGTTGTGGTGTGCCTCCAGGTCATTGTTGACTTATGGCGATCCTAAGGCAAACTTAGAGTTTCCTTGGCAAGTTTCTTTAGAGGGGGTATGTCATTGCCATCCTCTGAAGCTAAGAGACTATGACTTGCCTAAAGTCACCCAGTGGGTTTGTATACTCAAGCAGGGAATCGAATCCTGATCTCCAGAGTTGTAGTCCAGCACTCAGACCACCACACCACACTGGCTATCTGTCCATGTCTATCCCCATCTATATACGGTAGTCCCTCAGTATCCTCTGGGGTTTGGTTCCAGGACCCTCTATGGATACCAAAATCCATGGATGCTCAGGTCCCATTAAATACAATGGCATTGCAAAATGATGCCCATTGTGACTGTGACTCTGGAGACCAGGTTTCAAGTCACACTCAGCCTCAGGGAAGGCAATGGCAAACCTCCTCTGAACAACTCTTGCCAAGAAGACCCCTGGATAGAGTCACCTGAGGGTCGCCATAAGTCAGAAACGACTTAAAGGCACACAACTACTACAAGTAAAATGGTGTCCCTTATATGAAAAGGCAAAATCAAGGTTTGCTTTTTGGAATTTATATATTTTTAAAATATTTTCGAGCTGTGGGATGCTTTAAGCCATAGATTAAAAAAAAATCCATGGATATGGAGGGCTGACTGCATACATATTATAATGATAATATAATAATGGTTAGAATTTATCTATTCTCCAAGCAGCAGAGACTACTATAAATCACAGCTGCTCAAACTGCTGGTCCATGGACCTTTGCTGGTCTCTGGCAAATCTTCAGGAAAGAAAGAACGAGTTGTAGACAGTGGACACAAATACTAACTAGCCCCTGGCATTTTTGGCTTTGGGATTTTCAATCTACCCACATCAGATAGCTGAGGAAGCCCTGTTGCACATGATTGTCACATCTTGCTACACTGTCTCCCTATCCACACACTTCTAGATTATAAATTGTCCTGTGTAGAGGACTCACTTGTGTACCAAAGGCTTTAAAAGTCTGCAGCAGGAGAAGCATGATAATGAATGAAACCTGTAAAATTACCCATTGTGTCCACTTCTGTTTGATTAAAGCTGGTTTTAGCTCAAGCTAGCCGAACCTCATGCATTGGATATCCTTTCATCAGCAAAATTACCCCCTTTGTACTGTAGATGTGACATTCCCATGACAATACTTCACTTGGGGGAAGATTCTCAATCATCGTTTAGTCATGGTTCCTTGTTGCATTTCTTTAATTTTGCAGTCATGGTACCTTTCTCCCTAGGCCTCTTTTTACATATATTAGGAAGAGCCCTTTCTGTAACCATATGATCAAGTTATTCAGTTATCAAAAGCTTAACAAATCGGGACCAGAGTTAAGCCTAAACTTAAGCTGGGATGTTGGAAATGAAAGGCAGATGGATTCCTTATCATGCTCCATGATTGAGAATGATATAGTGCAGTTGGCACACCTTGTGCTTGCGTACAACATGCTCTCCATTCTCATGTAGTTTTCCTTAATCTTTCAGGAACATAGGTAGTAGGATGGAGTGCCTAGAAGCAGGAAAAATGCCCTTTGTCATTACTGCCCCATATAGCAGTTGAGCTTTACTGTGGAGTTTATCGCACGGAGTTTATCCTGTGCAGAAACAGGATTTAAAATGGGAAAATCCTACAAAAGTGGGATCATTTTCACATGATGTCAGGCATTAATGAGCACAGAAAGTGAACAAATCCTGAAAGTAAAAAGCAGCCGATTTTGTCCACTTACTCTGCGGGTTATTTTTGCGTTAATGCTCGGTGCCTCTGGTGTCGTGTGAAAACAGTACCACTTTTGCGGGATTTTTCTGGGATTTAAATTCCATTTCTACATGGGAATTAGGCACTTAGCGTCCTGTGTGATAAACTCCTATGTTGCTAAGGGAATCCTAAAAGTTGACTTTGCCTGCTTGTTTCTTACATTGGTTGCTGGCAGGAAGTATTAACCATTTTACAATGGAATAGCAAGGGTGAGAGGGATACTGTTGCTAATGTTTGGGATTGCAGTGCTTGTAGTTATGTCTCCTAGCACCATTGGACTGGTGATAAGTGTTGATAGGCAAGAATGTCAAACAAAGTTTTGAAATAATCTAGCCATCTCATTGATTTTAAGAGGTATGAGGAAGCAGAGCATCTTGGCACTCCGGGGTTGGAGAACCCATTGGTGTGAGCATAAGTGGGTTGCTCAGTTATTTATTTTTCAGTGCATTTGTAGAACTGGGCCACTCCCCTTCTAAAAATAATTTGCTGGACGTTGGTTAGAGTCACAAGTGAGGCAGTTTAATAGTATTTTAAGTAGACTGTTAGCCAGCCTGGCATCTTAAGGGAAGGGTATAAATCAAAATTTTAAAATGCAGCTCATGTCTATTTGTAAAAAAATTAATAAAATTACATTTAAAAAATGGAGCTCATATCTTTTCTCTCAGTGCATGGTGTTAATGTGATTCACTTTGAAGCAAAGTAGAATATGTTGGAAGAATGTGTTAGAAGAGTGTGCTTAAATCTTCTCATTTATAGCTTCTTTTTAACTACATCAGTGTATTATCCAGCCCATTTTGTTTCCACCTAGCACTGCAGTTTATGAAATAGCTGCAGATACCTCGGAATATGTCAACTGGTAGAAATCTCAGTGTTGGTTATTGTTGTTATGTCTCTTCAAGTCACCTCCAGATTATGGTGATCCTATCATAGAATTTCCTTGACATGATTTGTTTCCTCTGAGGCTGAGAGGGTGTGATTTGCCCAAAGTCACCCATTGGGTTTCCATGGCTAAGTGGGGATTTGAATCCTGCCCTCCCAGAATCATAGTCCAACACTCAAACCATTACACCATGCTTGCTCTTTCAATGTAGTAGCTAATTAACATTTTTTCTTTTGTTCATAATGTTGCACTTTTATATTCAGAATAAAACATTTGAATGACTCTGCCATTCATTCTTATTGTGGTGCCACACAAAACCTCTGCCATACTGATTTAACATAAAGTTGGTAGATTTTTCTGATTGTCTCACTGTTTTAATCCATCATGTCGGTTACTTATATAAGCTACAAACAAGTCATGGACGACATTCTCTATCTAAAGGAGTAAGCATTGCACACAGAATGCATTAGATTTCCTCAAAAACATGGATTTACTGGAACCTTTGCTGTTTTAGTAGAAACCTGGGGACACATGGCATAACTTTGCCAGCAGTTGCTGCCAAAACCTGTTATGAGGCTGGAAAAATGTAACTTTTGGGCCACTGTTCAGAATTCTATCAGTCTGACGAAAGGCATCCTGCCTTGACAAGACTGGATAAAGTACATCAGTATTTTTCACCCACATTTGTCAGAAACATGAAATGCCTTTCCAAAACTGGAATAAAAAGAATAAGTGTGCCGGTTTTTGGCACATTAAATTTGCTGCACCTGTTGCAATTTTAATTGAATCAGTTTGACATTAGATCACTGTACATAGTCATTTTTAAGTTGGTAACTCGACAGGTGTCAGGTTATAAGCCATATAACTTTGAGGTTTAAATGATGACATCTTTTTTTAAACATTTTTTTTGGTGGCTCATGTTAAATAAAATGGCATGGGGGATCAAAAGGAAGCAAAGATAGACTTTGGGGGTTAGATAATTTATCTGCGAAATAATTTATATTGAAATCAAGGGCCTTTGCAAGAATATGTTATTATTGCAAAACTTTAATCAAGGAAGGCTAATAATATCCCTCCAGTAATAAAGATGGGAGAACCAGTACCTCATGGTTACAATCCTCTCCCTCACTTCTTTATATTATGCATGTAACGTCTAGTGACCTTTAACTGACACTGGTTTTTAACCAATAAACAGGGAATACAGGCTTCTGAATTCCTGTTGCTTTGAAGCCCAGACAGTACTCAAATCCTGTTTGTAGGCATCTAGTTGTCCACTGAGAACAAAATATTGGACTAACTGGCCCTTTGTCTGATATTTATGTTAGAGAAGGTGAGAGAACCCATTCTCTCCATTCTTTTCTATATAGTACTTTTAAGTCTCCCTGTACCATGTGGCTAAAATCTAGTTCTGTGATTTGAATCTTACTGTGAGAAGACCAATTTTATTTGGTGTCTTGAATTTTCAGTTGCTTCCTGCATTATTTGCTTTCTAGGAACTCTGCAGACAAACTGCGGAAGAGATTGAATATCTGTTATGGTTGAAACAAATTATGAAATCATACTGCTAATCTATGAGAAGAAAAAGTAACTACAGTATAGTTAATAGGAACAGCCCTTAGAGAATGGATATTTATCTCATTTCGTGAAATGGCAAAAATCCAGTATGAGGAATGAAGCATGATTACATTCCATTGACTTCAGAGAGGGATAAGGACATTATTGTCCTAAATTTCAGGGAATAGATTTCAAAATGCTTGCCCACACAGTAAATGGTGTGGTTTTAGTAAATGTATAATTCATATTGTTAGAGATCTGCAAACACAACCTAAAGTTCTTATTTGGACTGTTAAAATGCTGTTAGAATGCAGCTATCTCATGAATAGGTCAAACTGATTTTACATTAATAATTTTGCAATTACAATCTTCATCATAATTTGCTTTATAGCACAACATGGTACCAAAGTAGAGCTAAGATCTATTCTTTCTTGGTGCTGGAATAAAAATCATATAGATGAGTTAGGGCCTGAACAGACTGCCAGAAATAATCCATTTTGAGACCTCTTTAACTGTCCTGGCTCAATGCTAGAGAATCATGGGAATTGTAGTTTTTTTCTGAGGCATTGAGCCTTGTCTGTCAGAGAGCTCTGGTGCCACAATATACTATAGTTCCCATGATTCCCTAGCACTGAGTCAGGGCAGTTAAAGTGGTCTCAAGCTGGATTATTTCTGACAGTCTGTTCAGGCCCTTAGTATCCTCCAGTCCAAGTATAACTCATACTAACCAGAATGAGATAGTATTCTTCAGACCCCTCCATCCATCATGCCCAGGTGTCATGTTGGCTGGGGGATTCTGGGTGTTGTAATCTAAAATAAATAAATAATTCCTCTAAGCCAGGGGTAGGCAACCTAAGGCCCGGGGGGGGGGGGGGACAGATGCAGCCTCCCGAGGCCTTTGGACCATCCCCAGGCCGGTCCTGCCACCGCCACCGCCGTCACCCGCTGCTGCCTGCCATGATGATATTGATTATTGTTGTTATTACTTGTTCTTGGAGTTTTCTTTGCAAAATCTCTACAGGGGGTTTGCCATGGCTTTTCTGGGGCTGAGAGAGTGTGCATGCATATTTTTTTAATTAAAAACATACAAAAGTTAAAAACATAATCTAAAACAACCCCACCCCAAATAAAACCAGAATTGCTTAAATAAAAAATGAAAGGCCAGCAGGGAGGGGGCCAGTCTAGCCACAGGGTGGGAGCAGCCACCAAGAAGGCTCTCTCTCATGTCCTGTGATGGTGACAGTTGTGGAGAGAAGGCAGAATAGAACATGCCTTAGCAACAGCCAATAGAATACGAGCTGGCGGCAGCCAATCAAATGGTAGGCTGAAGGTGTTAAATAAGACCAGGGGTAGGCAACCTTTCCCCTTTAAGGGCCGAGGGACTTCAGCTCCCAGAAGCCTCAGCTATGTTGGCCAATAGTCCCATGTTGGCCAATAGCTCCTGGGATTCTGGGAGCTGAAGTCTCTCGGCCCTTAAAGGGGAAAGGTTGCCTACCCCTGAATAAGACCATTGCTGACAGTTGAAGTCAGACCTGGTCTGGATGCGTGTGGAGAGAAGGCAGGTTAGAGCCAGCCCTGGTGACAACCAATCAGGACTGAGCTGGCGACAGCCAATAGAATGTTGGGCTGTAAGGGGGAAATTCCGTTAGGAGCAGTTGGAAGTCAGATAGGGTTTGGATTCCAGAGAGTGAGGGTCTGGTGGAGAAGGTCCCAGAGTGGAACAGGGTTAAGGTCCAGAAGAGGGGCCTAAGATCCATAATAAACTCCAAGTGAGGGAGTTAATAAAGAGAATATTCTGAGGGGTATTGATAGCCTTAGAGGCTAATTAAGAAATAGTAGTAAAGGCACCCAAAGAAGGGCTAAGAGTGTCCTGTGGGGGTGACTGAAAGTGTTCCAAGGAAAGGAGTGTTTTAGAGTATTATTATTTGTAACTGGGGCCCTGAACAGACTGCCAGAAATAATCCCACTTGAGACCACTTTAACTGGCTTGGCTCAGTGCTAGGGAATCATGGAAACTGTAGTTCATTGTGGCACCAGAGCTCTCTGACAGAGAAGACTCAATGTCTCAGAAAAAAATAAAATTTCCATGCTTCCCTAGCATTGAGCCAGGACAGTTAAAAGTGGTCTCAAACTGGATTATTTCTGGCAGTCTGTCCAGGCCCTGAAACCAGTTATAACAAGTGCAGCAAGACCAAGTGAAACATTGTTACTTGTATTGTAAATAAAGTTTTGTTGTTACTTTATAAAACACTTGTCTACAGTGTGAATGAATATCTACGCTACTAAACCTTATACAAGATAGGTTATACCAAAGAGTTTTAGAAGAAAAGATTGGTGAAGGAGTGGCTCTTTGTGTAAGGTGGCGGCAGCTGTGGGACGAAAAGGGTCCATGGTGTGACCACAAATGAAAGAAAAGAAAAAGTGCATATGACAATGAGTAATAGTCCAGAAGAAAGGGACTGCGAGGGCTAAAGTTCAGAAGGGAGGGACTTAGCTCTAGGACAGAACTCCAAGTGAGGGAGTTTCTGGGATTTAGGGCCTGAACAGACTACCAGAAATAGTCCAGCTTGAGACCGCTTTAAGGGTTAGGGTTAGGGAATCATGGGAACTGTATTTTATTGTGGCACCAGAGCTCTCTGACAGAGAAGGCTCAATGTCTCAGAAAAAAAACAACAATTCCCATGACTCCCTAGCACTAACCCTAACCCTTAAAGTGGACTCAATTTGCACTATTTCTGGCAGTCTGCAAAGGCCCTTAGTTAGCCTGAGGGGTAGTGTAGAAATAAGGTTGGAAAGACCACAGTAAATAAGGACGGAGTGAGAGTCCTAAAGACTAGTAACTGTTCTTCTTTAGAGTTAAATAGTATGTAACAAAGTATAACAAGAACAAGAGAATGCAACATCATAACAAATGAAACATTGTTAACCATCATTCAAATAAAGTTTTATTGTTGTTCACTTACAAGCTTATTAGAATCTGGAATTATTATTCATGCTACTAAGAAATAAAGAAACCAAGACTGGGGAGTAAACCCATAGATATACATAAAAGTGGTCTGATAGGTCGCATATTGGGGCAGCGGTGGGATCACAATACCCATTGGCTGTCACATCAAGAAAAGTTAGCAGTGCTCATGATAAATTTGGTGGCAGCTGTGAGATGTTAAAACCCATGGGGCTGCCACAGTAGGAAAATAGTTGGGTTAGTGGGACTCACCTTAACAGCAGGACCAAGAGAAAGCCTTCTCCTGGGGATCTTAGGGCTCTAGCTGGTTTGTGTGGACAGATACGGTTTCTCAAGTAGTCTGGACCTAAACCATGTATGACTTTATAGGTCATGACCAGCACTTTGAATTGTGCTCAGAAACGAACCGGTAGCCAGTGAAGCTGTTTCAATCTGGGAGTTACATACTCCCTATAACTGGCTCCTGTCAGCATTCTGGCTGCAGCATTTTGAACCCACTGAAGTTTTCGAGCAGTTTCCAAAGGCAGCCCCATGTAGAGTGCCTTACAGTAGTCCAAACGGGATGTCATCAAGGCATGTGTCACTGTAGCCATATCTGACATCTCAAGGAATGGATGCAGCTGGCGCACTTGTTTTAACTGTGCAAATGCACTCCTGGCCACTGCTGGAACCTGGGCATCCAGGCTCAGAGTGTAGTCCAGGAGCACACCCAAGCTGTGAGCCTGAGATTTCAGGGGGAGTGTGACCCCATCCATCTCAGCACAGCCCCAATTCCCTGATCTGCCTTACGACTGACCAGGAGCACCTCTGTCTTGTCTGGATTAAGCTTCAATTTGTTTGGCCTTATCCGGTCCATTACTGACAGCAGACGTTGGTGAAGCCCAGAGAAAGCTTCCTTGGAGTCAGACGGAAAGGAGAGACAGAATTGGGTGTAATCTGCATACTGAAGACATGACACCCAAAAATTCTGGATGACCTCTCCCACCAGTTTCATGTAGATGTTAAATAATATAGGGGTCAACACAGAACCCTGTGGGACCCCACAGGCCAGCGGTCAAGGAGTCAAACAAGAGTCCCCAACACCACCTTCTGGGTCCACCTCTCCAAGAAAGACTGGAACCACTGCATAGCAGTGCCCCCAAGTCCCATCCCAGAAAGGTGTCTCAGAAGGATGCCATGGTCAATAGTATCAAAAGCCACTGAGAGAGCTAGCAGAACCAACAGGAACACACTCCCCCTGTCCAGTTCCCTGCATAGATCATTCATCAAGGTGACCAAAGCTGTCTCTGTGCCATAGCCAGATCTGAAGCCAGATTGAAATGGATCCAGATAATCCATTTCAACCAGAGACCTGGAATTGAGAGGCCGCTGCTCACTCCAGAACCTTGCCCAAGAATGGAATATTAGAGACTGGCCGATAATTATCTAGAATTATGGGATCCAGGGAGGTCTTTTAGTAATGGCCTCACCACAGCCTCCTTTAGACAGGATGGACATTTTCCTTGCTACAGTGAAGCATTCACCACTCCCTTTACCCACTCCGCCAGTCCCCCTGTAGCTGATTTCAGGAGCCAGGAAGGGCAATGATCCAGTATGCATATGGTAGCCCTCACTTCTCCTAGGATCTTATCCACATCCTCAGGCTGCACAAATTGAAACTTATCCAATAATATAGGACAAGCAGGCAATAAGATTACATCTACTGGACCTGTCTCGACTACAGGATCCAAGTGAGAGCAAATCTGAGTGGTTTTGTCTGCACAGTGTCTTCCAAATTCGTCACAGCAAGTTATCCAGTGCTCTTTGCTTCCTTCTTGGAGGCCACAATGTAAAAGGCCCCTGATGACTCAAAACAGCTCCACTGGATGACATTGTGCAGATGCCATGGTGGCAGAGAAATATAATTTCTTTGTGGCCACGACTGCCATGGCATAGACCAGGGGTAGGCAACCTTTTTGAGCCGGGGGACAGGTTGCTGTCCCTCAGACAATTGGGAGGCCGAAGCACCAAAAACAAACAAACAAACAAACAAACAAATAAAAATTTTAAAAATTTAAATATTTTTTAAAAAATATGCATGCACACTCTCTCAGCCCCAGAAAAGCCATGGCAAACCCCCTGTGGAGATTTTGCCAAGAAAACCCCAAGAACAAGTAATAACAACAATAATCAATATCATCATGGCCGGCGGCGGTGGCGCCGGCGGCAGGACCGGCCTGGGGCTGGTCCAAAGGCCTCGGGGGCCGCATCCAGAACCCGGGCCTTAGGTTGCCTACCCCCGGCATAGACTTTCCAGTAAGCTCCTTATCTATTTGCTAAATTCTTAGGAATTGCCAATATTCCTATCATTCCTATCTTAATTTTTCAGTGTTTGCATCTTCTCTGGCTTTTTTTTCCCATTGCTAAGAAAGATGACTTAAAAATGACTGACTTAACCCACTATCTAGATGAAAGAAGACTGGCTACAGCAACTATAGAATAGCCTGGTTTTGTAAATCAAGGGAGAGCTTTAAAGGTAGGGAGTCAGCTATTATTATATAGCTACTGTAGTGAGGACTCACTTTATCTCCCTTTGAAAAGTTGACCTCTTTTCTGCTTGCAGCTATGTCACCCTTGAATGAGCAGCGAACATTGATTTATGATGAATAGAGTGGTCAAGTTCTGTCGTCAGTCCTTGGAAATCCAGGGCTTACTGCTATATGGTTTATCATGACATTAAACCCAATAGATTATTTGCTTAGGTTTCCTTCTTAATATAGAAGGATTTATAAACCAGGGGAGCTCTTGATGGAGAGTAATTTTGTCAGGGGAGGAGAGAGGTGGGTTGGCTAAATACAGTACAAACTACAGACTTCACTTGGTGATATGCTGTTACTTTGATACCATATTGTAGTCCAGTTCCTGCTGGTTCATAACTGTATCAAAGAAAACTGCCTTCATTGGTTATGTATGTTGGCATCCTTGTTTAATTACATTTCCAGAGATGAAGGTAAACAATGGAACTGCTGGGAACACTTGGAATACTTTTTAACAGGGGTGTCTAATGCTCAGTAGTAGAATGGATGCAGATGGTCCTAGACTGAATTTTCAGCACCAGCTAAAAATATTAGATAGCAGGTGATGGGAAAGAATGCCTGACTTGCAGTACCTTTAACAATAGCAACAATAAAACCACCAAGTAAATTAGGCTGCTGAAATGAAAGACAGTTCAAGGTAACCAGGAATGAACTTTTGTGAGAAAGGACTGTGAGTTCAGTTCAGTTATAGAACTGAATATGTCTTAGGTTTAAAATGTGTTCAGGGGCACCCTGTTCTTTGACTGTAAAGGTGCATCTGCACTAGTCAGTTACATCAGTTTGTTACCACTTTAACTGTCATGGTTCCAGTCTGTGGAATCCTAGGATTTGTAGTTTAGTGAAGTACTTAGAATTCTCTGCTAGGCTGGTCTAATAGACTCCCCTGAATTATAGTTTCAAAAAATGTTGTTGTTGTCATTTGCATTCAAGTCGATTCTGACTTATGGAAACCCTAAGGCCATGGGGTTTTCTGGGGCTGAGATTGTGTGACTCACTGAAGGGCATCCAGTGGGTTTCCATGGCCAAGTGGGGAATCGAACCCTGATCTCCAGAGACATAATCTAATGCTTAAACCACTACACCATGCTAGTTCTCTTGGCTTAAACCCTCTGGTTATCTCCAGAACTGTAGATTAGAGGAGTGTTCTTAGGTACTTCACTGAACTGCAAATCCCAGGATTCCTTAGCATGGAGCCATGACAGTAAAATGATGTCAATAGCAATAGCAATAGCAATAGCCTTTATGTGTAGTACAAATACACTTTAAGTGTATGACTTTTGCACTTGCCTCTGGTAAATGGAACTTGGAATTCTAATAAAAATGGTGGGGGGACTTGAGAAGCCTGAGCTTTACCTACCCCTAAACTATATTGTGTTCTAATTTTATTTTTTAAAAAATCTGTGGGGAGGAATTATGGACAGTATTTAATAATACGAGCTCTCAATTATTGTCTAAAGTGATGTCGACTAGACATGTGCTGACATTTTAGTAAGAATGTGGTCTAGTTCCTTTACCCTGCAAGAGGCCTTTCTATCTGCTCTTTTGAGAACAGCAACTCATTCTGGGCTGAACTGATTTTGAAACAGAAATTTGTCAAAATAGTTGGTGATATGGCAGGAAGATGTCAACTGTTTAAGAGGAGGAAAAAGCAATGGATAACTTGCTGTGACGCCAAAGCCGTGTGGATTTGTGTGGGCCAAAGCCGTGTGGATTCTGGCTTATGTAAATAGTCTGTTCGTGTCTTTGTAAGAGTTAACGTACTAACTACTACATTTTAAAGGAGAGTTTCTGGGCTAGTCTAAATGTAAGTATATTGTGGATTGAATTATACTGTGGATTGTCACACATTCGTTGATTGTCTTCATTTTCCTGCACAATTCACATCTATTCGCCCTCCCTCTGCCAAAAATGCTCAGCCATCCACATAAGCAGATGGACATTCAACAATGTGCATCCTTGTGGATAGTCACAGATACTCTGGTAAAAAATGTGAATCCTTTTTCAACATAGTGTATGGAGGGGTTTTTTAAAAAACAAAAAGCCTGAATTCCTCCAAATTGCAAATGGCTGGACTGCAGTCTGTTTGATTTGAATAAGGAGTACAGTATTTTAATTGTGTAGATGAGCCCTCCATTAAGATTCATGCAAGGGGTTAATATGAATTTGTAAATCAAAGTCAAACAAGGTTATTGTGATAAAGTAAATATCTGTTTTATACACACACACAGAGAAGTTGCCAGACTAAAAACTGGAGAGAGCTCTGGTATCATTAGTGGTGTTGCTTGTCACACAATCAGGTAACAAACAACACCTGCTGAATTTTTCCCTTTTACACAACCATTCAAGATACAAAAATCCTATCCAGTGTTCACTCTGGTAAACCTAATACACAGAGAACATGAAATCTATGTATTTGTGAGTTTGGGCGGGGCGGGGGGGGGGGGGAAGAATCATTGGTATTTTAAGGTATTCTGTTAGGGGGGTTGCAGACTGCCAGAAATAGTGTGAATTCAGTCCACTTTTAGGGTTAGGGTTAGAGTTAGGGAACCAAGGGAACTGTAATTTATTGTGGCATCAGAGTTGTCTGACAGAGAAGGCTCAATGTCTCAGAAAAATAACAGTTCCCATGATTCCCTAGCACTAACCCGAACCCTAAAAGTGGACTGAATTCACACTATTTCTGGCAGTCTGCAACCCCCCTTTGTCTGCAATACTTTGAAGCCCTGTTGGATAATACAAATGATAAATTGAGAGAAAATCAGTTGTATTTTGTACTAACTACAACAAGCAGCATAGATCAGGAGTGGGAAAGCCCAAAAATTGTAGACAGTGTATTAAAAACTTGAAAATAGTAGATATAATAAGAACCAATTTGTTGTGTCTTTAGGTTTTTAGCTTTGTGTTGCTTTTACTTACAAGACTGATGTCAACATTTGGGAAGTTTGATTGAATTTGTTTAATTTGTAGAGGGAATGTTTTTCCCTGCAGTGTAACTCATCTTAATGTCAGTCTTTATGGGATCATTCTGAAATTATAGTTGATCTAAACTGAAATGGCTTGAATACACTTGATGATAATCTCAGAAAATTTCACATTGCTGTAGTAGAAGCCCAGCATGCTTAAAAAGCAAAGCACACAAACATTGTTGATGTTTATTTTATTCTCTTTTTAGTTTTATTCTCTTTGGTTTATTCAGACCAACAGATGATGGTTTGACCTTTTCTTTGTCTTTCCAATGGACGTTATCACACATGGGCCAGAAAGCGATAATAAAGTGGAAATGAGACATTCCGAAAATAAACCGATAATAAACCTTGATTCCGCAAATGGCTTTCACACGTAATTACCTTAATTGCGAAATTACAGTAAGCACATTTAACGTTCACACACAAGTGAGAAAAACCCGTAAATGTACTAGAAATGATCTTCTTGCACATGCGCAGATAGAGGAATGCCCACCGTGGAACCATGGGGAAAGCAGGGAAATGCTCCCAAATGTGCATTTGCTTTTCACATTATGGTAAATGCAAAATTAACTTAATTTCACATTTGCATTTCCTCAAAACTACTGAATTTCAAAAGATCTCGGATAACACCAGTTTCTGTCCACTTTCTGTCCAGTTTCTGTGCGACGTCGTGTGAAAACGCGAGGCACAAATCCAGTTTTTGTTTGGGATTTGTGTGGATTAACCAGCAGATTTGGCCCGTGTGATAACGTCCATAGTATGTTAAACCAAGGCTGTTTTTTTGTGGTCTTCAAGACAGGAATTGTATGGTTCACCAGATATTGTCGAGCTACAAGTCCCAGCAGCCCTACTCAGTATAGGTGTAGATTAGGAGTAGTTGTAGTCCAACAGCACCTGTCTTTGGTCTGTCTCGCCATCCTTCCTTAGATGGCAGATGCCCAACAAGTTTTAAGAGCTACCTCTTTCTCTGTGTCCACCTATAATATTTTAGTAGTGACTGATGTGAATTGCATGGCAAATAAGAATAATAAGACTGTGCAATGAAAAAATGTTTTCAGTGGTTCCCCAGCCTGCCCTTTTAATCTAAAAACCTCCATTCTTTTAGTTTATCAAAAAGCCTGTGCAACTTCTGCCTGGTAAGCACATGGAGTTGTTGTTTGTTAAGGAACTTTTTCAAAAATTAGTGCATTTTATCATTTTTTGGTTTCTTAAAAAAATCACCTTTAGCTACCGAAGCCCTCTGGGACATTAGTTATTAATTTGGTGGAAATTAAAAATGAATTAATTTGATAAATTAATTTAATACCTTGCCAAGAAAACCATATTATAGAGTACCATAAGTCAGACTTGAAGGCATATATCTCTCTCATAACAACACATACCATTATTCTTTTTGTCATCGCAACTTTGTAACTTAGATGGAGAGATAGTAAAACAAAAACAAAAAAACCAATGAGTTTCCTGGCCTAAATCAAGATTTACATTAGATTTCCTCAAAAACATGGATTTACTGGAACCTTTGCTGTTTTAGTAGAAACCTGGGGACACATGGCATAACTTTGCCAGCAGTTGCTGCCAAAACCTGTTATGAGGCTGGAAAAATGTAACTTTTGGGCCACTGTTCAGAATTCTATCAGTCTGACGAAAGGCATCCTTCCTTGACAAGTCTGGATAAAGTACATCAGTATTTTTCACCCACATTTGTCAGAAACATGAAATGCCTTTCCAAAACTGGAATAAAAAGAATAAGTGTGCCGGTTTTTGGCACATTAAATTTGCTGCACCTGTTGCAATTTTAATTGAATCAGTTTGACATTAGATCACTGTACATAGTCATTTTTAAGTTGGTAACTCAACAGGTGTCAGGTTATAAGCCATATAACTTTGAGGTTTAAATGATGACATCTTTTTTTAAACATTTTTTTGGTGGCTCATGTTAAATAAAATGGCATGGGGGATCAAAAGGAAGCAAAGATAGACTTTGGGGGTTAGATAATTTATCTGCGAAATAATTTATATTGAAATCAAGGGCCTTTGCAAGAATATGTTATTATTGCAAAACTTTAATCAAGGAAGGCTAATAATATCCCTCCAGTAATAAAGATGGGAGAACCAGTACCTCATGGTTACAATCCTCTCCCTCACTTCTTTATATTATGCATGTAACGTCTAGTGACCTTTAACTGACACTGGTTTTTAACCAATAAACAGGGAATACAGGCTTCTGAATTCCTGTTGCTTTGAAGCCCAGACAGTACTCAAATCCTGTTTGTAGGCATCTAGTTGTCCACTGAGAACAAAATATTGGACTAACTGGCCCTTTGTCTGATATTTATGTTAGAGAAGGTGAGAGAACCCGTTCTCTCCATTCTTTTCTATATAGTACTTTTAACTCTCTGTGCCATGTGGCTAAAATCTAGTTCTGTGATTTGAATCTTACTGTGAGAAGACCAATTTTATTTGGTGTCTTGAATTTTCAGTTGCTTCCTGCATTATTTGCTTTCTAGGAACTCTGCAGACAAACTGTGGAAGAGATTGAATATCTGTTATGGTTGAAACAAATTATGAAATCATACTGCTAATCTATGAGAAGAAAAAGTAACTACAGTATAGTTAATAGAAACAGCCCTTAGAGAATGGATATTTATCTCATTTCATGAAATGGCAAAAATCCAGTATGAGAAATGAAGCACGATTACATTCCATTGACTTCAGAGAGGGATAAGGACATTATTGTCCTAAATTTCAGGGACTAGATTTCAAAATGCTTGCCCACACAGTAAATGGTGTGGTTTTAGTAAATGTATAATTCATATTGTTAGAGATCTGCAAACACAACCTAAAGTTCTTGGAGTATTTGGACTGTTAAAATCCTGTTAGAATGCAGCTATCTCATGAATAGGTCAAACTGATTTTACATTAATAATTTTGCAATTACAATCTTCATCATAATTTGCTTTATAGCACAACATGGTACCAAAGTAGAGCTAAGATCTATTCTTTCTTGGTGCTGGAATAAAAATCATATAGATGAGTTAGGGCCTGAACAGACTGCCAGAAATAATCCATTTTGAGACCTCTTTAACTGTCCTGGCTCAATGCTAGAGAATCATGGGAATTGTAGTTTTTTTCTGAGGCATTGAGCCTTGTCTGTCAGAGAGCTCTGGTGCCACAATATACTATAGTTCCCATGATTCCCTAGCACTGAGTCAGGGCAGTTAAAGTGGTCTCAAGCTGGATTATTTCTGACAGTCTGTTCAGGCCCTTAGTATCCTCCAGTCCAAGTGTAACTCATACTAACCAGAATGAGATAGTATTCTTCAGACCCCTCCATCCATCATGCCCAGGTGTCATGTTGGCTGGGGGATTCTGGGTGTTGTAATCTAAAATAAATAAATAATTCCTCTAAGCCAGGGGTAGGCAACCTAAGGCCCGGGGGGGGGGGGACAGATGCAGCCTCCCGAGGCCTTTGGACCAGCCCCAGGCCGGTCCTGCCGCCGTCACCGCCGTCACCCGCTGCTGCCTGCCATGATGATATTGATTATTGTTGTTATTACTTGTTCTTGGAGTTTTCTTTGCAAAATCTCTACAGGGGGTTTGCCATGGCTTTTCTGGGGCTGAGAGAGTGTGCATGCATATTTTTTTAATTAAAAACATACAAAAGTTAAAAACATAATCTAAAACAACCCCACCCCAAATAAAACCAGAATTGCTTAAATAAAAAATGAAAGGCCAGCAGGGAGGGGGCCAGTCTAGCCACAGGGTGGGAGCAGCCACCAAGAAGGCTCTCTCTCATGTCCTGTGATGGTGACAGTTGTGGAGAGAAGGCAGAATAGAACATGCCTTAGCAACAGCCAATAGAATACGAGCTGGCGGCAGCCAATCAAATGGTAGGCTGAAGGTGTTAAATAAGACCATTGCTGACAGTTGAAGTCAGACCTGGTCTGGATGCGTGTGGAGAGAAGGCAGGTTAGAGCCAGCCCTGGTGACAACCAATCAGGACTGAGCTGGCGACAGCCAATAGAATGTTGGGCTGTAAGGGGGAAATTCCGTTAGGAGCAGTTGGAAGTCAGATAGGGTTTGGATTCCAGAGAGTGAGGGTCTGGTGGAGAAGGTCCCAGAGTGGAACAGGGTTAAGGTCCAGAAGAGAGGGGCCTAAGATCCATAATAAACTCCAAGTGAGGGAGTTAATAAAGAGAATATTCTGAGGGGTATTGATGATAGCCTTAGAGGCTAATTAAGAAATAGTAGTAAAGGTACCCAAAGAAGGGCTAAGAGTGTACTGTGGGGGTAACTGAAAGTGTTCCAAGGAAAGGAGTGTTTTAGAGTATTATTATTTGTAAATGGGGCCCTGAACAGACTGCCAGAAATAATCCCACTTGAGACTACTTTAACTGGCTTGGCTCAGTGCTAGGGAATCATGGAAACTGTAGTTCATTGTGGCACCAGAGCTCTCTGACAGAGAAGACTCAGTGTCTCAGAAAAAAATAAAATTTCCATGCTTCCCTAGCATTGAGCCAGGACAGTTAAAGTGGTCTCAAACTGGATTATTTCTGGCAGTCTGTCCAGGCCCTGAAACCAGTTATAACAAGTGCAGCAAGACCAAGTGAAACATTGTTACTTGTATTGTAAATAAAGTTTTGTTGTTACTTTATAAAACACTTGTCTACAGTGTGAATGAATATCTACGCTACTAAACCTTATACAAGATAGGTTATACCAAAGAGTTTTAGAAGAAAAGATTGGTGAAGGAGTGGCTCTTTGTGTAAGGTGGCGGCAGCTGTGGGACGAAAAGGGTCCATGGTGTGACCACAAATGAAAGAAAAGAAAAAGTGCGTATGACAATGAGTAATAGTCCAGAAGAAAGGGACTGTGAGGGCTAAAGTTCAGAAGGGAGGGACTTAGCTCTAGGACAGAACTCCAAGTGAAGGAGTTTCTGGGATTTAGGGCCTGAACAGACTGCCAGAAATAGTCCAGCTTGAGACCGCTTTAAGGGTTAGGGTTAGGGAATCATGGGAACTGTATTTTATTGTGGCACCAGAGCTCTCTGACAGAGAAGGCTCAATGTCTCAGAAAAAAAAAAACAATTCCCATGACTCCCTAGCACTAACCCTAACCCTTAAAGTGGACTCAATTTGCACTATTTCTGGCAGTCTGCAAAGGCCCTTAGTTAGCCTGAGGGGTAGTGTAGAAATAAGGTTGGAAAGACCACAGTAAATAAGGACGGAGTGAGAGTCCTAAAGACTAGTAACTGTTCTTCTTTAGAGTTAAATAGTATGTAACAAAGTATAACAAGAACAAGAGAATGCAACATCATAACAAATGAAACATTGTTAACCATCATTCAAATAAAGTTTTATTGTTGTTCACTTACAAGCTTATTAGAATCTGGAATTATTATTCATGCTACTAAGAAATAAAGAAACCAAGACTGGGGAGTAAACCCATAGATATACATAAAAGTGGTCTGATAGGTCGCATATTGGGGCAGCGGTGGGATCACAATACCCATTGGCTGTCACATCAAGAAAAGTTAGCAGTGCTCATGATAAATTTGGTGGCAGCTGTGAGATGTTAAAACCCATGGGGCTGCCACAATAAGAAAATAGTTGGGTGAGTGGGACTCACCTTAACAGTGGGACCAAGAGAAGGCCTTCTCCTGGGGATCTTAGGGCTCTAGCTGGTTTGTGTGGACAGATACGGTTTCTCATATAATCTGGACCTAAACCATGTATGACTTTATAGGTCATGACCAGCACTTTGAATTGTGCTCAGAAACGAACCGGTAGCCAGTGAAGCTGTTTCAATCTGGGAGTTACATACTCCCTATAACTGGCTCCAGTCAGCATTCTGGCTGCAGCATTTTGAACCCACTGAAGTTTTCGAGCAGTTTCCAAAGGCAGCCCCATGGAGAGTGCCTTATAGTAGTCCAAATGGGATGTCATCAAGGCATGTGTCACTGTAGCCATATCTGACATCTCAAGGAATGGATGCAGCTGGCGCACTAGTTTTAACTGTGCAAATGCACTCCTGGCCACTGCTGGAACCTGGGCATCCAGGCTCAGAGTGTAGTCCAGGAGCACACCCAAGCTGTGAGCCTGAGATTTTAGGGGGAGTGTGACCCCATCCATCTCAGCACAGCCCCAATTCCCTGATCTGCCTTACGACTGACCAGGAGCACCTCTGTCTTGTCTGGATTAAGCTTCAATTTGTTTGGCCTTATCCGGTCCATTACTGACAGCAGACGTTGGTGAAGCACAGAGAAAGCTTCCTTGGAGTCAGACGGAAAGGAGAGATAGAATTGGGTGTAATCTGCATACTGAAGACATGACACCCAAAAATTCTGGATGACCTCTCCCACCAGTTTCATGTAGATGTTAAATAATATAGGGGTCAACACAGAACCCTGTGGGACCCCACAGGCCAGCGGTCAAGGAGTCAAACAAGAGTCCCCAACACCACCTTCTGGGTCCACCTCTCCAAGAAAGACTGGAACCACTGCATAGCAGTGCCCCCAAGTCCCATCCCAGAAAGGTGTCTCAGAAGGATGCCATGGTCAATAGTATCAAAAGCCACTGAGAGAGCTAGCAGAACCAACAGGAACACACTCCCCCTGTCCAGTTCCCTGCATAGATCATTCATCAAGGTGACCAAAGCTGTCTCCATCCCATAGCCAGATCTGAAGCCAGATTGAAATGGATCCAGATAATCCATTTCAACCAGAGACCTCTGGAATTGGGAGGCCGCTACTCACTCCAGAACCTTGCCAAGAATGGAATATTAGAGACTGGCCGATAATTATCTAGAATGATGGGATCCAGGGAGGTCTTTTAGTAATGGCCTCACCACAGCCTCCTTTAGACAGGATGGAAATTTTCCTTGCTACAGTGAAGCATTCACCACTCCCTTTACCCACTCCGCCAGTCCCCCTGTAGCTGATTTCAGGAGCCAGGAAGGGCAATGATCCAGTATGCATATGGTAGCCCTCACTTCTCCTAGGATCTTATCCACATCCTCAGGCTGCACAAATTGAAACTTATCCAATAATATAGGACAAGCAGGCATTAAGATTACATCTACTGGACCTGTCTCGACTACAGGATCCAAGTGAGAGCAAATCTGAGTGGTTTTGTCTGCACAGTGTCTTCCAAATTCGTCACAGTAAGTTATCCAGTGCTCTTTGCTTCCTTCTTGGAGGCCACAATGTAAAAGGCCCCTGATGACTCAAAACAGCTCCATTGGGTGACATTGTGCAGATGCCATGGTGGCAGAGAAATATAATTTCTTTGTGGCCACGACTGCCATGGCATAGACCAGGGGCAGGCAACCTTTTTGAGCCGGGGGACAGGTTGCTGTCCCTCAGACAATTGGGAGGCCGAAGCACCAAAAACAAACAAACAAACAAACAAATAACAATTTTAAAAATTTAAATATTTTTTAAAAAATATGCATGCACACTCTCTCAGCCCCAGAAAAGCCATGGCAAACCCCCTGTGGAGATTTTGCCAAGAAAACCCCAAGAACAAGTAATAACAACAATAATCAATATCATCATGGCCGGCGGCGGTGGCAGCGGCGGCAGGACCGGCCTGGGGCTGGTCCAAAGGCCTCGGGGGCCGCATCCAGAACCCGGGCCTTAGGTTGCCTACCCCCGGCATAGACTTTCCAGTAAGCTCCTTATCTATTTGCTAAATTCTTAGGAATTGCCAATATTCCTATCATTCCTATCTTAATTTTTCAGTGTTTGCATCTTCTCTGGCTTTTTTTTTCCCATTGCTAAGAAAGATGACTTAAAAATGACTGACTTAACCCACTATCTAGATGAAAGAAGACTGGCTACAGCAACTATAGAATAGCCTGGTTTTGTAAATCAAGGGAGAGCTTTAAAGGTAGGGAGTCAGCTATTATTATATAGCTACTGTAGTGAGGACTCACTTTATCTCCCTTTGAAAAGTTGACCTCTTTTCTGCTTGCAGCTATGTCACCCTTGAATGAGCAGCGAACATTGATTTATGATGAATAGAGTGGTCAAGTTCTGTCGTCAGTCCTTGGAAATCCAGGGCTTACTGCTATATGGTTTATCATGACATTAAACCCAATAGATTATTTGCTTAGGTTTCCTTCTTAATATAGAAGGATTTATAAACCAGGGGAGCTCTTGATGGAGAGTAATTTTGTCAGGGGAGGAGAGAGGTGGGTTGGCTAAATACAGTACAAACTACAGACTTCACTTGGTGATATGCTGTTACTTTGATACCATATTGTAGTCCAGTTCCTGCTGGTTCATAACTGTATCAAAGAAAACTGCCTTCATTGGTTATGTATGTTGGCATCCTTGTTTAATTACATTTCCAGAGATGAAGGTAAACAATGGAACTGCTGGGAACACTTGGAATACTTTTTAACAGGGGTGTCTAATGCTCAGTAGTAGAATGGATGCAGATGGTCCTAGACTGAATTTTCAGCACCAGCTAAAAATATTAGATAGCAGGTGATGGGAAAGAATGCCTGACTTGCAGTACCTTTAACAATAGCAGCAATAAAACCACCAAGTAAATTAGGCTGCTGAAATGAAAGACAGTTCAAGGTAACCAGGAATGAACTTTTGTGAGAAAGGACTGTGAGTTCAGTTCAGTTATAGAACTGAATATGTCTTAGGTTTAAAATGTGTTCAGGGGCACCCTGTTCTTTGACTGTAAAGGTGCATCTGCACTAGTCAGTTACATCAGTTTGTTACCACTTTAACTGTCATGGTTCCAGTCTGTGGAATCCTAGGATTTGTAGTTTAGTGAAGTACTTAGAATTCTCTGCTAGGCTGGTCTAATAGACTCCCCTGAATTATAGTTCCAAAAAATGTTGTTGTTGTTGTTGTTGTCATTTGCATTCAAGTCGATTCTGACTTATGGCAACCCTAAGGCCATGGGGTTTTCTGGGGCTGAGATTGTGTGACTCACTGAAGGGCATCCAATGGGTTTCCATGGCCAAGTGGGGAATCGAACCCTGATCTCCAGAGACATAATCTAATGCTTAAACCACTACACCATGCTAGTTCTCTTGGCTTAAACCCTCTGGTTATCTCCAGAACTGTAGATTAGAGGAGTGTTCTTAGGTACTTCACTGAACTGCAAATCCCAGGATTCCTTAGCATGGAGCCATGACAGTAAAATGATGTCAATAGCAATAGCAATAGCAATAGCCTTTATGTGTAGTACAAATACACTTTAAGTGTATGACTTTTGCACTTGCCTCTGGTAAATGGAACTTGGAATTCTAATAAAAATGGTGGGGGGACTTGAGAAGCCTGAGCTTTACCTACCCCTAAACTATATTGTGTTCTAATTTTATTTTTTAAAAAATCTGTGGGGAGGAATTATGGACAGTATTTAATAATACGAGCTCTCAATTATTGTCTAAAGTGATGTCGACTAGACATGTGCTGACATTTTAGTAAGAATGTGGTCTAGTTCCTTTACCCTGCAAGAGGCCTTTCTATCTGCTCTTTTGAGAACAGCAACTCATTCTGGGCTGAACTGATTTTGAAACAGAAATTTGTCAAAATAGTTGGTGATATGGCAGGAAGATGTCAACTGTTTAAGAGGAGGAAAAAGCAATGGATAACTTGCTGTGACGCCAAAGCCGTGTGGATTTGTGTGGGCCAAAGCCGTGTGGATTCTGGCTTATGTAAATAGTCTGTTCGTGTCTTTGTAAGAGTTAACGTACTAACTACTACATTTTAAAGGAGAGTTTCTGGGCTAGTCTAAATGTAAGTATATTGTGGATTGAATTATACTGTGGATTGTCACACATTCGTTGATTGTCTTCATTTTCCTGCACAATTCACATCTATTCGCCCTCCCTCTGCCAAAAATGCTCAGCCATCCACATAAGCAGATGGACATTCAACAATGTGCATCCTTGTGGATAGTCACAGATACTCTGGTAAAAAATGTGAATCCTTTTTCAACATAGTGTATGGAGGGGTTTTTTAAAAAACAAAAAGCCTGAATTCCTCCAAATTGCAAATGGCTGGACTGCAGTCTGTTTGATTTGAATAAGGAGTACAGTATTTTAATTGTGTAGATGAGCCCTCCATTAAGATTCATGCAAGGGGTTAATATGAATTTGTAAATCAAAGTCAAACAAGGTTATTGTGATAAAGTAAATATGTTTTATACACACACAGAGAGAAGTTGCCAGACTAAAAACTGGAGAGAGCTCTGGTATCATTAGTGGTGTTGCTTGTCACACAATCAGGTAACAAACAACACCTGCTGAATTTTTCCCTTTTACACAACCATTCAAGATACAAAAATCCTATCCAGTGTTCACTCTGGTAAACCTAATACACAGAGAACATGAAATCTATGTATTTGTGAGTTTGGGCGGGGCGGGGGGGGGAAGAATCATTGGTATTTTAAGGTATTCTGTTAGGGGGGTTGCAGACTGCCAGAAATAGTGTGAATTCAGTCCACTTTTAGGGTTAGGGTTAGAGTTAGGGAACCAAGGGAACTGTAATTTATTGTGGCATCAGAGTTGTCTGACAGAGAAGGCTCAATGTCTCAGAAAAATAACAGTTCCCATGATTCCCTAGCACTAACCCGAACCCTAAAAGTGGACTGAATTCACACTATTTCTGGCAGTCTGCAACCCCCCTTTGTCTGCAATACTTTGAAGCCCTGTTGGATAATACAAATGATAAATTGAGAGAAAATCAGTTGTATTTTGTACTAACTACAACAAGCAGCATAGATCAGGAGTGGGAAAGCCCAAAAATTGTAGACAGTGTATTAAAAACTTGAAAATAGTAGATATAATAAGAACCAATTTGTTGTGTCTTTAGGTTTTTAGCTTTGTGTTGCTTTTACTTACAAGACTGATGTCAACATTTGGGAAGTTTGATTGAATTTGTTTAATTTGTAGAGGGAATGTTTTTCCCTGCAGTGTAACTCATCTTAATGTCAGTCTTTATGGGATCATTCTGAAATTATAGTTGATCTAAACTGAAATGGCTTGAATACACTTGATGATAATCTCAGAAAATTTCACATTGCTGTAGTAGAAGCCCAGCATGCTTAAAAAGCAAAGCACACAAACATTGTTGATGTTTATTTTATTCTCTTTTTAGTGCAAGTGTGCCTTGGTTTATTCAGACCAACAGATGATGGTTTGACCTTTTCTTTGTCTTTCCAATGGACGTTATCACACATGGGCCAGAAAGCGATAATAAAGTGGAAATGAGACATTCCGAAAATAAACCGATAATAAACCTTGATTCCGCAAATGGCTTTCACACGTAATTACCTTAATTGCGAAATTACAGTAAGCGCATTTAACATTCACACACAAGTGAGAAAAACCCGTAAATGTACTAGAAATGATCTTCTTGCACATGCGCAGATAGAGGAATGCCCACCGTGGAACCATGGGGAAAGCAGGGAAATGCTCCCAAATGTGCATTTGCTTTTCACATTATGGTAAATGCAAAATTAACTTAATTTCACATTTGCATTTCCTCAAAACTACTGAATTTCAAAAGATCTCGGATAACACCAGTTTCTGTCCACTTTCTGTCCAGTTTCTGTGCGACGTCGTGTGAAAACGCGAGGCACAAATCCAGTTTTTGTTTGGGATTTGTGTGGATTAACCAGCAGATTTGGCCCGTGTGATAACGTCCATAGTATGTTAAACCAAGGCTGTTTTTTTGTGGTCTTCAAGACAGGAATTGTATGGTTCACCAGATATTGTCGAGCTACAAGTCCCAGCAGCCCTACTCAGTATAGGTGTAGATTAGGAGTAGTTGTAGTCCAACAGCACCTGTCTTTGGTCTGTCTCGCCATCCTTCCTTAGATGGCAGATGCCCAACAAGTTTTAAGAGCTACCTCTTTCTCTGTGTCCACCTATAATATTTTAGTAGTGACTGATGTGAATTGCATGGCAAATAAGAATAATAAGACTGTGCAATGAAAAAATGTTTTCAGTGGTTCCCCAGCCTGCCCTTTTAATCTAAAAACCTCCATTCTTTTAGTTTATCAAAAAGCCTGTGCAACTTCTGCCTGGTAAGCACATGGAGTTGTTGTTTGTTAAGGAACTTTTTCAAAAATTAGTGCATTTTATCATTTTTTGGTTTCTTAAAAAAATCACCTTTAGCTACCAAAGCCCTCTGGGACATTAGTTATTAATTTGGTGGAAATTAAAAATGAATTAATTTGATAAATTAATTTAATACCTTGCCAAGAAAACCATATTATAGAGTACCATAAGTCAGACTTGAAGGCATATATCTCTCTCATAACAACACATACCATTATTCTTTTTGTCATCGCAACTTTGTAACTTAGATGGAGAGATAGTAAAACAAAAACAAAAAAACCAATGAGTTTCCTGGCCTAAATCAAGATTTACATTGTATTCATTCATTTAAAATATTTTGTTTTGTTTTCATAGATGCCAGTGTAGCTTGATTTTAACCACTGACCATACTGCTGTCATCCATACCTTCTTGGAGGTTGAGGACTTTATTGAGATATGTTTTTCCCTGTTGAGACGTGTTTTCCAGGTGTTAAATTAGCACAGAAAACTTAAGAAGATTGTATTTCCATTACTGTTGGTTGTGAACAGGACATTTTGTTTATCTCATGTCTTTTGAGCTTTTCATGGAAAAGCTTCATGGAAATGTCACAGATTGTACTGCTTGCATTTTCATGGTCTTTTGGCTCCATTGTTTAAAATTCCCTTTCTCCGTGTATGTGAATATGTGTGTCTCTGTGTGCATGCTATCTCCTAAAATTAAATGCATCTGATGAAGTGGGCCCTAGTCCATGAAATTATGCTACAGCAAATGTTTGAAGTCTCACAAACTCTTTCTGTAAAGTGTCAATATTTTTTTTAATATACATCCGGGTGAGAATTGTGCAGTACTTTGTATTGTTGTTGGATCAGCAGTATTGACTCTTCAAGGGGCAACAGGAGATAACTTTTCTGTGGAATGTCATTGCTGTAGCTAGTTATTTCTTCATGCATTTGACCCCAGGCTCTGCCCAGTAAACTTGATCTAGTTTTGATGGTTTGGATGTCTTATAAATGACAGAGCTTAGAAAAGTTACTACAACTCCCAGAATCCCCCCACCAGCATAGCTACTGGCCATGCAGGCTGGGAGATTCTGGGGGTAGGTAGTTCAAAAACATAGCCTTTTCAAGCATTGATAAACACAGAATAGTTTTGCCACTTAAACAATGGTTCTGACTTCCATGCTTTGAAAGTAGCCAAAAAAACCCAGCAATTTAGCAAACCAGAAATTCTCCTCTTTCTTTCTCTGAGTCTGTCCTTCAAGTCCACCTTTTCCAAACATCCTTATTCCTTTAATTCCCAGCTTGAAGCAAGTTCTAAGAATATGTCCACATTCATAGACAGGATCGGGGGGGGGGGGGGGACACACACACACACAGATAAAACGAATGCACTATTTATTTATGTAGTGGCCTGCTTGCAGTGAGTGTGCAAATGCCAGCTGCAGCTTTATAGTTTGTATGCTACTTGGAGGCAGAGAACTGTTTTTTATTATGCAGCTTTGCAGGGTGCCATACACAGAGCTGGTGCTTTGTATAAATATATTTTTTTTAAAAAAATATATCAAGTGCTTAGTGGGCTCTGGGCATAGATAGATAATAGATGATAGTAGCAATGACTTCTCTAAAGCAGCCATTCGCACTTGGGTGCCCTCTAGAAAGAGGTGGGGAAATTGTGGCCTATGGACCACATGTGGCCTTGTGCCCCATTTTTGCAGCACATAAGCCCTTTCCCAGAGACTTCCAAAGCCCACAAAAGACATCATTTAAAAAAAAAGTTTATAGAGCCATTTCCCAGGCCCTTTTTATGCCCAAATGCACCAAAACTTCCTTCAAAGTGATGTTTTAACTGTCCTCCCAACTGCGTCAGTTCCAAAAAAATGTCCAAAACTGGTGGCTGGAGCTGATGCTACATCACTTGTAGTACAGCTTGTTTGAAAGGTGGCAGTGGGAAGCATTGGAATGAAAGTTGACTCTGGTCCTTTCAGTTTCCTTCCCCCATATAGAAGTTTTGGATTACAGCTCCCATAACATCTGGACATTGTCCATGCTCCCTATGGCTTATGGGAGCTGTAGTCCATGACAACTAGCAGTGCCTGTTCCCTACAACCCACTTGGATGCTTCTGCTATACAGCTGACAATCTGAAAACAATTTTCAAAAGTGGGTTTCATTTTGCACTATTTACTTGAACTTTGGTGCCATTGATGTTGGTACAGTTTAAACAGCAGCTGTGTACCGCCTTTCCTGTTCTATTGTGGAGTGAGGTTTCTTTTTGGACTGTTAATCCTTGGCTAGGTGGAAGAAAATCTAAAAGCTCAGAGATTTGAGAAGTGTCCTTTAATGCTACTGCAAATCCTCTTTCCTCCTTCCCCTCTCAGCAGCTAAGATGCGTGTTTTTAATGTTTTCTAATAGCTTAATATTCTGAAGTCTGTTCCAATTAGGTCCTAGCAAATGGTTTGGTGTTGTGAGCAGCACTGGAATTCAGTTTGCAAGAAACTGCTTTAAAGTCAAACCCAGTCCATTGTAATCATATTTTAAGTCACTGTTTTTATCCTTTTAGCTCCAAGAGTAGAATTTGCACAGTGCCAAGTCAGCAACAATGCAGCCACTAGGGAAGTTAGGGGAGAGTCAAAAAGAGTCTGTATTTGCTTACCCTAAGGCTTAGTGTGACAGCCCAGACTGAAGCAAGCATACACACCTCTTGAACCTCTGTCTGTTGTAGCTTCAGCCCAACTCTGTTTTTGATGCAAATTAAGCTGGCTCACAATTGTCTATGCCATATATTTCCAGTATTTATGTATGGTTGTAAAAGCTGGGCAGTGAAGAAAGCTGACAAGAGGGGAGTCAACTTATTTGAAATGTGATGCTGGAAGAGACTTGTATAAGTACCATGGACTGCCAAAAAGACAAATGAGGGCTTGGAGCAAATCAAGCCTGAACTTTCCTTAGCAACCAAGAAGACTAAACTGAGACTACTGTACTTTGGACAAATCATGAGGAGACATGACAGTAATGCTAGATAAAAGGAGGAAGTGGTAGGAAAAGAGGAAGACCTTATTATAGGTGGATAGACTCAATCAAGGAAGCCACAGCCTTCAGTTCGGAATACCTTGGCAGGGCTGCTGACAAAGGTCCAAATCACACTGCAGAAATAATCCAGTTTGAGACAGCGTTAACTGCCCTGGCTCAATGGTAGGGAATTCCAGGTACTGTAGTTTTATATGACATTTAGCCTTCTCTGTCAGAGAGCTCTGGTGCCACAACAAACTTGCTTACCCTAAGGCTTAGTGCCACAACAAACTACAGTTTCAAGATTCCCTAGCACCAGGGAACCAGAACCAGGGCAGTTAAAGTAGTCTCAAACTGGATTATTTCTGCAGTGTGTTTCGGACCAAAGACATTTGGTGGTCTCTTATTCATATTGTTGTTGTGTACCTTTAAATTGTTTCTGACTTATGGCGACCATAAGGCAAACCTATCATGGGGTTTTCTTGTCAAGATTTGTTCAGAAGGAGTTTTCCATTGCCTTCCCCTGCGGCTGAGAGTATTTGAGTTGCCCAAGATCACCCAGTGGTTTTCATGGCCAAGCGGGGAGTCGAAGCCTGCTGTCCGAATTTGTAGTCCAAAGCTCTAATCCAGGGGTAGGCAACCTTTTTGAGCCAAGGGCCGGGTTGCTGTCCCTCAGACAATTGGGGGGGCCGAAGCACCAAAAATAAATAAATAAATAAATATTAAAACATTTAAAAAATTTAAAAAATGCATGCACACTCTCTCAGCCCCAGAAAAGCCATGGCAAAATCCCTGTGGAGATTTTGCCAAGAAAACCCCAAGAACAAGTAATAACAACAATAATCAATATCATCATGGCGGGCGGCGGCGGGGGGCAGTGAGGGGCGGTGGCGGTGGCAGGACCGGCCTGGGGCTGGTCCAAAGGCCTCGGGAGGCTGCATCCGGGCCTTAGGTTGCCTACCCCTGCTCTAATCACTACATCATCATAAATCAATATTGACTTCATGGCAGTTAAAAACAACAACAAGAAATAGAATTGATACTTACTGTTTACTTTGTGCATTATTTTAATTAAATTTTTATTTGTTCCATATGTATCCTGCCTTTCCTGTGAGGCAATATACATGGCTTTCTTCCTCCTCATATTATCCATTATATGGTAGAGGTCTGCCTGAGAGAGTGTGTCATCACCTAATGACTTCCAGGCCTGAGTAAAGACTAGAACCTGAGTAAAGAGTAGAGCCAAGTCCCCATCTAACACAGATTTATCTGGAACAAGAATGAGATCTAGAGAAGAAATAGGTATTGAAAAAGAAAAGGGTTGATAAATTATAAAGAACTACACACTAGCTATACAAGAGTAACACCACAAAATTTCTATCTGCTGTGTTTTTTGTTATTAGATTTGTTTTTGCAATGTTTATTTATTGTTTATTGTTACTGTTTTTTGGATTAGTATAAAAAGCATGACATTTTTAAAAAGTCCCTGACAAACATTCTAGCTGTCTCAAATCATCTTGTCACCCAAGAAGTTTGTCTCCTCTTTGAAATTTTAAAATCACTGTATCTGTGAAGAAAGTCACAGCTTCATAGGGCTAGCAGTATCTTGGGAACCCTTTTGTCACCCTGGAGTCTAGAAATACAAAACTGGTTCCTGGACCATTTTATTTCAAGCACAGCCAAAGTCTGGTGCCTAAAGCAGTGTCAAGGAACCAGATGTTGATAAACTGCTTCTCCCACCATCCCTTGCTTATCACAGGTTGTCTTTTAGCTGAGGGTAACTGGAGTCAAATAACATCTGGAGAGCCACATATTCCCCAGTTCTAGTTGTGGTTCTTCAGTCTGGGGTTCAGTGCAAAGAATTTTTAAACTTTTTTTTAGAGCTCTTTTAAATCAGGTCCCACATCTGTTAAATATGAGAATTATGGCCTATGTGGAATTATCTCCACGACCCGAAATAGCTCAAACTTGTTGAAAGGGAGATATTTACAAAGCATCTCCACTGATCTCATCAATTTCATTGCAGGATTTTAAGATCAAGACATAGTTTTGGCCAGGTTGATGTGCCACCTGTTTCTAAAGCAGGAATTTGGCAAAGCAGGAAACAACAGCTGTTGAGCAAATCACTTTGTGCCAACCCATGCCCCATGTGAACAAGATAAAAGAATACATGCCATTTTTCTTAATATTTAGCTGCATTTTCTAGTGTTAGCTTTGTAATCTGCAACCTCATAACGAACAAACTGCTGTGTGATACTAAATCAGTGCACTAAGGAAAGGTTCATCTAGGATTTTCCCCCACCAACCGTGTGTGTGTGTGTGTGAGAGAGAGAGAGAGAGAGATTTCACAGTGCTTATTGGTGTAATCTCAATTGATTAATTGTAGCTTTTCAGAAACATAAGAAGCAATCATGAAAACAGACTGTTGTCCGTATTTACCCAGTGTGATCTGGAGACCATTCACAGTATATAATTACAGGACTGTGGTTCCACTTAATTGCCATCCTATGGAATCCTGGTTCCATCCTATAGAATCCTGGAATTTGTAGTTTAAGGAGGAGCATTTAGGATTTTCTTCCAAAGAGATCTAGTGCCTCACCAAACTAGAAACCCTAGGATGCTATAGGGTGGAACCACGGCAGGTAAAGTGAGCTTTCAGCACTATAACTGTGTAGAGTGAATGGGCCTTTTGAGTTAAGACATAGGACGTTATCACATGGGGGAAATCTGTAGGTTACTCCACACAAATCCCAAACAAAAATTGAATTTGCGCCTCACAATTTCACACAGCCTCGCACAGAAACTGGCCAGAAACTGGTATTATCTGAGATCTTTTTAATTTCGGGAGTTTAGAGGAAATGCATTTGCGAAATTACAGTAATTGCGCATTTACTGTAATGTGAAATTCAAATTCGCACAAACAAATCTCCTTTAAGGCTTCTTCCCATTTCCCATGGTCCTCTGGGGCTGCTTTCACTTCCTGGTTTGCTTGCCTGTCAAACATTCTCCACTTTCTCCTTCATCAAAGGATGAAGAAAACCATCATCCTTTGGCTTCCTCTGCCCCTAGCCCCAGGAAGCCTCTTTCCTGCTCCCCAGATCCCCAATATTTAGCCGGTTTCCCCACCTGCTCTGTCCCTCTGTGTGTGTGTGTGTATGTGTGTCTTGCCAGGATCCGGCTGCGATGCAGCCACTGGCGGCTGCCAACCCCTCCTTCCTTCCCTCCCTCCCTCTTGGATGCAGCTCCCACACACACATCCCTCCACACAACACACACACCGCACGGCACTGGCAGGCAAGGCAAGGCAAGGAGCTCCACGATCACTCCCTCCCCCTCCTCCTCCTCCTCCTCCGCAAGGCAAAAGATCAGCAACCCAAGTCCCCAGGGGGCATTTGCTTCTTCTCATCCTCCTCCCTCAGCCCTTTCCTAATTCGCCTCTCCTTCCCCCCAAAACACCAGGCGTCCTCCTTTTCCAGGACGCACCCTCCTTTTCAACCTGTCCAGGAGGAATTTCCAAAATGTCCCCCAGAAATCATGCTTCTTACTCCTGCTCCAAATGGAAGACAGTTTGACATTTGTTCCTGGAGAGGGGAGAAGGTTGAATGAAATGCAGGACCCGCCCTGGAAAAGGAGGTCACAAAACACACCCATTTCTAGTACATGTACTGGTTTTTTCCACTTGTGTATGAAAGTCAAAAATATCTTTTTTCCGTTTTTACTGTACTTACGCTTTTACTGTACTTACATGTGAAATCCTTTTGCATAATTAACCTCTATTTTCGCTTTAATTTCGGGATTGTTTATTTCCACTTTATTTTCTCTTTAACAACGAAACTGGCCCACGTGTGATAACGTCCATAGATATGGTCAACAGGTTTCCAATGTAGAGATACCAGGTACAATGTGCTGAATGCCAAGAAATAAAAATGTCAGGGTCTAAAGCCAAACAGAGCAAAACTGGGGCACGTTCAGTGAAACCCACAAAAGAAAAGGGAGACAAGCCATATGGGCTTTTTAGCTAATAAAAAACCCACCACTTCAGCATTTTGATGTGAAGGCAAAGAGCAGTGTGCCTCCCTTTCAGTCAGATAGAACACACTCAAGTATGAGGAGAAAAAGAAGATACCAGCCTTTTCCTAGAGCTTGGAAAAGTTACTGTTTTGGACTACAACTGCCAGATGCTGTTTTGGAGATTCTAGGAGTTGTAACTAAAAAACAATAACATTTCCATTCCAACCTCTGTCTTTTCCCATGCCAAATACATCTCTTTTTAAAAGCTCCTGGTGCACACAGTAAGTGGGAAGGTCTTGTTCCAGGAACCCAAAACAGATTACTGTACACAGCAAAAATTCCAAGTGATCCCCTTCCCTGTACAAATTGAAGTAACACATATACCTCTTCGACTGGGACAAGCTAAACAAATCTAAATCAATATTGCAGTGAAATGATGCAGTCAAAATTAATGAACAGATACCAACTATTGAAAAAAGAACAAAATTTTAAATAAGTGAGAAATAGTTGTTCCTTAATTGTACATCGGATCTGCTTCCTATTTTGAGCATGTTTCACATTGCCTAACAATAGGCCTAGCTGTGTAACTGTATCAATAATACAGGCATCCCTCCATTTTTGCAGATTTTGAGTCTGCAGTCTCAGTCCTTTGCAGACTGGCAAGTGGGGAGGGTTAAAATGGTGTGCGTGCCCATGGCCCACGTGGCCATTCAAGCCAATGGGGCTTGAATATTTGCGAATATCCATTTTCTCAAGGGGGGGGGGTCTGGAATGGATCTCCCACGAAAATGGACAGATGACTGTATTGATTTCCACACCATAATTGCTCCAACTTTGTATCCCATCAGCATGGAAGCCATCTCTCTTGGGGCCGTTCCCAATGCAAGCCTGTTAGCTCCTTTCTGTCTCACTCAATGACATGGGAAGAATGAAGTGTGATCTTCATTTTCCCAGTGCTGACCTCCTTTGCCACTGGCCTTCTAGGTTTGCTGCACCTAGCTTGCAATAGTATCCATCATTCTGCTCCTTGAACACCTATAGCATTCAGCTAGTGTCTCCAGCGCATCAAACTATTTCATAAAGCTTTCCCTTAATTTTTACAATTATTATTATTTATTATTAAAGTTTATTTCTAGAGCGCTGTCGGTGTACACAGCGCTGTACAAAAGACAATCAAGGATAAAACACAATAAAACCTGCCAAAGGCGTACAATCAGTACTCTGGCAATCAATTTATTGTCTTTAGCCTTTTTCCTGCAGAGTGCTTTATGCGCTATCCTTGGCTCTTGGTTCTACATATTTTTCCCCTCTGGGAAATTTAATTATGGTGTTCAGGCATATGCCTCATTTCCTGAAAGTTTTTGGCCAAGTCTACATATTCTTCTAACCTCTGTTTCCCTGTACATGTCTTTGGCTGCTATCAGCTCCATAGTTTCTTATCCTCCTTGCTCCAAAGAATAAAGCTGGATCTTTTTTATCCATGTCTTTGACAATCATGGGTTGTGTTCCCGTGGTTATATGAATGCCTTTCAAGTGTTGCAGACAATGCAAAAAATACAAGTCTTGCTGCAGCCACATGAGAGAACAAAAGAGCAGTAACTACTGAATGTTGCATGCCACATTGAGCCTTATCTGGAGTGACTTATTGTACAGTTTGATATGATGCATGTTTATGGGGTGGGGGATGTCTCACTAATGTCAGTAGAATTGTCATTCCACCGCACTGGATTATTGCTTCCATATTTTGGAGATCTCATATGTAGTCTGAAATGACTTCCTGTCCTCCCCCTGCCAAAAGCTATTTAAAAAAGTTGCTGTAATTACTTAATTAGATGATGCCTAAGCTTGTGGAACAAGAAACAGTGGCCTTCCTGACAGGGGAGAGAATTTGTGGTGTGCCAGATGCTGCTGGATTCCAGTTCCCCATTCAGCTTGTCCAGTAGCTAGGCATGTTGAGAGTTGTAGTACATCAGCATCTAGAAGGCCTCAGCTTCTCTAGCCCTGTTCTGGTTGGTTTCAGGTGTTTTGCCCCTCAAATAAAGTTGTAAGTTGTAACCCTAGGATGGACACCTGTCCAAAAGGAAGCCAAATATCTGGGGAATTACGTATTAGCTCAAAGGTAATGGCCGAGTTCCTTAGCCAAGGACCCAATCCCTATGTATACCAAATCCAGAGACACAAAGAATTCCAGAGGCAGGTCTCTAACCAAGTAATGAGTTTTATTTAAAAGGGGAAATCAACAATCATAACCAATACACAACCATGCATGCTCACAAGAATTAAGAAATTCAAAGGTGTTACGTTGGAACAGAGTAGGCTAAACTAACGGAAATACTACACCTAAATGCAGGGATAGGCAACCTTTCCCCTTTAAGGGCCGAGGGACTTCAGCTCCCAGAATCCCAGGAGCTATTGGCCAACATGGGACTATTGGCCAACATGGCTGAGGCTTCTGGGAGCTGAAGTCCCTCGGCCCTTAAAGGGGAAAGGTTGCCTACCCCTGCCTAAATGGATAATTGCTCCGCTTGTTACAGGTCCAGAGATGAAAAGGGAACTCACTCGCTCCCGAGGCAAACAGAGGTTGGCAAGCGAGGGGGGGGGGTGAGCTGAGCAAACAGGCAGTATGTATGCCTATTACTAGACTAAGCCGAGAAAACAAAGGAAAAGCACCAATATTTATAGTGAAATCTCATCCCTGGGGCAAAATTCAAGCTATTGAAAAAGGCCAGATGGTGGTGCCTTCTTTGAAATGGGTTTGGATCACTTTAAAGTCAGTTTTCTGAAGAAGTAACATTGGGGTGTGAATATGAGTGATAGACACACATTTCCAAGGCAAGAGGGATTAAAATGCAGGGCTGCCAGAGTTGTTTACTCCTTGACACCATCCACATCCATTGCCCTATATTGATCTCCTCAAGGATGTCTGAAAAATGGGGTCTCAATGCAACTGTTGCTAGCCTATGTGTGATGGAGAAATCCTAGTAATGGCATCCACTGCAGGGCCATAGAAGGGCTGTTTAACCAGAATTTTATTGCATTTCTGATATTAAACAAGGAGGGGTCCAATTGGGATAACAAAGTGGTCTGTATGATATCCCTGTATTAATAGTAGAGAAGAAGAATACTAGAGTAAAGCAAATATAATGAATGATAAAACACCCGTCACCATTGTCAGGTCTTGGGCAAACTGGAGATCCAGTTCTAAGCAAACCAAGATCCACAGGGCAGAATGCAGATAACATGTTCTAAGACAGGTTAGTGGTCAGGTTCTAGATTGAGCAGGCAAAGTGGGATATGTTGCTCAGACTGCATAGTAGGATTGCCAGTTCAGGATCATCCTAGGCCCTGAGGTTTTCAGGCCAAAACCAGAGACCTAGAGGCAGTTCTGGGTGATGTAACTAAGTGTTGTGTGTTAGTTTCTTACAGCTTGTTCCTGAAACACACACAAACATGCACACAGAATATATTTTCTTGACCAGAAATTACAACAAAAAATCTTCACTAAAGTGGCAGTTCCCAGATCAAGGTGAAATGAAAGGGAGATGGGATAAGGAACATTTAATCTAGCCTACATGCCTGTAGCCAGGTGGGTAAAGAGCAGAGCAAAAGGTATGTCCTGACACCACAATAACTGGGAGGGAAGGAGGAAGCTAGCTAAGTAATCTGTAGACCCTCTGGAGCAGGGGTAGGCAACCTTTTCCCTTTAAGGGCCGAGGGACTTCAGCTCCCAGAAGCCTCAGCCATGTTGGCCAATAGTCCCATGTTGGCCAATAGCTCCTGGGATTCTGGGAGCTGAAGTCCCTCGGCCCTTAAAGGGGAAAGGTTGCCTACCCCTGCTCTGGAGAGTCTGTTAAGTTGCAAGCAACAAATCAGTGAAGCTTTGGAAATTATAGCAAGCTGCTGCTCTCCTAGCTGAGCTAGAAATTTGCACTCAATCCTTTATTCTTTACTGGAGCTGAGCCCACCAAAATGGGCGAATGCAAATCTAGTCAACTGAAGAACCCACAATATGTAGGCAATCAGCTATCTGAGACAGCCACCTAACTCTGCCTAATGGTAGGGTGCTGTAGGGTTTTAAATGGGAAAAAGTACTTTAATCCAGGTGCTGGACAGTTTATAGGATGAAATATTGACAGCGTAATCATTCCTTTGCTTTAGTGCCACCCATAGAATGGCCAGGTGACCTGAGAGCCTATAAGGGTCTAGCCTGCCTTATATAACTGTTGATCCATGCTTGACTCCTCAGTAGGATTGCCAATCTCAGGGCCTGATCCAGAGTCTCCAGATTTTGTGGGTCATTTCCAGGTGGGAGACAAGGAGCCAGAGCAGACAGGCAGGAAAAAGTGGCTCAGTGCTGGGTTTTCTGAAAGCAGGTCGAAATCTCACTGTCTGCACGGCCCGCTCCCAAGGCAGCCCGAACACCCATGGGCTATCCATATCATGTGGCGTCAAGCCATGCTGTGCAGTTGTTGTTGTTTCCCGCCTACCCACCATGCATGCGCACCATCACACAAACATACCACCCATGACCTCCAGTTACCTCCTCTTCCCACCCAGATGCCATTCCATTAGACTCTTGCCTATATGATCGGTCGGCCACACAGACACATGTGCGATGCATCAGTACATTGGTGTGCCCAGTAACACACTGGCAAAACACAATCATGGTAAAAAAAAAAACCCATACATGCCCTCTTCACCTCCCTTCACCCCAAGTCCCCTGTTGGACAGCTTCGTTTGTGTATGTTGTAATTACATCCACTGCCCTGTTTGACTTACTTTTATGTTTTTGCTTTGCTGCATTCCCGCACTGGTACCTGGCTGTTTATATGCCAGTGCAATGGTGTGCATTTTCTGTATTAAGTCAGTGTATCAGAGCTTCTTTTTGCTCTGGTTTTTAGCCCCAGAGTGTGACTTTGTTTTCCTTTCCACACAGTTTCTCCTCATGCATTGTCTAAACAGCTAGGCTCCTAAGTGGTTTGAAGCCACTTTACTTGGCCAATGCAGATGACCCCAAGGTTGCAAATTTTTACTGCCGTGGATGGAGAGAGGTGCTTGTGCTAAGATGGCTTGGCTGACTCTGGGCACTATGCACTTTGACTTGTATCAGTAGTGGAGTGGTGGAGTAGTTGTTGCTCTACCTCAGGCAGCAGAACATCTTGAGTTAGCTGTGCCTTACACCATGTTTGATGAGGATCCATCATAAGATCTGATCTGATCATAAACTTGATCTGATCTGATATCTGATCATAAACTTGATCGTGCAACTGCACTGTGAAGGGGCAATTTATAGTTGCAGCAACTGACAGACCCAAGTTGGAGAGCAAAAAATAGCCAGAAGGCCAACCACAAAATGGCTAATAGCCAATTTAAAGAATTTGCTGTTAGCATAATGAGACAGGTTGCCTTTGTGGCCCTCACAAAGCATACACAGCTGGGCAATTGCATTGAGAGAACACAGGAAATTGGAAAACTGGATTGTCTGGCCAGGGACTCTTTCTACCTCTGTTTTTTATTCTATGGTATAATGATGGTTTATTTATGTTTTGTAATTTGAATTAGTTTTACCCCCTCCCCCAACTAAGCATCACATTACAGCTGAAAGGCAGGGCATAATGAGTTTCAGTGCATTAAACCAATAAATAATCAACCTCAAGAATTCATTTTATCCATTCATTTTATTCAGTACATTTATATTGTGTATAAACCAAAATTATTTTGATTTACCTAACAGTAAAAATAAAAATTTAAAAACATAAAGTAAGCAGTCAAATGATTGTAAGTTTAATGTACAGCTATAGATTTTTTAATTTTATTTTGAATATTTATGTCCCACTCTTCAGCAACAAAGGCTCTCAGGCCAGGTGCAATTTTGTATTGGAAAGCTCTAACAACAATTCTAACAACAAAATGCAGTGTGCTTAATTAACAATATGTGGGCAAATAAAACCATTTTTAGTTTTTTGTGGGTTTTTTGGGCTGTGTGGCCATGTTCTAGAAGAGTTTCTTTCTGACGTTTCGCCAGCATCTGTGGCTGGCATCTTTTGCGTGTTTTTTAAAAAAAGTCCAAGGAGTAGGCTTCAGGTAAAGAGTTTGGAAAATGTGCATATTTTGACTATGATGCTCAGAATCTCTCCATTGGCTAGTCCTTATGCTGAATGTGAGATTTTGGAAATTATAGTCCAAAAATCATTTTTCTTGTTTTGGTAAAGCACTGAGACCCAGAGAGGGTATTCCTTTGGTGTTGGCACTGCAGGAAAAACATTTCTCCCCTATCACCATAGACTCAGCCTGTGGAGGTAAGGGAACCCAGAGAAAGCCCACATCCATAAAGCAAGAGCAGAGTCTTTCAACTGTGAAAAAAAAAAGAGGAAGGGAACAAAAGAGAAACCATTTTGATACCTTTTCTAGGGCATCTCTTGGCAAGGCTTATCCTGTCACTAGGTAGGGTGGAGTAGCCATTATACGCAGCAGATAATGGGCACGACAGACAGAAAATAAGGAAGATTTGGGAGGAGAGGTCTATCCAATATTTCTTTCTGTGAGACCTTAGAAAACTTACTCTTTCGGAGTAAAACTTCCTAATCTACCAGCAGATATGGCCACTGGAATTCTGGAAAGTGTGTTCCAAAAAAGAAACTTTGCAAACCTCTTATTCAGATGCACTAGAAGAGGCTGCCACTGATCATCAGTGCTATACATGAAATAGGAGGAATACCATTTTCTCCTTTGCCTTAGATAGGACAGTGTCTTGAATTGTCCCTTCTTCAGCAATGCATTTTGCATGAGTCAACTCAAGATTCTTTTCTTGAGCCCAGCATATAATGAATTGTGTTGCTAATTCCAGATCTGCTCATACAGAGCAAATTTTTGTCAGCCCACATCCTAATCTCGGGCCTATCACTTTACTGTTGAATTTATGTGACAGCAATCTTGAAATTAGTTTAATCATGGCCATGCAAAAATGCTCAATTTTAACTCATTTTTGCTTTACGATATACTTTAGATCTAGACTATGGTCAGACATTTACTTATTCTTTTTATGAATTCCTTTTAGGTAGCTGAAATTGGCATGCTATGGAATTGTTCTAGTCCCAATTTTCATGGAACAGATACATATTTTTCTTGGCCTAAGGTTTTACATGTATGAAAGAGAGCCTGGTGAACACATATGATCCAGTTGGCTTAAAAGCAGTGTCTTCTTTCAACAGTTATAGCCATATAAAATGTACAGTCCCTCCCGATTTGTGGGGAGTCTGTTCCAGAACCACCACCCCCACGAATCGGAAAAACCACAAATATTCAAAGCCCATTGGTTAAAATGGGTGTGTGCTCCTGTATGTGGAGCTGCACACGTGCCTCAGCCATGTGCATAATTTTGTCTCTCCCCGCTTGCTGTCCGAAGGAGCAAGACCATGGACTCCCAAGTCCATGAACGGGGAAGGATGAGTGTATACTCGAAACTGTTTCTTTGCAATGCAACAAGTGATGGTCTTTTTTATTTTCTTTAAAGCACTGAAGTAAAAAGGTTAATACTAAGCACTTTCCCCCGTGATTTGTTGACACACTCTGCTGTTCATAAATTGTACTAAATTTTATTTAAAACACTAAACAACAAGCCAGATGTTAGAGATAATAATGTGCAGGATTTCACTTTGTCTCGCTTACGGTGTCATGCAAGCCGACGTGATGTGCTTATATTAGCAGTTTTGCAATTACAATTCCATATGGATTTTGCTCTATATTTGGAAACGCAATCAAATTCATCTGTGAGATGAGCCAGTCACCCAGTTTTCGCCCATGGATGAATCATGGCTAATGGAGTCTTCAGATAATTGTGTTATATATAAATCTTTAAAATGCAATTGAAGAAAATACATTCTTCAGTTTGTAACAGAATGTATTGCCCTGTATCACAGGAGGGCAAGGTGCATTGATGGCATTGCATATGGCCACCCAGGGCTTTGTTGCCCCTTGACCTCTCCAGATTCCCCAAAACCAGAGATGTAAAGTCAGTATGACAAGCTTTCAATTCTGACTCCAACTCCTCTAGTTTTCTACTGTCTGACTCCAACTCCTTCATAAATGGCAAATATTAATAAATAATAACAAATTTCACCATTTGAACCATCAGATTGCTTAGACTGGTAGACTGTAACCATCCTGCCCATTATTATTGTTATTGTTGTTGTTTCTTACCCATCTCTCCCAGATTCTCTTTTTCCAGCTCCCAGTAGGGTGAATTGCCTCAGTTTTACCTTTTAAATGCATTGTTCATGCTACCAACTTTTTTCTTTCAGTTAGATTCAAAGGTGCTACAAGATCCTTTTGCATACTGATTTGTGAATAAATTCCTTTAAGGGATGCAATTATGAACCTTGCTTCCTGTCATTGGAAGCCTGATATGTCAAGGAAAAGGATGTATTTCTGGCATTCTGCCTGAAATTGCATGCCTTCTTCAGAGATTTTTGTTCTTACTCAATGGAGCACTCAAACATGCAACACTTGACCTGTTTCAGACAGTCAGGTGAGATCTGTCCCACATTTAACTTCTGCATGTGTGTTACAGTTAATGAAGCCAGTTAATTTCAGTTCGCCATTTTGTGGTGTTCAACAGTACATAATCATTCATGAATTGATTATGTCATAAATCTTTGTAAGTCGTAATCTTTGTGTTTTTATATTGTATTTTTATCCAGGTAGTATTTGTATTTTGTCGTTACTGTGGCATTGGTTTGGTATTATCGCATTGTTAGATCTTTGTATTTTATGCAATCTATTAATTGTGTATCATTAGAGAACATATTCATAAGTGCAGAACACCTATTTCTTTTCATTAGTAAAACAAATAATTGTGTGCTGTGCCAGCAATAAAGCAAATTTATTTAAAAAGCATGTTAGAACAATGCCAAAGGCTACAATTGTTATTCATTATAAATTAATTGTGTAAGGGGTGCTAATGAGGCCAAGCAAGCCCATACTTGTAACTTAGAAGATGTAAAAATGCCTGGTATGATATACCCTGGGAGCTAAACAAGAACTATATAGAGGTTAGTCTCCCTTATACAAATTCCAAAACCCAAAATATTCCAAAATCCACAATTGTCCCCATGAGTGGCAGAGACAGTGACACCTTTGCTTTCTGATGATTCAGTCTACACAAACTTTGTTTTATGCACAAAATTATTTAAAATATTGTATATAAAATTATCTTCAGGCTCTGCATATAAGATGTATACAAAACATAAATGCATGTTTAGACTTCGGTGCCATCTCAAACATATCTCATTAAGTATATGCAAATATTCCAAAATCCAAAAGAATTCTTAAATCCTGAACTCTTCGTGTCCCAAGCATTTCAGATAAGGAAGACTCAACCTGTAGTAATATCTACCACATTAAAATGGCTAATATTGGGTATTACCTCAATGGTTTGTTGATATTTTCTGTTGTTTGAAGCATTGTTATTGTTTTTAAAAAGGGCACATCAGCAAGAGTATTGTTTCTTGGAGGCTGACATGGTATATGACATGACAATGATGAAAATGCTAGAAGGTACATTTGAATGGATGTACATCATTTCCTTATATGGATGTTTCCAGTCAAGGCACTGACTGAATTCTGTCACACCAGATCTGTCAGGTGAACTATTCCTCCCTCCAGCTCCTTTTAAGCTTAAACATGTGTGACTAAAACCCACATCTAACACATGAACAGGAATCATGGATCCTTTTTCTGCCATATTTACAGAGTTTTTTAAATGTGCAATCTATTGCGCTATGTAATATTGATGATACACTTTTTAAAAAATTATGTATGATATTGGTCCTACTGCTGCATTTTTTTAAAAAAATCTATCTTACCATTTATTGTCTATATCTAAAGAATAGAATCTAGCCACTGGCTTCTGTTTAGAGGTTAGCTGTCTAGTTCGAATTAAAATGAGACGAGATCTCTCAAAGATATAAAATGTATTGGCAGCAGATGGTCAACACAACATTGGCATTAGTTTAATACAGTGGACCCTTGATACCCACTAGGGTTTGTTTCCAGAACCCCCATGGATACCAAAGTCTGTGGATGTTCATTAAATATATGGTATCCCTTATATAAAATGGCAAAATCAAACTTTGTGGTTTTTTTAAATTTTAAATTTTTTATTGATTAAAATAAAAAACATTACAAAACACGAAACTATACACAACAGTCACAAAGACTTCCTTGTCCATCATGTCTTGCTAAACTGCCCATGTTTAAATCACTTTGTATATATGTATATTTATTATGGCGTCATGGTTTTATCAGCACATATCAATTATATCTATACCATATTGATCTTTATCACCCTTATCCATATCCTATCTCTTATTATGGAGTTCCCTAATTTATTCTAATCCTAGCGTATACTTTGCTAGGAAAAAATTCCCACTATTAAAGACTGGTTTATGAAAATATATGATCTCATGGAGATGGATAAACTAATGGGTTTGATAAAGAGAAAAGGAATGGACTCTTTTAAAAAAAGATTGGAAACCAATGATAGAATATTGGTGATGAGAATGGGGGGCGAAGTATACCAACTTTGTTTTTTTGGAATTTATATATTTTTAAAAATACTTTGAAGACGTGGATGGTTGCATCCGTGGATAAAGAATCCGTGGATGCAGACGGCTGACTGTACTTTGAAAGTTGGGCCCCTTTGTTCCTTTGTTTCAGAAATTGCTATCAATAGTGATCTTGCAGCAATAGCTTCAGTTCTTAGGCAGAGGCAGTGACAATTAAGGTCAATAATCCCCTTCTATCCAAACTGGTTTTTTCACCTTTGTGAAAGAAAAACTTGAGTGAAGCAACATTTTGTCAAATATGCGATTAGAAGTTTTCTTTTGAATTCTGGTCTGAAAAGCTGATACAGTGGGCCTTTGGTATCTGCTGGGCTTTGGTTCCAGGACTTTCCATCAATACCGAAATCCATGAATGTTCAAGTCCTATGACATACGGTAGTATAGCAAAATGTTGTCCCTTATATAAAATGGCAAAAATCAAGGTTTGCTCTTTGGATTTTGGGGGCGGATGGGAATATTTTGAAGACGTGGATGGAATCTGTGGATGCAGAGGGCTGACTGTATGTTGCTTTGAACATTTGTTCATAAAACTTTACCATAGAGACGACTGAAGTCACTTTAATCCTAAGGTGAAAACATAGTTTAATAATGATCTGTTAAAGTGTTTGCGCATCTCTGTGTGTATTGATCTAACTTACTAATCTGTAAAAGAGAGAGAGAGATACTGAACTTTCTAATTCATTGTTCAGGTTGCTTTTAATGGTAGTTTAAAATCTCCACCATGACAGTCTTCCATTACTATGTTCTTAAGGCTTAAATAATATATGGAAATATATGGATTATTCTTTAATATTTTAACAAAGTAAAATGAAAGGGAGCCAGCTGCACTTTGGAAACAAAGTGCCTTTGTTTACTGAGAAGTTACTTGGAGGTTGAACATTCAGTAAATAGGCAGTTCACGAAAATGTAAAATTGGTATTTGAAACCCACTTTTTATGTAAACATATGAAAAATAGAAATTAGCACTTCTTATTTATGAACATCAGATGGTAACATTCCCATTTTTTGTGGTATTGCGTGGAGGCAGTGTCATATATAGTGGGAATCAATTATTTTACCCATTGGCACTTATTCGTTTCTAGGTATTTCTGCCAGAATTGATCATAGTAAGAAATTTTGGTGACTCTTAACTTCATAATGATGTAAGGAGGGGGGAGAATAAACCTAGAGGCTAGCAAATTGCTTCAATTTGGGTTTGGGGGAGGAGGTTGGTTTAGTTGCTTTCTTTAGCCGTCTGTTAAATAAGTGTGGCTGAATTCATATATACCACAAGGGAATTCTTTTCTGTATTCATTATGCCCTTTCACTTTGCATAGCAAATAAAAGCACTTGTAGATTGGCCTCTGGGAGTCTTGTAGGAGAAGAATGACCTCATTTTGCAGAAGTTGCCTTCACAAACACAAATTTGGACTTCAGCCGTCTAAAACTGAAAGGCCCCAACTCTGTTCAAACATGGGTACAATTGCATTAATAATGGCTAGTGTTGGACCATATTGCTAAGGAAAGGTCAAACTGACCAGCACAACACAAATACTCCATCTGTTTGCACTCTCTGTGTGTATGTGCCTTCAAGTTGCCTGTAGACTTATGGCAACCACAATAATTTCATAGGGGTTTTTTTAGATAAGGAATACTCAGAGGTGGTTTTTCCAGTTCCTTCCTCTAAAATACAGCCTGCAGCATTTGGTATTTTTTTAAATACCTACAATACTTGTAGGTGTCCTTTACAAGTACTAACCAGACTGCTTAGCTTCCACAATCAGATGGGATCTGGTGCTTTTAGGGTATTTAGGCCATCTAGCCTTCCCAGATGTGAAAGCATCAAAAAACAAAGGTGATATTTTGTTGTCTGTGGAAGCACAGTGTGGACTTCACCAAAATTGTCTTCCATTTATATCTTTTCTCCTGTTACATTAACATTTAACTGTTACTCTTTGAAGAATGTCTCCTTGAAGAATGCCTAAATAATAAAATGGGAATATTCACTAGTCCAGGGGTAGGCAACTGTTCCCCTTTAAGGGCCGAGGGACTTCAGCTCCCAGAAGCCTCAGCCATGTTGGCCAATAGTCCCATGTTAGCCATTAGCTTCTGGGATTCTGGGAACTGAAGTCCCTCGGCCCTTAAAGGGGAAAGTTGCCTACCCCTGCTCTAGTCAATTAGCTAAACTATAATCTTTATATTATCCCAAAATGCTGTCCATTTTTGGTTTGTTTTCTTTATCAGTGCACCCTGAAAATCTGTTCAACTCCTGGCAAGAGGGTAATCTCATAAATCTTGCATGACTGCTCCTGGAATCCTTAAGACTGGTTCAGTCTACAGATTTGGTGCTTTAACATCATGCTAGCATTTTCTGACTAACTCTCCCATCTAATTTAACAGAGAAAGAAGTCAGGATATTAAAAGCTTGTTGTTTTTTAAATTTATTTTGGATTATGCCCCATCCCCACTTCATTGACCAATGTAGCTTATATGGTTTTACCATAATACTACAATACTTTTGGGTTTTGACTACATACCACTCTGCTCTTGTACCAGTCTGCTGTTTTACCTGTGTGAGTACAATATGCCAAATTTTCTTTCCAATTAGCAGTGCAATATATATGTCACTTGGGCTTACTCAGGTTAGTGGGTATAGGAATTCAGCCTAAATTTATTTTTAATTTATTGTTTTATTGAAATATTCTCATATTGCTTTTCATTTCTAAAATCCCAAAGAAGTTTATAATACGGTCATAAAACCCACAAAATACAATAAAATCATTACAATAAACCAATGATAAAACAGTGCAATATTTCATTAAACTCTTATTTTTTGATAGCTGAAGCCTACTCTGTTAGGGATAGGGAAGCCTTTCTCCCCAGATATAACTCCCACAGTCCCTTTCCATTGTCTATGCTAGCTGCAGCTTCTCTAAGCTGAAGTCCAAAGCATCTGGACGGTCAAAGTTTTCCTGATGGTCCAACTAGGCTACTGTTGGAGCAACCTTTCCCTTGTGAGACCTCTTGAATCTTGCAGGTCAGTGGGTGAGTGGCCGCATTACACACACCATCTTGAGCTAAGATAGGGATGGGCATCATTAATGTGTCTAGGGACTGTTTTTCTGGGACACTCCAGGGGCCACATGGACTGCCAAAAATGCAAACAACCCAAATCTGGAAGCAGAGAGAAGCCCATTGGAATTTTCAGAAAATGGTGGTTGTTGTTTTTAATATTAAACATTAAAAATTCAAAAGCTAAATCACTGCTCCTGAAAGTTTCCAGGATGAACAATCCTTTAATGCCAGAAAAAACAAAGCCTGAGAATTAAAGTGGGGTACCAAAACAGTGTCAGAGGAAACATGCTGACCCAGGCCATACTTTCCCCAACCCTGAGTTGGGATCTTGGCTTGCTGTTCTGTAGCCCCAATTTTTGGTAATTCTGTCCCTCTTGAGGACCTCATATATTGTATCTTCTTGACCTTTAAAGAGGTCATCATATCAGAGAAAGAGCTTCCCATTTTTTGTGAGTTGGGCTGATTTATGGTTTTCACATTGATATGGGCCTTAATGTTTTTGTGATATGAAAGGTAAACTTTTTGAGCTGTCCACTTCTCTGACCCATGTGGCTCTTCCACATGTACCCATGTTACATGTCACACCAAGCTTTCAGGGACCAGAATTAGCTGCTCCAAAAGATGATGCAACATAAACTCTTTCTTTGTAGATCTGAGAGGAACATTTTACATGAGATTTATCATTTCCCCTTTCCAAAGCTGGAATATAGAGCAGGGGCTTCTCACCACAGTGAAATTTGGCAGGCACAGAAGTAGCATCAAACCACTGTCTCTTGTGTCTGTGTAAAACTCACATCAAAATTCTCTATTGCATCTTAGAGAAGTGGAATTTATTGTTTTGAACTATAGATCCCAGGATCATACAACCAACTGGGAGATGTTATGCAAAAAAGTAACTTTTCCATTCTCTGTGCAGAGCTCAGCAGTGACTATAAGTAATGACTGCTTTGTACATCAAACCAGAATTCTCAGACCCTGTAATTCATCATCATCATTTATTTATGGTCATAGACCAAAATGTAAAGTACAATTTATACAAACATTCATAAAATTCATAAAGCATAAAAATCATAAAACATACATGCATACATATATAAATTTGTGTGTGTACATACACACCTATAAATAGCATATTCATAACTAAAAAGTTTAATGATTAATTCCCAAAGATTAACATGAGAGTAATTAAAATCACTTCCATAAAAAAACTGAGGCATTCTAAATCTAAATCTAAAGATCCTGAAAAACCTAGTCTAAAAATCTTAAATTTTATCACCTAAAATTTGCCCATGGGTAATAATAGCAGAGGCACAGAATCTGGAGCCCATCTCTGTTATTTGTTGATCTGAATCATCAAGCAGTAATGTTAGATAAAAATTATCCGATCTGTCTGGGAAATCCTGTAGAATTGAGCTGATTAAATCAGAGCGGATGTTTTGATAAATCAGTTGCCAAATCAGTTCTGAGGCAATGTATATGGGATCTAGAACTAAAAATGCACTGGTGCCAAGTCAGAACAATACCAATATTGGCTAATAAGGCAGCTTTTGTTTGTCCTAAATATCTGTCTGTTTTAACAGTTCCTAACTTAGACATGTCTTCTCTGCGGCATGTCTTAATGTGCTTCCATCAGCGGTATTGGAGGGCAATTAAAAAAAACCACAACCTCATATGATAAACGTACCTTTGCTTGTACAAATGTAGACCTAGAGACTGTAGCTCATGTCTTAATATAAAAGTATTCCCCGTTGACAAGGTTGTCAAGTCATGTCCGATCATAGGGGGTGGTGCTCATCTCTGTTACTAAGCCGAAGAGCCAGCATTGTCAGAGACTACTTTGTGATCATGGGGCCAGCATGATTGCACAGAACACTGTTTACCTTCCCACCAGTGGTACCTATTTATCTACTTGCATTTGCCTGCTATTGAACTGCTAGGTCTGCAGAAGCTGGGACTAGTGATGGGAGCTCACCCCATCATGCAGCATCTAGGCCTTGAACTGCCAATCTGCTGATCTTGCAATCAACAGAGTCAGCATCTTAACCACTTGAGCCACCATGTCCCCCCATGTTTTGTACTGCCCATTTTATCAAGAACCTGTAATTCCTCCTCCACCAACATTTTACTACAAGTTTAGCATTGTTCTGATGTTGTGAACCAGGGGTAGGCAACCTTTTTGAGCCGGGGGCCGGGTTGCTGTCCCTCAGACAATTGGGGGGGGGGGGCGAAGCGCCAAAAATAAATAAATAAATAAATAAATATAAAAATATTTTTTAAAAAAAATATATGCATGCATACTCTCTCAGCCCCAGAAAAGCCATGGCAAAACCCCTGTGGAGATTTTGCCAAGAAAACCCCAAGAACAAGTAATAACAACAATAATCAATATCATCATGGTGGGCGGTGGCAGCGGCAGGACCGGCCTGTGGCCGGCCCAAAGGCCTCGGGGGGCCGCATCCAGCCCCTGGGCCTTAGGTTGCCTACCCCTGTTGTAAACAGTAAATAGTGTGTTAGTGACACACTGACTTTTTGGTGTTGAATAATAATATTTTCATAGAAATAATTTCAGTTGATACATTCAAGTTGCTACTTTGTAGTCAGCGGCCCTCCAAAGGCCATCTTGTTTGTTATCACTGAAGCAATTTGAGATGATTGAGTACTTGTTATTAATGAGCAAATAGATTTATTGATCAGAAGGTAAATGCTGACATTTTATTTCCTAAACATTTGACCAAGCAATTTGATCACAGATAGAGGATCAGTTAGTCATTCAGAATTTGGTTAATGGAGTGTTTTTTTTGCCTTTGTAACTATAAACTTGATTTGATTTTGTGCTGGCCATTATGGTGTTAGAAATTAGTAAAGGGATTGAACTAAGTAGTTGAGGGCATTTCATTTGGGGAAAAGGATAATTGGAGTGGCTGCCGGATGTTATAAAATGTATTAAAATTACAAATTGCATGCAGAGAGGATTCCCTCTTTAAAAAAAACAAAAAAAACTTAAACTTCTGGTCATCCAGTGAAACAAAATGTCAGTAGATTTATAATTAATGTTTAGAATACATTTTCAAAGGAAGATGTGACAGCTGCTGGTATAGTCTTCAGAACAGGATTTCTCAGGTTAATGAAGGGAGATCTGTCATTAGCAGCTATCCATGATTGGCATATTTTCTGTTTTAATCTGGAAGTTTATTTGTGTGTGTGTATTAGTGTTCTGTTTTAAAACAAATAGGTAAAATAATTCAGGAGTGAAATGTGTTGCATGTCTAGCAAATCCAGGCTTATAGAGTGTTGCTCTCCAAAAAACCCCAAAAACAAACAAAAAAATTTAGTCCTGGTTAATAATAATAATAATAATAATAATAATAAATGTTCTTTCTAACCCGCCCCTTTGCAAAGCAACCGGGGCGGCGTACAACAGGTTAAAACAATACAAGAGTAAAACACATCTCCAAATACCCCACCCTAACCCTCCCACCCCTTAAAAATAGATTAAACTAGAATAGTATTAAAAACAACTTCAAGCAATAAAATCATATTGGCCTTGATTGTTTGGGAACAGCAAACTGTCAGTCTGGGTTCAATATTACTAACACTTTTCTGGTTTGTGTTACACATTCACATAAAGGGAGAAACAAGGCAGAAGTTAATAGCATGTACAGTATATATCAGCATTCTTCTGCTCATCCACATTAATTCAGGAGAAACCAGCAATTCTGGTTTATTGTTATGTGGCTGCGACTTGTTCCTAAGCATCATACCTCTGATTCTAGGAGACAAACAAAAGTGATGGTCATATCCGGGCTACGGAGTCAGTATGCCAAACTTTCAAATCCTCTGTTTTTCTACTCCTCAGCTCCATGACTGTATATACATTTATATGAATTAGTAGTAAGACATTTACTGTAGCAAAATGGTAACGCACGGCATTTCATCACCACATGAATCATCAGGCTATTTAAATCGATGGTATATAAAACATATTTATTTGGTTAAGCATAAAATATAGTATAAAATGCTATTGTTGTGAGCCTTCAAGTCATTTCCAACGTAGGACAACCGTAAAGTGAATCTGTCACTGAGTTTTCTTGGCAAGATTTGTTCAGAGGGCTTTTTGCCTAAGCCTTCTGCTGAGGCTGAGAGAGTATGACTTCCCCAAGGTCACCCAGTGGGTTTCCATGGCCAAGTTTTTATTTTGAAGTCTGAGTCTGTACATATCTACCAACTCCGATTCCACCCCAAATTGCTTCCAGCTAACAACTCCATGACTCTTGATTCCACAACCCTGTTTATCTCTACTGTATATCATTGCTACACAGTAACAGAAAATAACTTACAAGGAGCAGGCTTAGACCTAGAAGAACGAGGAGTGAAGATAGGAGAAAGGAACATCAACAATAAGTTATGTGGATGACACCATACTAGTAGCGGAAAGCATCATAGACTTGGAACAATTACTAAGGAAGGTCAAAGATGAAAGTGAAAAGGAAAGGTTACTGCTGAACATAAAGAAAGCAAAAATAATGACCACAGCAGATCTACAAAGAAATCAACCTAGACAATGAGGAATGAATCTGGGTCAACTCGAGGGCAGTTAACAACAACAATAATCCCATTGGTAAACTTGGTTAGATTATGGGTAGGCAACATAGTTCCCTTTAAAAAAATTTTTTTTTCTTGTTGTATTATACCCCTCCATAATCCTAACCACTGGCAATGATGATTTATGGGAACTGTCGTCCAGAATATTTGGAAGGCTCTGCATTGTCTGTTCCTGGGTTATAGGGCCTTTGTTAGAAGTATCTGTACATGGTAATTCCCTTTCTGTTGAAAGAGAGGTTGCTTGCACAACCATTTTTATGGATGTTGTTGAATAGGGAGGGTACCTGGGCCAAGGTCTTTCAGTTTCTGTTCCCTTGAGCAACACTCCAGTCATTTAATTTTCCATGAGAAGGCCAAAATAACTTGTAAACCAATATTTCCATATGAAGCAGCTAATAAATATTTCAACTCTCATTAATATTTGTGGGTTTGTTTAATGAGATGCTAAATTTCAGTGAACATTTGTGGTCATTATATATGGTATTTTAAAATCCAACAGTTTCCTTCTGTCCTTTTCCCTGTTCTCAAGAATAGCTTGGTGTCTGCTTTGGAAAGGAAATTGTTAAACATTTTTCTTAATTATGATCTGCGTCAAGAGATGAGTTCACAGCAAATTGTTAGCATGTCTCTTTGGTCTAAAAAATATGATTTTCCCCTGGTTATCCTATCATTGTTTATTCTGTAGCATTGAACTTAGGTGGAAGCATTTGTTTGGAGAATAATTCATAATGATTTGGACATGAGTTGGGGCTTGCGTGACATTGAAAACTCAGTAGAGAAATAAATGATACCTATTATAAATGACTCTAGGTTATGCTAGAGGAGTTTTATTATAGTAACAGCTAAAGAGATTTTCTGTACCAGTTCTCTAATTTAATGTCTCTATTAATTATCTGGAAAGGGGGATGTGCAGCCGTTTAATTAAAAATGTCAAACGATGTTGACTAAGAAGATCGCCAAGTGCAGAGATAACATAAAGGCCTAGAAATTTTAGGAGTATCAGAAAAATATGTAATATTGCAGATTAATTTCATACCAACTTTTACGCAGCTATAGTAGAATAGATTTTGATGCATCTTTTTAAGAACGATGTTCCAAACTGATTGCCATGCAAATTCTATCGTATTACTCAAAGGGTTATTCTTGGAACTGTTCAGATTAATTCCAAAATAATGGGCTTTCCTTTACCAGGGCTGCCTACCTTTATTCTTGGTGACCAAAATAGAAACACCTGTCTCAGCTAGACAGAAAAGAATGCTGTTTCTGTGTTGTAACAAAGTAGAATCAAATTGAACTTATGGACTGAAAACACAGTTAAATTGCTGGGAATTTATGTGTTAGTGATTTTTCCTAGATGCTCTCTGTATTGTGTGGTTCTTTGGTTCCTATTTCTGTGTGCGATTGATTCTTCTGTCTCTAAAACACATACATTAACATAGTTGTGGTGCATGTAATAGTCAACTTCTTAGGGCTTGTGAGTAGACAAGGAGCTGTTTTTGAATAACATTTTAGAAGAACATGGGTATATAGAAGGTCCCCACATAGCTGGCGGGTTAGGGTCTTCAGCACTGGCAGAAATCAAAATTGGTCAAAAAGTAGGACCCATGTAGGGAACATGAGGGAATTGTGGTGGCTTGCTTGGGACTGCCTGCACATGCCTACATGCCCCTGAACAAATGCTGCTTGCCAAATCTCTCAGTCAGCTTGGTGCCTTTTCCCCCCTCTCTCAGCTTGCTCTCTCAGCTTGGTGCCTTTTCCCCCCTCTCTCAGCTTGCTTTATAAGCAGCATGCTCATGCATGGCCGATCCCACGCAAGCCTCTGTAGGCAAGAAGAACTGACAAAAGAGGGAATCCCTCATTGGATTAATGGCGCTTGTCCTTCATTTGCAAACATCGAAAGAGCAAGTCATCAGAAGTCAAGTTGCCAAATGGTGCAGGCTGCCTATATATTCCAGTTCTAAGGAGAGGGCAGTTTGTTCAATAATAGAGCACATAGAAAATATCGTAGAATCAATGAGTTGGAAGAGATGCCAAGGGCCATCCAGTCCAGCCCCATTCTGCCATGCAGGAATACACAATCAAAGCACCTCTGACAGATGGCCATCCAGCCTCTGCTTTTAAAAACCTTCAAAGAAGGAGACTCCACCACTTCCGAGGGAGTGTCTTCCACTGTCTTACTGTCAAGAAGTTCTTCTTAATGTTTAGGTGGAATCTCTTTTCCTATAACTTACATTCATTGCTCCAAGTCCTATTCTCTGGAGCTGCAGAAAAAAAGCTTGCTCCATCTTCCATATGATATCCCTTCAAATATTTAAACAGGGTTATCATATCACCTCTTAACCTTCTCTTCTCCAGGCTAACCATACGTAGCTCCTTAAGTCACTCCTCATAGGACATGGTTTCTGGACCTGGACACAAACCATGTAGGGCTTTAAAGGTATTATTTATATTTACATTCTGCCCTTTCCCCAAAACTGGGACTCAGAGCAGCTTACAATTTTTATTAATAAAAAAAGAGTACAATTAAGAACATACAAAGTGATAACCAACACTTTGTACTTTGCCCAGAAACTAACTGGCAGCCATTTGAAGTTAGTTATACTGTTTAAGTATTGTGGGTAGGGTGTCTGGGTAGGTAATTTTTATTGTATTTGATCAATTTTTATTAGGGTATATTGTACTGTACACTTCTGAAAAGGTAGCTTGCTTTGCCTTTAAACATCATTTTTAAGGAGAAAGTTTTGTAAAGATGACGGTTAGGTCTTTTATGTGCTTTGCATGTAGAAGGGCTTGGGTTCAAGACCCAAGTTTATCTTGTTTTAAAAGATTAGGTGATGGGAAAGACCTCTGCCTGAGATTTTGGAAAGTTTAAGCTATTATGACCAAGTAATAGTGAATGAATGACAAATAGATTCAGGGCCTCGGCAGACGACTAATAGAGTCGTCTTCCGGGCAGGGAAGAGGAGGGGCAGCCGCACGAGCGGCGCCCCTTCCTCTTCCTGAGGTCGCCGTCGGAGTCGCCGGCCCTCCACACGGCCGGCGCTCTGAGGATGACCTCACGCCATGGCGACCGCACGCGCTGCGGCGTTTGAGTCAGGGAAAGTGCGCCTGCCGCTTTTAGGGCGCACTTTCCCTGAAATCTAAAAGGAGCGCCAATTTGGTGCTCCTTTTAGAGTCGCCGACGGTGCGCCACGGTGCGGCTGCCGCGGTCCAGCGGCGCTCCGTCCCGCGGCACACGGGAAGCTCCCGTCTGCTTCCCCCCTCACTTGGGCTGCAACTTTACTGCAGAATCAATGCAGTTTGGCACCACTTTAAGTGTCATGATTCAATAATATGGAATTCTAGGATTTATAATTTTGTGAGATATTTAGCCTTCTGTGTCAGAGAGCTCTAGTGCCACAACAGACTACAAATCTCAGGATCCCATAGTTAAATTCAATTGATTCCTTGACAGTTAAAGCAGTGTCTAACTGCATTAATTCTGCAGTATAGAGGCAGCCTGAGTCTTATAGCAAGTGTGTGTGTGTGTGTGTGTGTCTTAAAGCAAGTCATATATCTTAGTGGCAAAATATTAAGATGATTTAACATGATAGGTGACACAAAAATGAACTATTCGTGCTGTTACAGTTCACTCCTGTTCTCTCTTCCTTAGGAGTAAGTGCCATTAAATCTCATAGAGCATCTAAGCAGGTGTGTGTGTGTGTGCGTGTGTATTGGTGTGGAATCTCAAGCCTGAATTGCTAGAATTCTTTGTGCACAGAATACTGTATTTCCAGGGATAAAACAGGACAAGGCAATATGCTGGTGCTTGCTGCCTGATTGCTCTCACTGTAGGCAAAAATTTCTAAAGTTTAGACTTTGAACAACCATTAACTATTCATTTGTTGTTTGGTAACTATAATGTCCAAAGCCAACAAGAGTTGGCAGTCTTGTTTGTTGGGGTAGAGAGAAACTGGAGTGTTGGATCCTGCCAAATTGAAGCATCATGCTAAACATACCATGGCTGCAATCCTGCATGGATCAGCAAAGCGTAATAGTTTGACATGCGGAACTATATTGAGCTGACCCTTTTACCAGTCCATGGATTTACCATAGAGCTGTTGAAATGCCTGATGGCCATTCCATGTCTGTGGAAAGCTGGGGGTGATTATGGAAGCATTTGGCTGTGTTCCTGTAGCCAGATGTGAAGCAATTACATCATCTGCTGAGATCTGCCAGGGCCCTCCAGAGGTCTAAGCAGAATCATTTTACATCTGGCTACAGAGACATACCCAAATACTACTGCACCTCCCCATACACATACTCTCCACCAGAGATGAAATGGCCATGGGGTAGTTCAGTGGCTCTGTAGTAGATCTAGGGAGGTCGGTCACTGCAGTGGGAGGAAGGGAGTATCAACCTCTGCAGCAACCAAAAAGAGACACACAGAGATATAAGGTTAACGTGCACCTGTGTATGCTACTAACAGGATGCCAGCCCTCTTATGAAAAATCTGTTGTTACTTTTGCTTCTTCAGCTTACAGCAGGGCCAATTGTCCAGCTTTGTGCAGGTATGCTGGTTTATCCACAGCAAGCCAAAATTAATTCAAATAATTACTTTTGTGGTCATTGAGACACCTGTAGGACTGCAGTGTCAGAGACTTTAACTCACTGTCTTTGACTAATGCAGTTTGTAGCCTACATTCTAACTATGGCTTTTCATTTTTTCACCTTTACAAATTGTTATGTGCCTTCAAGTGTTTCTGTCTTATGGTGACACTAAGGCTACCCTATCACAGGGTTTTCTTGGCAAGATTTATTCAAAGGAAGGTTGGATTTTCTTTGGAGGTTGAGAGAATGTGACTTGCCCAAGGTCACTCAGTGGATTTCCTGTCTGAGCAGGGTCAAACCACTACACCACACATGGTCTCAGATGCAGCTGGTTGTTGTTGTTGTTGTTGTGTGCCTTATGTGTTTCCAACATGACAACCCTAAGGTTCCATATCATGAGGTTTTCTGGGATGAGAGTATGCGACTCACTCAAAGTCACCCACTGGGTTTCCATGGCTGAGCGGGAAATCAAACCTTAATCTCCAGAATTGTAGTCCAACGCTCAAACCATTACACCATGCTGACTCCCTAGATACAGCTGAAGTAGATCTTTAAAATATTGCAAAATATTGTATTTCTTTGACAGTTCTGGCACTACTTGCTGTCCTTTCTCTCTAGCTTGTGGGCCAGCTTTTCATTTACTAAGTAATTAACATACACATGACTTAACTACTGCTGAATGTCATGTGCAGATTAATTTTTAAATAACCTTTTTAGAAAGGGAAATGGCTTATTCAAAGAATATTCTGTAATGTGAGCACAAGCTCTTATTAGAGAGCAGATGAGCATTTTTAACCTCTGAGAAACGCATGGTATTGCCAACTAACTTGCAGATAAACTGGGCAATTACTGTAATGCCTCATTTCTGAAAATGTTGCACGAGCCTTCTCATTTCTTTTACTGTTTTCCAATAAACAGTTGAGAATACTTGTATCCTTTTTCCTCCACTTGACAAAATGTTTGAATTGTGACAAGTTCAAGCCATCCAATTTGAAACTAGCAATTTCTTAAGGTATCATTATACAATTAGACAGGGTGGGAAGAATTTGGATTTGTGGGATCTAGGGTCCTTCCCCCTGCAAAAAAAAAAAGTCCACCATCTATGAACTGGAACTGGTGCAAAAAGGCATACACATAAAATTAAGGAATTCCAAACCAAGGAATTTGTTTTGTGTCCCAAAACCAGGGGTTGGAAGAGCCGCTCTTTTTTTGACTCCAGCTCCAAAAATCCCTGCAGCTAGTTGCTTCTCCAGAGAAGGTAACTTTTCCAAGCTGTGAAAATGCTCTAATCTTTCCAGGCAAAAATGCTCACTCCCCCATTTGAGACTATTAATTGAGACTGGAAATGTATCCACACTGCAGAACTAAAGTAGCTTGACGCCACTTTTAACTGTTGTGGCTCCATCCTGTGGAACCCTGGGATTTATAGTTTGATGAGGTATTCAGCCCGAGAGTCATGGCAGTTCAAGTGGCATTAGACTGCTTTATTTCTGTGGTGCGGATACACCCTTGGACTAGTCAATTTGGAGGCAGAAATTAATGCTGGTCTATTTCAAATCACCATAGGATCTACCAGATCTACTTTCTACCCACTCCACCCTAGCCTAGTTATGAAAGCATGTGTGCCATGCAAGGGTTTTCCAGGGAAGTAGGGCAATGTTTAATTTTCAGAAAGAGACCTTTAGGCGACTCAGGCTCATGGGGAGCAATGCCATCTGTGTTCTTAGCTCTCTTCCTTGACACAGTGGGAGAGGTCAGCTAACATTGGCTGGAGGAACGGAGAAGGTCACTCTGCCTGTGTCCAGGACTCTGTTTTACTATTTGACCGATGGCAAGTAGAAATAATATTTGTCTGCTGAGCCTGGTCATAATTTGTGGACCCATGTTTTTTCTCTGTTCATTTAAAAAAGACATCTTTCATAGGCCTATGTGCAAGCCCAAATCAAGCTGACAAAACTCATTTGCTGAGAAGCTAGAAAGAGGGTTGTGTGTGAAAAATTCAGAAGAAATGCCTGTTGTTTTTTTTCCAAAGCCATTTTCTTTCTGGAAAAACTAAAACTAGATTATGGGGAAAATGGTTTTTAAAACGATCAATCAAATCAATCAGAGGGCTGATTTACTCTCAAAAATTATTTCTAAAAACTATATAGCAGGTAGACAGGTAGGTAAGAATATGTATAGTATCTCACAGCACTGCAGTTGATTGTGATTTCCTTTTCACGGTTCTTTTTAGAGGAATGAGGGCTTTATGTCTCCTTGGCTCAATGGAGGATTGTGTGTGTAAGGGCCTTTGCAGACTTCCAGAAATAGTGCACATTAAATTGAGGCACTGCCCTGGCTCAGTGCTAGGGAGTCATGGGAGTTGTACTTTTTTCTGGGACATTGAGCCTTCTCTGTCAGAGCTCTGGGGCCACAATAAATTACAGTTCCCATGATTCCCTAGCACTGAGCCAGGGCAGTGCCTCAATTTAATGTGCACTATTTCTGGTAGTCTGCAAAGGCCCTAAGAGCCTTCAAGTTGCCTGCCGACTTATGATGACCCCATGAATATCATAGGGGTTAAAGGTAAAGGTATTTCCCGTTGACAAGGTTGTCAAGTCGTGTCCGACTGTCTTCTCTGTTACAAAGAACCAGTGTTGCCATAGACTACTCTGTGATCATGTGGCTAGCATGATTGCACAGAATGCTGAAGTGGTCCCTATTTATCTACTTGCATTTGCATGCTTTCGAACTGCTAGTTTGGCAGAAGCTGGGACTAGTGACAGGAGCTCACCCCATCATTCAGCACCTGGGCCTCGAACTGCCAACCTGCTGATCTTGCAATTAACAGAGTCGGCATCTTAGGGCCTTTGCAGACTGCCAGAAATAGTGCACATTAAATTGAGGCACTGCCCTGGCTCAGTGCTAGGGAATCATGGGAACTGTAATTTATTGTGGCCCCAGAGCTCTGACAGAGAAGGCTCAATGTCCCAGAAAAAAATATAATTCCCATGACTCCCTAGCACTGAGCCAGGGCAGTGCCTCAGTTTAATGTGCACTATTTCTGACAGTCTGCAAAGGCCCTTAATCACTTGAACACTGCACTCATAGGGGTTAGAGGAGATAAAATGTTCTCCTTTGCTTTATTAATATTGACAGTTTCCTCCTCCTCCTCCAGTTGTTCCTTAACAGTTGAGGGGCTTGTAAGGTTACTTTAACAAAAAATAGAATTTAAAAAAGGAAAATCAATCTTCTGAATAAATTGCATTTTAAGAAATAAATGATGATAATTTTATGCCAAGCCAAGTTATGTGAAATGTACCTTATATTCTTAAAATAACAAGGTAACTTTGAATCTATAAAGATTGTTAATACTGCATTTTGACATGCTTCCTGAAAATGTCTGAGGGGTTGTTGGTTTTTTTTTGGGGGGGGGAAGAGAGGGAAACATATTTTATTCCAAGTTCACAAAAAATCTGCAGATGAGGAATAATAAATAATAATAATAAAATTTATTTATATCCCGCCCCTTTGAGATCAATCAGGGCGGCTAACAACAATAAAATATAACATACAAAAGTAAAATCTGAATCCCTCCCCCCCTTAAAAAGTTATTAAATCCATTACAAAATTAAAACATACAATATAAAACAGGAATAATGTAAAAACATCTCACAATGTGGCTGCAGTTTAGGTATTTAAACTAAGAACGTAGAAGCCCTCTTGCAGGAGGGATTCCTGAGGCCGGGATTATCTATCACTGAAAGGCCTGCCGGAAGAAATCCGTCTTGACAGCCTTTTTAAAGCTGTATAAAGATGTCAAAATGACGGATCTCATCCGGCAGGCCGTTCCATAATCTGGGGGCGACAACGTTTGTATATTCCAGCGAGGGTGCTGAGACATGTTATGAGGATATATATTCAGTTCATCAGTGGCTGTAGCTAGGATTTACATCAGGGTAGGCAACCTAAGGCCCGGGGGCCGGATGCAGGCCCCTGAGGCCTTAGGACCGGCCCCAGGCCGGTTCTGCCGCCGCCGCTGCCCGCCATGATGATATTGATTATTGTTGTTATGACTTGTTCTTGGGGTTTTCTTGGCAAAATCTCCACATGGGTTTTGCCATGGCTTTTCTGGGGCTGAGAGAGTGTGCATGCATTTTTTTTTAAAAAAAATTAAATTTTATTTTATTTATTTATTTATTTTGGTGCTTCGGCCCCCCAATTGTCTTAGGGACAGCAACCTGGCCCCCGGCTCAAAAAGGTTGCCTACCCCTGATTTACATAGACAGGAAATCAGAGAAGAGAGGTTTTCAGTGAGCTGCATTTGTTTGGTCCACAGAAAGAATATGGTTATTTAAATAATATGCTCTTATTTATAGGACAGACATGAGTTTTAAGCGGTCAACAGGTCTTAGCTGAGAAAAATAAGAAGTGTTTTCTTAGGCCAGGTCTGCACAGGCCAGAATACTAGGGGACAGCCTGGAGTATTCTGGTCCTGGAGCTGCCCTAATGTCTCATTACCTGGGCACTTTGTTATGATGCTGGATGGCTATTTCCATGTTTGTCCCACTGTGTCATCTGGTGCTGGCGCTACTGGTGAGAATCGCTCACTCTGAGGTCAGAATGAGGCACCCAGCCTTTAGCATATGGGCAGTGTGGTATAGTGTTTTGGATGTTGGTCTAAGACTCTGGATGTCTAGGGTTCAAATCCCTGCTTGGCTATGTACCTTATGTTACCAGAAAGTTTTCTAGAGATGGCACTAGAAAACTCCTCCTGAACCAGCCTTGCTAGGAAAACCCTGAGATAGGTTTGCCTTAGGTTCTCTGTAAGCTGGAGTCAACCTGAAGGTGCACAATGATGGTAACATTGCCATAGAATCCTCTTGTGCTTACACTGCATAAAATTTCTGTACATTTTTGAAGCCATGGAATAATATTTTTTCCAGTTTTTATTTTAGGAAGAAACAGAGACTTTGGAAAATTTTAATAACTGTACAACTTTCTCTGGCATAAAATTATATGCATGGTATATTAAAAAATACTGTGTATTCAGACAATAATTACAAACTGAATTTCTTTTGTACATTTTAAATGCTTTAGTATCATAGAATCATAGAGTTGGAAGAGACCACAAGGGCCATCCAGTCCAACCCCCTGCCATGCAGGAACTGCCAATCAAAGCATCTCCGACAGATGGCCATCCAGCCTCTGCTTAAAGACTTCCAAGGAAGGAGACTCCACTACTCTCCGAGGGAGTGCGTTCCACTGTCGAACCGCCCTTACTGTCAGGAAGTTCCTCCTAATGTTGAGGTGGAATATCTTTTCCTGCAGCTTGCATCCATTGTTTCGGGTCCTAGTCTCTGGAGCAGCAGAAAACAAGCTTGTTCCCTCCTCAATATGACATCCCTTCAAATATTTAAACACGGCTATCATATCACCTCTCAGCCTTCTCTTCTACAGGCTAAACATCCCCAGCTCCCTAAGTCGTTCCTCATAGGGCTTTATGGTTTCCAGACCCTTCACCATTTTAGTTGCCCTCCTTTGGACACGCTCCAGTTTCTCCACATCCTTTTTGAATTGTGGTGCCCAGAACTGGACACAGTATTCCAAGTGAGGCCTGACCAAAGCAGAATAGAGTGGCACTATTACTTCTCTTGATCTAGACACTATACTTCTACTGATGCAGCCTAAAATTGCATTGGCCTTTTTCGCTGCTGCATCGCACTGTTGACTCATGTTCAACTTGTGGTCCACCTAGATTCCTAGATCCCTTTCACATGTATTCTCATTCAGCCAGGTGTCCCCCATCTTATATCTGTACTTTTCGTTTTTCTGCCCCAAGTGCAGTACCTTACATTTCTCCGTGTTGAATTTCATTTTGTTAGCTTTGGCCCAGCTTTCTAGTCTGTTCAAGTCATTTTGAATTTTGATCCTGTCCTCTGGGGTATTAGCTACTCCTCCTAATTTGGTGTCGTCTGCAAATTTGATAACTATGCCCCCAATACCGTCATCCAAGTCATTAATAAAGATATTGAATAGCACTGGGCCCAGGACAGAGCCCTGTGGCACCCCACTGGTCACTTCTTTCCAGGTCAAAAAGGAGCCATTGTTGAGCACCCTCTGGGTTCGGCCAGTCAACCAATTACAAATCCATGTAACAGTTACCTTGTGTAGCCCACATTTTACCAGCTTGTTTGCAAGAATGTCATGGGGAACCTTGTCAAAGGCCTTACTGAAATCAAGATATACTATATCCACAGCATTCCCTTCATCTACCAAGCTGGTAATTTTATCAAAAAAAGAGATCAGATTTGTCTGGCATGACCTGTTTCTCTGAAACCCATGTTGACTTTTTGTGATTATGAAATTACCTTCCAGATGTTCACAGACTCTCTGTTTAATGATCTGCTCCAGAATCTTTCCGGGTATTGATGTCAGACTAACTGGACGATAATTGTTGGGATCCTCTTTTTTCCCCTTTTTGAAGATGGGGACAACATTTGCCCTCCTCCAGTCCGCTGGGACTTCTCCTGTTTTCCAGGAGTTCTCAAAGATTATTGCCAATGGTTCCGATATTACGTTTGCCAGTTCTTTTAATACCCTTGGATGTAATTCATCTGGTCCTGGAGACTTATATTCATTTAGATTAACCAGATATTTCTGTACTATCTCTTTACTTATTCTGTGCTGAAATTCTCCTATTCTGTCCTCTGCTCCATTATCCTCAGGTTCAGCACCCTTTGCCTTTTCTGAGAAGACTGAAGCAAAGAAGGTGTTGAGTAATTCTGCCTTTTCTCTGTCCCCTGTTAACTTTTTGCCATCTTCTCCACACAGTGGCCCTACCGTTTCCTTCTTCTTCCTTTTGCTGCTGACATACCCAAAAAAGCCCTTTTTATTGTTCTTAACCTCTCTAGCCTCTTTATTACAGATGGGGTTACAAGTCCTAAACTGTAAGGGTTGTCTTCAGTGTTGTCATTTTATTAGTAGCAGGCAAAATATATATATATTAAAAAACAGCAAGAAAAGGGACCATCAACATTAGTAAAACAGAGGAATATATATATTCACTTTGAGTTCTCCATAGTGTCAAGCAGGCATAAAGCATTTTTTTCTGTGAAAAAAACTGAGAAAAGAAAACCAAGACCAGTCAATGCACATTGTCTTCCATAAGTCTTCGTGTTAAATAGGTTTTAGAAATAAAATTTGAGGATTAAATATACAATTACCCTGCCATTTCATTCATCATTCTAAAAGAAAACATTCCATAATCCATTTTCCCCATTTTCAATTTTTCAAGGGGAAAAAAGGCTGATGGGGAAAATTCTTATCTGAAATTTTCTGGTTTTCTTAATTTTTCTGAGTCTTCACATCTCTATTCTTGAGTATGCTGAGTTGAGGAGGAACCACAGCAATGTGGCCACAAGAGTGAAATCAAGTTCCCAGTGGCAAGTCTATCCACTCACAATAGTTTTCTAAAACATGGTTTGAAAGGCACTTGGGCTAGTGTTTGCTGAAATAGTTTCAGCGTATGGTGAAACATGAGTGAAAACTGTAAATTGGGATAAAAGGTGGCATCAATCAACTTTTAAGGCAAGAATGGGCAACACTTAACCTGTGGGCACATGTGACATCCACCTCCTGGGACTCTTGAAAACTATAGTGCTGAAACAGAGGGGGGTTGCAGACTGCCAGAAATAGTGTGAATTCAGTCCACTTTTAGGGTTAGGGTTAGTGCTAGGGAATCATGGGAACTGTTATTTTTCTGAGACATTGAGCCTTCTCTGTCAGACAACTCTGATGCCACAATAAAATACAGTTCCCATGGTTCCCTAACTCTAACCCTAACCCTAAAAGTGGACTGAATTCACACTATTTCTGGCAGTCTGCAACCCCCCAGAGTGTCTTAAACTTTAAGCTACGATTCTGTGGCTGTTTCTCTGCCACAATTTTTAAAAACAAAACTACAGTATATTTGGAAATACAGTAGAGGCTTGATCCCACCTGAAATGTCTCAAGGCAAGCATCATGTTGACTGTTTTGTTATCTAAATATATTCTGGATCTATTCTGAAAGCTCATGTGTTGCTGCTCTGTACTTTAGCAATTTTCTGGCAGCCACAAAAACCATACTGCTTGCCAAGTAACTATTTCAAGTTGCTGCTTTGGGACATTTTCATTGACAAGACTCCTGGTTTGAGGAAGTGTGTTTTAAAAAGGAGAAAATACCTGCTTGCCAAACAGATGGAGCAAAGAGGATTCATCAAATTAAATATAGATTCCCCCCTGCTTAACTCATTAAACCAAGTAAGAATGAAGAAAGGATGGTAACATTTGCTTTGCCATGTCTTTGAATCTGCCTTTTCCTAAATCAACCCAACTGGTTTTTTTTTAATTTGTGTGTGTGTGTGTGTGAGAGAGAGAGAGAGAGAGAGAGAACAAATTTAGCAATAGGAAAAGGGAATTATACTTACACAGCTATATTTGACCAAAACATAGTGGTTTTTGGTTTGCCCTCTTAAGTTGTAAAAATAAGCAGGGTATAATTAGCCAAGGAGCTCAAGGAAAAGGAATGTAAATGTTAGGAATGTGTGTAGTTTGTATGACCACTAAATCCTATCTCACAGATCTTATATACTGCTAGCTATTTGCAGTCCAACAGAGTTAGAAATATTTTGCAGGTGCACAGTTTCTCTCCACAATGCTGTAGTTCTGCTTGACAAACCAGGCAGATGTGCACTCCCTTGTTGCATTCACACATAGAACAGGATCTACTGCTGCATGGATAAACCTTTACATGACATCTTAGTCATTTGTTATTCCCCACCCCATCTCTTTTCATCCTCAAAGCCAGAAGGACTTAAACAGGATTCAGATTCCATTTCTATTGCTCTTGGCTTGTCATAGTGTCCAGATTGTGGGAAGTAGTTGTGCCACTTTGTTCTGCTTTGGTCAGACCTCACCTGGAAACCTGCGTCCAGTTCTGAGCACCACAAGGATCTTGACAAGCTGGAACTTGTCCAGAGTAGGAGAACAAAGATGATAAACCATGAGGAAACCAATCCTACAAGAAACGACTTAGGGAGCTGAATATATTTCTATGTATGCATTGGCCTTCAAGGTAACCCATTTAATAGGTTGAGCTTGGAGAAAAGAAGCATGAGAGGTGACATAATAGCTGTCTTAAAATATCTGAAGAGATGTTATGTAAAAAAAAGAATCAAGTTTGTTTTCTGCCAGTCCAGAACTAGAACCTAAATTAGGGACAGGCAACCTTTTGGAGACCTGGGCTGGTCTCCCGTAGCCCAGGTCTCGGCTGGGCCAAGGGTGAGGGGGGAATGGTGGCGCGTGTGGGACCCCCGCGCACGCGGCCGCCGCCATACCTTGCGCGGCCGCAGCCGCCACGGCACATGTTGCGGCGGCCATTTTGGAAGTCAAAATGGCGGCCGCGACGCGTTTGTGCATGCGCAAGAGTACTGCGCATGTGCAAACGCGTCGCGGCCGCCATTTTGACTTCCAAAATGGCGGCCGCAGCGAGTGCGGTCGAAAACACGCCCCGACGGCGGCGGGCGGCGGCAACCTTCCACCTGGGCTGGTAAGTCCGGGGCCTGGGGCCTTAACCGGCCCCCGGGCCGTAGGTTGCCGGTCCCTGACCTAAATCAATGGATTCAAATTACAGGGAAAGAGATTCCACCTAAACATTAGGAAGAACTTACTGTAAGAATTGTTCAGCAGTCAAATAGATTGCCTTGGAGTGTGCTGGACTTTCTCCCTTGGGAAGGCTTTAAATAGAGGTTGGATGGGTGTCTTTCAGGGGTTTGGGCTAAATGGCCCTTGTGGAGTCTTTCAACGCTAGGAATCACGAATCAAAACAAGAGTGAGCAACTGGGGCCCCATAGACATATCAAAAAAGTAAATTTTACAAGCTCTGTGGCTTTAAAAAATTGTCAATTGCTAAAGAGCACAAACTTACTAAATTGCTAAACAGTTTTCTTGCCAAGAAAACCCCATGATAGGTTTGCCGAAGAGTCACCATAAGTTAGAAATGAGTTGAAGGCACACAACAGCAAACAAAAACACAGCTACAGACCTTGGGTAGTTTTGATGGTTTGTTGAGTGAGACCTGTTCACTTGTGGGTCTAAAGATAGCAACGGAAGAGAGCTTACTCCTCCTCCCTACCCTTTTTTAGTCTTTTGATGACACTTCAGAGTCTTGAGCATTTGGAGGTCAAGATGAGTTCATCCTCTAAAGCCAAGAGAAACCACCAGAAAGCTTCAGGGCTGAGGGAGGGAGACCAGCCCTACCGTTAGGCAGAGTACAGTACCTGCCTCAGGTTATATTTTTTCCCTCTGCCAGGAATGGGAATAGATGCTTGTGAGATTGCTGCCTTCTGTGCCAAAATAAAGTGGCTGGCTTTCAAGCTTGCTTTCCATATTTCTGTATTTTTCCATTGTTGCATTTTCCACACGTTAGCACTGGCTTCTATGCACAGTGTGACCAATCAAATCTGCACATACTTTGCATCTGACCTCCAGAGACATTCATCTTTCTCTTTCCCTCTTTCCCCTTTCCGCCCCCTTATCTCCATTGAATATTAGTTTGTACAGCAGTTTTGTTGACTATTCTTAGCACAAATAGGAATAGTATTGGCTCTCTCACGCTGCCATGTTCTGTTTCAGCAGGACCTGTTTTTTCCTATTACATTTTCTGTTGCATCTGCCGAAGCAGAGGCACAACAATCTGTGCAGCATGAATCCTCAGGAGCTTTTGGAGAGGGGAATTTGGGCTAGTTGCAACCAGTAATGCTGCTTTGTGTCGGTGATGATCGGAAAGGAGTGAACAGGAACAGATCTTTTATAACAGAGACCACTTCCTCTGACTGAAAACTACAAATAGCTCATTTTTCTTTAATTTCAGATCTGTGTAGTTCACCAGTGGTTTTGTTTCTTTTGGTATCTTGTATCCTCTTTCAACTACAGTAGGTCTGTTTTCTTCTGCACCTTCTTCCTGGGTGTTGTAATATGTAATTTAAGAATCTGCTTCTGAACAGTCTTTTGTAAGTAACCATAGCATCCAGCTTCCCTTTTATTATCGTCTGAGACTCTTGTTCCTGCATGCTTCATTATTCTTTGCTACACTGGTTCTTCAAAATTGATAGTCACTTCAAAGAGAACTAAATGCTAATGCTTACAGCCTATCTAGTTTTCCATTTATGAGCCAGAGTTGGACCTACCATTAGGAAGATTTAAGGCAAATATGGGAGAGGAGCTGTTTTTGGGGCAGCAGTGGAAGTTCCCTTCCATGAACATTAGCACCAACTAAACTGATCTCTTGCTATCAACTGTGAAAGCACCTATCCCTTTAATGAAGCTAAGGTAATATTCAGTTGCCAAGCCTAGCCAACTCCTGTGCATAGAATTGAGGTTCATCTTATCCATTGGCTCACAAAGCATAATGTCTAAGAGCTCATGTAGCATAATGATTGTAAAACACAAAGCAGAAATAGCCCTCTCCTTTGTTTGCCTTTTATATATATATATATAGTCCTCATTTCAGCATGGCAGATATTTGTGAAGCATTTTGAGTGGGGTGCTAAAAATGTCAATACATTCAGTATCTCAAGCTAAGATTCCTAATGCACATAGGGCAATACCTTTAGCAGGACCAACCAAAATGCCACAAATGGAGAGCACAAGCTTTTGAGCTACAGAATCCTTCAACAGGATGCATGGGGGTGGGGGTTTGCTGAACAATACAAAAATTAGGCCAGTTATTGTGGCCATGATGTCTACACTCAGTTTCATATGGAGGTTACAGATGAAATGTCATAGCTAGGCATCACAGCCATCAGAGCACACCTAGCACGGCCTTGTTGTGTGCCTTCAAGTTGTTTCCAACCTGTGGTAATCCTATCATGGGTTTTCCCCCCGAAAGATTTGTTCAGAAGGGGTTTGCTCTTGCCATACTCTGAGGCTGCAAGAGTGTGACTTGTCCAAGGTCACCCAGTGGGTTTCCATGACAGAGTGGAGATTTGAACCGGTGTCTCCAGAGTCAGAGTCCATTGTTCAAATCATTACATGACACTAGCTCTACAGCAATGCATTATGGAATAAAAAAAGGGATAGCTGGTCACCATTTCTGAAAGCATAAAGGTTGGCTGTAAGTCAAATCTGTCTATTGCTTTCCACTGCAGGTAGGAGGTACATGTTAAGAGCATCACAACAGTGTTCATGTTTGCAAAGCCAAAGGTTAACTTTAGATAACAAAGTAGGTTTTTTAAAAAGTGAATTGAAACTGTGTTAACATTGAGTCTTGCTTAGTAGTTGAAGTGGATGTGAAATCTCTGTGGGGGGGGGGACCCTATCAGAGATATGCAAATGGTAGTATAATCCAAATTCTCTCTACAAAGTTTACAAAAATTTGTCTTTTAGACTCCAAATCCTACAACTCCCCAGCTGGCTTTTCAAAGCTCTTCCCACATGTATAGCAGGAGGAATTCAGCTGCTGTAAGTTGTAGAGAAGGGAATCCAACAAATCCAAGAAGAAGAGATCTGTCAGTGGCTGTTAGCCATGGCGACTGTATGACATCTTCATTTGTTGAAGCAGTTTGCTTCTTAATGCCAGTTCTTAGGGAGCAACAGTGGGAGAAGATGATTGCCTTCATTTCCATGCTGGTAGGGATATTCTGGGAGTTGTGGTCCAAAAAAGTAATTTTTTGAAACTCTGGTCATGATCCACCACTCTAATATATATACAGTCGTCCCTCCCCATTCACGGACTTGAAGTCCGCGGTCTCACTCTTCGCGGGAGGGACAAGCGGGGAGGGACAAAATGGAGGTGCATTATTTTCAATGAGACTGTTACATTTGTGAGTCGCCATTTTTGCAGGGGGGTTCGGAACGGATTCCCCATGAGTTGGGAGGAACTACTGTATATATATTCCATGGAATACACACACACACACACACACACACCAGAATTTCACTCAGGGTTATTCCCCTTGGGCAGTCATGTTCTGCTTCAGACATGACTGTGGAAATGCAGGCAGTCAATGTCAGGTGCCCACACATCATTTTGTTGGCAAATCTCATAATGACTGGAGATGCTCTCTGTAAGACATTTGGGGCTCTTGTCTCTTCAGCCAGTGAGTCTCTTACTTAGGAACAGTGGCCTATATGTGTGTGTGGCTTTTTAAACCCACCTGATTGAGATGACAGTGCTAGGTCTATATATCAAATTAGCACTTGGAGCAACAATTGTACAAACACAATGAGTGCAGTCAAGACTGCATTCTCCTGTATGAACCTGCCTTGGTTTTAAGATCTCTGGACGAGATTCTTCTCTTGGTACTTCCACCATGAGATGTCTATCTGGTGGGGATGTGACACAAGGACTTTTTGGTAGCCACTCCCAGATTCTGGAATAAGCTAGGTTTCCTCCATCTCAGTCGTTCTTCAACTGGCAGGCAAAAACAGATTTTTATTCAAGTATGCCTTTGATATGTAAGCTACATGGGCCAAATGAACCAGTTTTCCCTCTCCTTCACAGGGCCCCATCTTACAATGCAGGGTCAAGACCTCTATTTGAGTGTGGACTGTCTTCACGACATGAGGCCAGTTACACACCAAATGTGTCCCATTCCTCCCTTAGATCAGCTCTAAAAGACTTACCTTTTGCCCCAGATTTTCCAAGAAAACCCACAGCACTCCTGAGTGATGCAGAACAGCTGTTTACACACATATCCCACTATGCCACTGGATGCCACCACTGCTGGCGCAAGTTGTTCCCTCTGAGATCATAAAGTGCCCAGCCATAGGATCAGAACTTGCTGCCTTGTTTTCGACCTCAGATGAAATGACCTACAGTAGTGGTGGCGCCCAAATTCGGAGGTAATGGGGGAATTTGGGGCAGCTCTGGGGCCAGATTACTTCAGGAGGAGTTGGGAATATTCTGGCTGGTGTAGACCTACTCCTAGTCTGCTCTTGAAAGGAGTGTAATTGGTTGGGTGCTGGCTAATGTGTTTTATTTTTGTACTTTTTAATATATGTTTTTGTACTATTTTTAAGACAAACTTTTGGTTTTAATCTATATTTAATCTTAACTGACTTGAGTGGGGGTTGTTTTGGCAGAAAGGCAGGATACAAATTAAATAAATAAACATGTTGGATGGAAAATTGCATTGATTTCATGGAGTAGTGGAATTATCTTTTTACAGCACAGAGTCCAAGGAGGGTGAATGTCTGCTGTTTTAATCATATGCTGTTGCTATGGTGGTAATGGAGAATGAGGCATGTGTAGGAGTCAGAAAAATCTGGACAGCAAGTACTTGTTCTTTGAGTGAATTTTAGAACATGACAGATGTATTAAATGGTGTTGATGTGTTTTTAACAAGGACGTGGTTGCATAAGGGATTCTTAAAGATATATAGATAGCTTCTCTAGAACAATCTCGTTCCCAGTGCTAGGAAAGCTGGTCTAGAATAAGGTAAGACCTTGGGCAAGTCTCATGCCCTCAGTCTCAGGGGAATAATAATAATAATAATAATAATAATAAATTTATTGATTGATTTCCTGCCTCCCTTCAAGGCTTGAGGTGGGGTACAACATGTTAAAATACAAAAAGGGGAAAGCGGTGGCAAACCTCCTCTGAACAAATCTTGGCAAAAATGTAGGGTGCAATTTGAGTTTCTCATGGTGTTAGCCCTTTTAAAGGGAAACAGAAATATGCAAGTATGAAAGTTAAACTTGTTAGAGTTCAGCTTCCATTAGCTTCTTAATAACAGTTCTTAGGGAACAACAGTGGGAGACAACAAAATGTGGGTCAGACTATTATTTTAAATCTTTCCTCCTAAAGAATAAGGACTTACTCCAAAAAAGCAACAAACATGAAGTTAGTATTTTAAAAAACAAGCAATAATGACTTTAATAAATAATTACATAAAATAACTAAAACCTAATCTAACTGGTGATGGCTTGGGAAAGAGAAATAAATCTCACCATCTTTTAGATAGCAGGAAGATGAGACAACTACTGACTGTAGTTACTAGCAGTTTAGAATCTTGGGAGAGAGCTGTTAAACTGCCTCCAAGAGTGATGGGAGTCACATTTTTGTTGTTGTTGTTGTTTTGGGAGCCACATGTTTGGATAGAATGAGAGAGATAGAGGGAATCCTTGTCTAACTAAGGAGAGACAGGAGAATGTAATGCATAATTCTTCCAACAATAACATGTTAAAATACAAAAAAGGGGAAGGCAGTGGCAAACCTCCTCTGAACAAATCTTGCCAAGAAAACAACATAAAGTTTGCCTTAGGGTCGCCATAAATTAGAAATGACTTGAAGGCACACAACACGCAGAGTTCATCAAAAATGTTTTTAAAATGACAATATACCTGGATTTAAAAGTATTTTGTTGTTGTTGTTAACTACCTTCGCGTCAATCTCAACCCATGGCAACCCTATGGATGAGACATCTGCAGGGCCCCCTGTCCTCTACTGCTCTGCCCAGCTCCTGAAAACTCATATTCATGGTCTCTTTAATAAAGTCCATCCATCTAGCATGTGGCCTTCCTCTCTTTCTACTTCCTTCTACCTTTCCCAACATTATTGTCTTTTCCAACGATTCATGCCTTCTCATGATGTGTCCAAAGTATGACAGTCTAAGGACGTTTTCATACACAAATGTCCAAATCCGCCTGAAGCCATTCCGGAACGGAGCCTTCCGCTCACTCCGGAATGGCTCTGGCGGCAGCGACCTAATTCCTTTTTAAAAAAGGAATTACAACTCCGGCGCTGATGCCGGAGTTAGAGCTAAAGGGGGCGGGGCTTGCTGCGACGTCATGTGAACACGCGCAGCAAGCCCCGGACTGACGCCGGCTAGCGCCGGGGATGGCACCGGAAGGGGCGGGGCTTGCTGCGACGTCGTATGAAACATTTGACATTTTGCCGGAGTGGGGCCGGACAGAGGCCGGACGGAGGCCGGCTAGCGTCCTCCAAAAGCCCGTGTGAAAACACCCTAAGTCTTATTATCTTAGCTTCTAGGGATATCTCTGGCTTGATTTGCTCTTGAATCCATTTGTTTGTCCTTTTGACTGTCCATGGAATCCTCAGAACCACATCTCAAATGCATTGATTTTCCTCCTATCTTCTTTCTTGACTATCCAGCTCTCACATCCATACATGGTAATAGGGAATAAAATGGCTTGTATGATTCTGACTTTTGTGCTGAGTTGTACGTATGTCTTTGCATTTTAGGATCTTTTCTAGTTCTTTCATATCTGCCTCCAGATTCTTAATCTTCTGATTTCCTGCTGCAGTTTCCATTCCGATCAATGTTTGATCCCAGCTATGAGAACTCTTACCATTTCTATTTCTTCATTGTCTAGTCTGAATGTGTGTAAGTTCTCTGTGGTCATTATTTCTGTTTCCTTTATGTTCAACAGTAAGCCTGCCTTTGCACTTTCTTCTTTGATCTTCCTTAGTAAGTGTTCCAGATCTGTGAGGTTTTCTACCAGTATTATGGTGTTGTCAGCATATCTCAGATTGTTGATATTTCTTCCTCCTATTTTCACTCCTCCGTGTTCCATGTCCAAGCCTGCTTTCCTTACAATTTGTTCTGCATATGTCTGGCTCCTTTGCCAATTGGGAACCATTCTGTTTCTCCATGTTCTGTTCTGACAGTAGCCTCTTGTCCTGAGCACAGATTCCTCATCAGGACTATCAGATGAGTTCGCACTCCCATGTCTTTAAGGGCGGGGACTTACTCCAAAGCCTTTCATGATCTATGTAGTCAAAGGCTTTGCTGTAGCCTATAAAGCACATGCTGATTTTCTTTTGGAACTCCCTGCTAAGCTCTCTTAGCTAATATATATTTGCAGTGTGATCCTTGGTGCCTCTTCCTTTCCTAAACCCTGCTTGGACCTCTGGGATTTCTCTCTCCATGTATGGTTGGAGCCGATGTTGCAATATTTTGAACATAATTTTGCTTGCATGGGAGATTAGTGCTATGGTCCTATAGTTGTTGCAGTCTCTTGTGTCTCCGTTTTTGTGATGGGGATGTATATTGATCGCTTCCAATCTGTTGGCCATGGTTTTGTTTTCCATATCTGTTGACATATGTTCATCAGCACTAGAATTGACTCTGTCAATGTGGATTGCAACAGTTCTATTGGAATATCATCTGTTCCTGGAGTCTTGTTTTTGGGGATTTCCTTTATTGCAGCTTCTACCTCCGTTTTTAGAATTTGGGGTTCTTCTACATATGACTCTTCATTCCATGTGTCCTTCATGTTGTCATCTCTTTTATATAACTCTTCTGTGTATTGCATCCATCATCTTTTTATTCCTTCCTGGACTTGAATTATGTTATTTTTATTGTTGCAGAGCACCCTGATCTCTGTTTTGAATTTTGCCTTGTTTTCTCGAATCTTGTGGAATAGGTCTCTCATTCTTCCCTTTTTGTTGTTGTCTTCTTTTTCTCTATATTTGTCGTTCTAATCATTTTCCTTATCTTAGTATACTATTTACTTAATGCTTAGTACTTTGCTAACTGTGTTTGCAAACCAGAATGACATTGGGAAAACATATAGGGGCACATTTGAGTAGTTTTGTTCCCAGTATTTTTATTATGGCAGACTAAAACCCTTTATAAAGAAATTGGGCTAGGGCAGGCTAAAGCCTGTTATAAATAAAATATAGTGTACACCCAAAAGCAATATTCCTTTGTCTATATCAACTTGTGTCTTTTCCACCTTTCCTGGAAGAGTTTCGTGGTACATTTGTTCATTTGATTTTTTTTAATATTTTAAGAATTTGGTGTCCATATACAGTGGTCCCTTAGTATCCGCTGCGGTTTGGTTCCAGGACCCCCTGTGGATACCAAAATCTGTGGATGCTCAAATCCCATTATATACAATGGCATAGCAAAATGGTTTTACCTTATATAAAATGGCAAAATCTAGGTTTACTTTTTTGAATTCATATATATTTAAAATATTATCAAGCCGTGGATGCTTGAATCCATGGAGAGAAAAAATCCACGGATACAGAGGGCTGACTGTAATTGTATATTACTCCCAGAATATCCAATCCACTGGGGCCATTGGCCTCTGCCATGATGGCAGAGGGATTTCTAGGAGTTGTAGTTCAAAAAACAAAAACAAAAAAACACAATAACTTTCACCAGCTCTGTATAATGTTCATTGCACATTAAAATTTGAGAGGTGGTTAAACTGCTCTTGTCAAGTTATTTCTGGTCCCTTGTCTTGAATACAATTGTTGTGTGCAAACATGTGATGATAAAGCTTAACCAGGCTGTGTGGTTTTTGTTGTTGTTGCAGAAGTTACTCTGAAGGTCCATGTCAGTGATGCCAGCACACATCAGCCAGTCACCGAAGCCTTTATTGAGATTTTTACCAACCAGATCCCCATTGCTTCTGGAACCTCAGGGGCAGATGGCACTGCCTTCATCAAGTTTCAGTATAAGCTGGGCAGTCAACTGATTGTTACTGCCACTAAACATGCTTATGTGCCAAATTCTGCACCGTGGAAACCTATAAGATTGCCTGGTAAGAGATCTTTATTTTTGTTCTGAGGTAAGATTTCACTTCTAAAGGGGATGGGGTGATGCAAAACTGTTTTGAGTTTTACAAACAAACAGACTGTAATGCTTGTGGTTGTAACCTGATGACAAATAGATGTAGTATGTAAGGATATACCCTTTCTCTATACCCAGGTCCTAATCTGAGCCTGTTTTCACAGGGCTTTTCTCAGGGCCAACATTTAGTCTTACAGGGCATAAATTTGTAATAGAGGAGCTGACTCTGAGCTTGTTAAGAGTGCCATTTTCTCCACAGCGATTAGCCATAGCCAAGGCTGCACCTGCATTGCAGAAATAATGCAGTTTGACACCACTTCAACTACTGTGGCTCAATGCTATGTGATTCTGGGAATTGTACTTTTTTGTGAGATATTTAGCATCCCTTGGCAGAGAGCTCTCATACCAAACAAACTATAATTCCCAGAATTCCACAGCATTGAGCCATCTCAGTTAATGGAGTCAAAGTGGATTATTTCTGCTGTGTGGATGCTTCCCAGTCCTCCAGAAACCACAGTGTTGCAGGTCAAAGACTTCTAGATCAACATGTGGCCTCACATGTCTTTAAAGCATTCTTCTGGTTTGCAGAGTTGCAAATTAAGGACTGTTTGTTTAATTCCTTTCCCAGCATTTCCTGAATCTTCTTGCTAACTCTTTTTTAACACCGCTCAGACTCTTCCATTCTTCCTCTGGAGGGGTTTCCATTCATTGAACCATGAAAAGATGAAGGAAGCTTTCTTTCCTTGCTGCTCAGTTGTTGTTTTTATTGATATGTGGCTGGCCCCACAGTAACCCTATATAACCTTCCCTTCTCTTTCACGAAATAGTTTTCCCATCTGTATCCATAATTGCTCAAAGGAACCTTACCTGATAGAAAATTAAACAAAGGATGGGGGAGTTAAACAGCAGGGTGGACAACATTCCCCCCCCCTCTTTGAGGGCCACGTTCCCTCAGCAGTAAACTGTTGAAACTGAGGCTGCATCCGCACTGCAGAAATAATCCAGATTGACACCGCTTTAACTGCCCTGGCTCAATACTATGTAATTCTGGGAACTGTAGTATTTTTGAGCTTTCTCTCTCAGAGGTCGCTGGTGCCACAACAAATTACAGTTCCATAACATTGAGCCATGACAGTTAAAGTGGTGTCAACCTGGATTATTTCTGCAGTGTGGATGCAGCCTCAGTTGCATGTAAATTGACAGAACAAAAATCAGAACTACATGAGCCAAGACCTCTCCCTTTCATTAATTAATTGTTTCTCTCTCTCTCTCTCTCTCTTTCTTTTTTCTCTCTGTGCCACCTTTTCCCTCTCTCTCATTCTCTGTTTTTGCATGCTTTTTTCTTTCTTGAGCCCTCACCTAATGGAATGCTAGTGAAGGGACAAATCATGCTTGCAGAGACACAAACAAACCTTTTCCATATTATTATTAATATTACTGTATATCTCATGTGTAAATCTAGAAATTTAGATCAAAAATTGACCCAAAAAAACTGAGTTGATTTATCCATGGGCCAATGTAAGTACTGTATGTTAACTCTTATTTAAAAGAAGGAACCATTCTCTGGTGAAAGGCAAGAGAATAATAATAATAATAATAAGTTTTATTTATATTTCCCGCCTCTCCCTATGGATCGAGGTGGGATTACACAATAAAATGAATACAATGTACAAAATATAAACTCAGGGCAGGTAACTGCCACAGCCCCGAGTCCTCCGAGGACCGATGGTGGTGGGGGCGGGCAACTGCCACAGCCCCGAGTCCTCCGAGGATTGATGGTGGTGGGGGCGGGCAACTGCCACAGACCCAAGTCCTCCAAGGATCGATGGTGGGGGAAAAGTATGATCTGTCCTGGAACCACTGACCCCACTCTACTCTCTCATCCATCCAGCCTTTAGTGTGAGCACAAAGAGTTATGGTCTGCTGCAATTTTGTAAGTTCTTTGACATTGTTTTGCTTTCCTTCAACCTTTATAAAGCCCTTTTGCTATATGCCCCTAAGTTTTAGCCTCGACTTATCCACAGGTTGTATCAAAATCCATAATTTTGGCCCCAAAACCTGCCATTGACTTATACATCAGGTCAACTTATAGTCGAGTATATACGTTGTTATTATATGTATCCCGCTCTTTTCTCAGAACTGGGACCCACAGCAGCTCACAATATTAAAAGAACCATAAAATGTGCAGTACATAGCATTTTAAAAATTAGGTCTACATGAGATCAGGACGCCCACCCCTGGGATGAAGCATTGAGTGGGCATGAGGGCATCCTTGCCAGCCTCACCTCCCACATCCCAGATCCTATGTATTCTGCATTGAGCAGGGAGGTCTGAAAGGTGATTCTACATGTGTTCAGCTGGACATGTGCAGAATCTGCCCATAGTTTGGACACCTGATAGAGCAGAAATCCCAGTTGCGGTGAGGTTTTAAATGTGTTCACCCAAGCACCCTTAGGAGAGCCAGTATGGCGTAGTGGTTTGCATATTGGACTATAGCTCTGAGGACCAGCATTCAATTCCCACTCAGCCATGAAACCCATTGGGTGATCTTGGGCAAGTCACTTGCTCTCAGACTCAGGGAAAGGCAAGGGCAACCCTGCCCCCAACAAATCTTACCCAGAAACCTCCTTAGAGTCATCATAAGTTGAAAACTACTTGAAGGCACACAACAACACAATCAACAACAAGAAGCAAACTTAAAAAAATCTTCTTTTAGAACTTCATACAGTCAGCCCTCTGTATCTATGGATTTTTCCCCCCATGGATTCAAGCATCCACGGTTTGAAAATATTAAAAAATGTATAAATTTCAAAAAGCAAACCCCAAATAGGGACACTATTTTCACTATTTCATCAGCTGGTGCTGATAGCAACATACCAGATACTGTGGCTGAATTTGAGAAATGTTGAATTAGACAATACTATTTTTTTCAAATAATCATAAACTATTTGGTAGAAGGAATGGGAGGAACTCAAGTGTGTAATTAAAGCAGGGTATGGAAGATTTGGTGTAGTGGTTTGAGCATTGGAGACCAGGGTTTGAATTCCAGCTCGGCCATGTAAAAACTCACTGGGTTAATCTTAGGGTTGCCATTAGTTGGAAACGACTTGCAAGCACACAACAACAGGGAGGATTATTTCTTCTGTCTCTCCCACCTCCCTCTTTGGACCATATTTCTTTAATGAAGAAGTAATTGCAGTGTATGTTTTGCTCTTAATAGTGATTATTTTGAAATAAAAGAACCAGATGTGGAGAGGTTTAGACAAGTTAATGAAATCTGAGCTAGGCTTTGTGGCATATCCAAGTATTTTTGAAAGGGAAGGCACTTGAAGTGAGAGCATGCTTCTGAAAGAAATGCTTGTTTTAGCATTCTCGATTGAGTTCATTGGGCATTTTGCCATCATTTTCAGTGAGAGAGAGCCATTATTTCATTCCTTGATTTGCACTTTCCCAACAAAAGAAAAAAAGAAAAGAGAGAGAGTGATCATTTTTGGTGAACATTCATCCAGTTTTGGAATTAATAATAAATTAATCCAAACCATGGATTTTAGAGTATTTCAGAGGTGTCAGTGTACAAATATTATCACTTTAATCCCCCCACAAAACAACAACAACAACCCTAACTTTTTGTTCAAGCTGCCAACTTGGAGTTGAAGGTAAAAATAAGGCACCTGAAACTCAGCCAAGAACTATAATCTTTCAGTTAATTTACTCCATGAACTTGAAGAATCCTGGTGATAACAGAAAGGAATGGGAGACCTTTGAGTCAAACAAGAGTTTTGTTTGCCTGGGTTGTGCCTCTGCTGAAGGGGCTGTCCAAAAACTAATTTATTTACTTACAAATGCTTTATCACTTAAACCATATAGGCCTCCAAGTGTTGTTGAATTACAGATGCCATCAGCCCTGGGTGCCGTAGTCAGTGATGAAGAACCATGGGAGTTGTAGTAGAACCATTTCTGGATAGCGATGTAGCCCTGACTTAAAAGTGTCAAGTATACCCTCAGTCATGGCAAGCTATGAGCGCCAACAACCTGATCATCCATCACTAATGGTTTGAATTGGAAGTAATTGCTGCCATATACATATGTACACCTGAAAATGCAAATGTAGAAGCAATAGATGCAATAATCAGTGTACTGTATAACAAAATAAGCCCACTTGCTTGGATCCAAGATAAATTCAGTCACACCAGTTCCACTCAAATTATCAGACTTCAATTGTGTCATGGAGTCCAGATGTGACTACCTAATTTAGTCTGGATTCAACCTGCTAATTTTTGAATCCTTAGAGGTTTGTGTTTTTTTCAAAAGAATGGAAATAACTAGATGATAAAATTTAAGACAGACTCATTTAAAAAAAATTCCATTTTGTGCCTTCATTTGTTAAAAAAAACATACCCTCAAATGAGCTGTGGAACTTCTTACACAAAGTGAAATACATGTAGTTTTTCAGAAGAACAAAATAGGATAAAATCAATCAATCAATTCTTTATTACGGCCATTTGGCCATCACTAATTAAAATAAAGTAGATAGATAAATAAATAAATTAAAAAAAACCATCTTAGTTGTATACAATAAGTTCTTACAAGAATATACTGGTAACTACAGACAAATCACTCTAACCTCTCAGTTTATAAAACTGGTTCATACAACAATGGCCAAAGAGCATATGGTTATCTGATCACGATAGTGTTCAGATGGAATTCCCAATGAATTAGTTACAAATATTACAGATATTACAGATATCAGATATATCATAATTAAGAGAATAGACCAGTCATAGTCTGACTATTACTATATGATATATCCAGCAGCAGTGTTAGACTATTGTGCAATCAGTAAGATAGATTAGTATAGTACTATTCATAGACATTACCTAGCTCCAGACATATAGTACCATACATGAAACATTATCGGATCAGAGCTACAGCCGTATCCCCTGACAACCCCGTCATCACCATTGCCTAAACAGCCTCCCTGTTGTACTATTTTCAGAAGTAATAATGAGGAAGAACATAAAAGGGGGGGGGGGGAACCAAGAACTGTTTGCTTGCGTAGAGACATTAACACTAATCAGTGTTACAGCTTAGTTACCACTCTATTATCTATATTGTATATTAAAACATTGTAAAGTACTTTTATCTCATTATATATTAAAAAGACTATAAAATAGGAGGTCTATTTTTCCGACAGTGTGGTATAGTAAGACAATAATATATATAATATGTAACTACTCATTATGAGTAGACATAATTAAATAGACTAACTAGAAGTAACTTTATGAAATTATGAAATTAAGTAATTTATGTAAGCATTTTTTAACATCTTGTTTGTTTTCATTGTTTGTTGGAGTTAATTTAGTAAGATTACTTGCTTTGGGATTATTTTGCACTTTATCTTATTTTTTAAAATATACTTTTTGAGATTAACAATACAATCCTATACATATTTATTTAAAAGTTACTCCCAATGACTTACTCAGATGACTTAGGGCCTTTGCAGACTGCCAGAAATAGTGCAAATTGAGTCCACTTTAAGGGTTAGTGCTAGGGAATCATGGGAATTGGTTGTTGTTTTTCTGAGACATTGAGCCTTCTCTGTCAGAGAGCTCTGGTGCCACAATAAAATACAGTTCCCATGATTCCCTAACCCTAACCCTAAAAGTGGACTCAATTTGCACTATTTCTGGCAGTCTGCAAAGGCCCTTAGTCTTAGATAAGCTTATATATAATTGCAGCCTTATTATCTATGACTTGTTGTAATTGGTCAAATGTTCTGTATGGACAACTTAAAATACGCTTTTAATAATTATATATTAATTTTTACAAATACATTATTCTGAAAACCTAACAAAAAAAGTGATCAGATTATCATTATGCAGTAAAACTCAAGCTGTTGCCTGTGTTCTTTTGGTTTAGTTATTGAGGGGAAAGACACTGCAATTTAGTATTTCCTTCTCAAGCTCATAGAACTGCATTGGCTTCCCCCTCTTTCCAAATAAAATTAGGTGCAAAAACGAAGGAATTATTCTAATTCTGTCCTTCAGCACTGCCTCTTCCATAATTCACTCTCCTTGTAATACATTATGCTTGATAAGCGCTTTTAGTTTGGGGCTGCATATGAGAAGAAAATTATTATGATGGAACAGCTGTAATTTGAGAAGATTTTGATTTATAGTGTGAATTCATTACTGCTTAGCAGAGCATTCCAGAAATTTAAATATGTTATAACTGTACTAGAAGAAAAAGCTTGAGCACTGATGGGATATCGGCTGCAGTTTTAAATACTAGTAGATATTTACCACTTTTGTGGGGAAAGTTTTGAATTTTTTAGGGGAAGAAACCCTGGCTTTTCAAAAATAACAAAATTTTGAGCATTCATAATGAATGACATAAGCACACGGATTCTTCATTTTTTTCCCAAGAAAACTCTAATAAAAAACTGTTTTTAAACCCACCCACCCCAAATCTAAATGTTTGAATTTGATGCAGAATGTGATGAAAAATCCTATTAACTGTATCTCCAGATTTGGAATGCTGTTCTCCTAAGTCTTAGAAGATGTATACTGTGTTCACTGAATTTGAGATACATTACTGCCTTTGCTTAAGATATACTTAAACATATAGTGGCTGAAATGCTATTAGTTAGTCCCTTGCAGAGTAGACCCATTGAATCAGTTACTGAATGGTGAGTCAATACATAGGTAAATCCAGTTGATTCAACTGGTCTACTCTAATGAGGACTATCAGTAGGATTTGGTCCATTCTGTAATAATAATAATAAATTTTTATTTGTAGCCCGCCCCTCTGCAAAGCAATCGGAGCGGGGGACAACAGCATTTAAAACAAACAGCGTTAAAACATTCCCTCTCCCCATAATCCCTTCCTCCCCCCGCCCCATCCCCTTAAAATAAGATTAAACCATATACTAATTAAAATACTATATTAATTAAATTAATAAATTAAAAGAAATTTAACAAAGGAGTCAGACAAATGGGGCCCCTATGGGCCGACAGTTATTCTGGGAAGGCCTGCCGAAAGAGATCCATCTTTACTGCTTTCTTGAAAGCAGCAAGAGTAGTGATAAGACGGATCTTGTCCGGCAGGCCATTCCAAAGTCTGGGAGCGGTTGCAGAGAAGGCCCTCTGGGAGGTCTGAGACAGCCTAGTTTTTATTGGCTGTAACAAATTCCTCCCAGAGGACCGCAGGGCGTGGGGGGGATCATATGGGGAGAGGCGGTCCCTAAGATAAGATGGACCCAAGCCATGTAGGGCTTTAAAGGTCAAAACCAACACCTTGTACTGCGCCCGGAAACTAATTGGCAGCCAGTGGAGGGATTTGAGCACAGGTGTTATGTGCTCCCTCCTTGATGTTCCAGTAATTAACCTGGCTGCCATATTCTGTACCAGTTGAAGTTTCCGGGTTAGGCACAAGGGTAGCCCCATGTAGAGTGCATTGCAGTAATCCAGACGTGAGGTTACCAGGGCATGTACCACAGCTTCCAGATCCCTTCTATCCAGATAAGGGCGTATCAGCCGAAGCTGATAGCAGGTGCTCCTGACCACCGCATTCACCTGACTAGTCATGTGAAGCGATGAATCTAGAAGCACCCCCAGACTGCGAACACAGTCCTTAGAGGAGAGTGTGACCCCATCCAGGACTGGAGACTGTATTCCCAAATCTGGTTTCGGGCCTGTGACTGCAAGTACCTCCGTTTTGTCTGGATTCAACTTCAATCTGTTTTTCCTCATCCAACCCATTACCGCTCTAAAACAGTCATCAAGAGGAGAGACACCATCTGAAGTCTGAGTCGATGATCTGGTCATGGAGAGGTATATCTGGGTGTCATCAGCGAACTGAAGACACCGAGCTCCATGCCTCCGAATGATCTCCCCCAGCGGCTTCATGTAGATATTAAATAGCATCGGGGACAGGATGGCGCCCTGTGGGACGCCACAATTAAGCTCAATTTTGGATGAGCAACTGTCCCCGAGCCTCACCCTCTGGGATCTACCCGAGAGGAAGGAACGGAACCACTGTAAAGCAGTGCCTCCAATTCCTAACTCTCTCAGGCGATCTAAGAGGATGGCATGATCTATGGTGTCAAAGGCCGTTGAGAGATCCAAGAGCACCAACAGGGTCACACTACCCCTGTCGATACTCAGGCGGAGGTCATCGGTCAGAGCAACCATGGCAGTCTCCACTCCAAATCCTGTCCTGAAGCCGGTTTGAAATGGGTCGAGATAATCGGTTTCATCCAAGACTGCTTGGAGTTGGGAAGCAACTGCCCTCTCGATCACCTTGCTCAAAAAGGGGAGCAAGGAGACTGGTCTATAGTTGTTTCTGTCCAGGGGGTCCAGAGAAGGCTTTTTCAGGAGTGGCTTAACTGCCGCCTCCTTCAGACAAGATGGCAATTTACCCTCCCTGAATGACGCGTTGATTGTGTCCCGAAGGAACACCCTCAACGCGTCCCCCCCCGGATGACCAGCCAAGATGGACAAGGATCGAGGGGGCAAGTCGTCTTTCTCATACTTCCAAGCAGCTTGTCCACGTCATCAGTACTCACAGATTGCAATTGATCCAATAAAATGCCATCAACGGAGTTCCTGGATACCTCGTCTGCGGATTCTGCCAAAACAATGGCGTCTAAGTCGGCTCTTATCCGAGAGATTTTATCTGCAAAGTGAATATTAAAGGCCTCACAGCAGGCTGCTGTTGGGTTAAGTAGGGGGTTCGGCGCAGGAGGAACCTTCGTCAACTCCCCCACCACCTTAAACAGCTCTGCCGGGCGAGACTCTGCAGACGCAATGCGTGCAGAACAGAAGGATTTCCGCGCTGCACGCAAAGCCTCCCTATAGGAATCAAGATGTTTCCTAAGGCAAGTTCTGTCGGATGAGAGACGAGTCTTCCGCCATTCACACTCTAGTCGTTGTCCAGCTCGCTTCATCCTCCTAAGCTCCTCGGTATACCAGGGCTTACGATTCGAAGCGGGCTGGAAAGGACGCTTGGGAGCGATTGTGTCAATAGCCCTGGTGAGATCGGTGTTCCAAGTGTCCACCAGGGCTTCAACAGAATCACCGGCGTTACCAACCATTAGACCCTCTAAGGCTTTCTGGAAACCAATTGGTTCCATTAGCCTTCGAGGGCGGACCGTTCTAATGGGTCCACCACCCCCGGGAGGGTGGATAATAGCCTTTAGTGTACACCACTCTGATTCGGATGATGTCTCCCTATAAATAATAGAGCTAGGGATGGAAAGAATATTTGAAAATATTCAAGAAATTGTTGAAAAGCATGGTTTTTTTTAGTGTCAAGAAACCCTGATGAGAAGAATCCTGGACTGATGAATCTTTGCAGTTCATCTCACAGGTCCCTCTAGTTCCTAGATTTTATCTGTTATGGTTCAATCATCTTAGGCACTGAATTTTGTATGTCCTTTCCAAAGAATTACACCAATGTGTGAGCAAGAGCGATTCCAGTTTCATAGGTATATGTGAATAAACGAGCAATATGTTTTGGGTGGGCAGAAGAACTTCGACTGAATTAGGTCTAGGCTGACAGCTATGCTTAAGTATAACTGGCCCTTTTCCAAATTGACAACAGCATGCTTTATTTATGGAGGTGTTTTTCCTCCTGTTTTCTCTTTTTACATCCACCTTGACACAACAATCATGTCTAGGCTGTTCCTCTGTCTTCGAGTAGAAAGATCTTGACAGGCACCCCTGCCCTTCCAAAATAAATGCTAAACAATGTAGTAATTTTTGTTGTTGATTGGTATTCTGTATTGCAGTTTTGGATTTGTTACTTAGAGTTACAGATTGCTAACTGCTCTGGATTCACTAGCACTAAGTAGTCACAATCATGGCATTATTGCCACAATAGTGAATGCCCTCCCAAATCCATTTTACTAAGCAATCGAGGTATAGAGGGATCATGTTTCCACCACCACCCCAGCATAGGGAGGCTATGAGTACCCAACTGTTGGGGGGCAGTGAGCTTACAGTTGTAAACCGCTTAGACATCCCATAGCGTGATATGAAGCGGTATATAAATGAAGCTGCTATGACAAGGAATGGTGACAGGGATCTTTCTTCGGATTATCACAGCCTTGCTTGCTATTGAGAGGGGAGAGGAAATATCCTCCTGCACCCAGCTGAATGGACCTCCATCTCTCAGTGTGGCTCCTGCCTGGTAAAGAAGGTTTGGGGCAGTCAGCCCAAGAGATTCTATTTGATTATGGATATGTAACTAAGTAGAAAATATAGAATATGAGCTAGTAGAAGTAGTAGTAGCAGCAGTATATTCATTTATATACCACTTTTCTCCCATTTCGAGTCAAGACAGATTATAGCTGTTAAAACATAGTTTTTAAAATGACAGCATACAAGAGTTAAAAAAGGAATTGCATTAGCAAAAAATGTAAAAAGGTTAAAACATAAACCATTAAACATAATAAAAGTGCAGAGAATTATACAATGCCCATTTCCCTAAAAAATTCAATTCTCAAAAGCCTACTGGAATAAAAAGTTATTCTCCTGCCTATGGAAGGTTAGTGGGGGGGGGGGGGGTTGCCAATCTAGCTTCTCTGGGAAGAGAATTTCAAGAGCCATAGAGACAATTCTGCACAGATAGTCTCTGTACAAAATGTTCAAATAGTCTCAGGATTTCCATGTTTCCACAAGGGGTATCTGTGAGGGTGGTGGGACAAAAAGAAGGGCCTCCTAAAAATTCCAAACATGGGCAAGTTCATATGGGAGAATATGATCCTTTAGGTAACCTGGACCAGGCTTAAATTGTGCCATGATGGCAGATACATTTTTGGACTACAACTCTTTGACTACCCAGGCAGGCAGGTCTCTAGCTACGGTGGCTGACAAGTTGTGGTCCCTAAAAGTCATCATTCCTAGCTTTTCTGTGTTGTAGTTGCACTGCTTTTGCTCAGTTCATGCCAATTTAAGTGGTGTGTAGAAACTGGGGAAACAAGCAGAAAGTCAGACCTGCTTTCCCCCTTTCTGTTGTAATGGACAAAATAAGGGATTGTGGGGCTCCATTTTGATGAGATGAAGTAAATCCCACTTCTACCATGACCTTAAAAAGGGAGAAGCAAAAAAATTAGATTGCTCTAAGATTCTGCTTCGCTAAAACCTGAGAATTGTGCAGGTTGGCTCTTGGAGTTGAGATGAGACTTTCACCCAGAAATCACATCAACCTTTTTTCAAAAAGTGCTTGGGGGGAGGAACTGATGGGGGCTTCAGGGGTTTAAAAAGTGTAGTCCAGGGGTGGCATGCACCACTTTCCATACTGAGGTGTAAGTGCTTTTCATTTTTTTCTATCTCTGTTTCAGAGTTTCTTCATTATTGATCCCTTAAATTGATTGTTTTCTTCTTGTACACATATATAGGTACAGACCCTTTCATATACAAGCTATTGAAATCAATGTATGTGACTTTGTTGGTAGATACATTCGCTTGCATTGCCTTAAGTGGATATATATGCTAGGAAACTTGGGATTTTTGTGCAGGAGGCAGTTTTTTCTTATTTCTTGAGATTAGCACATTTCCCACTTAATCAACTTTCCTTCTACAGTGTTTTCTTCTCTGAGCCTTGGCCTTCTTCCTGAACGTTCAGCTACTCTAATGGTGTATGAAGATGTTGTACAAATAGTCTCAGGATTTCAAGGTATGTATGTTTTCAGATGCAAACTGAGTTGTTGTGATTATTATTACTCATTATTACCCATTGTCACACAACAAATGATTGCTTGGAACTGATTTTTAAGAATTTCCATAGTTATCTGTATTTGACAAGGAAAATACAGTTATAAATCTAAATCCAAGAGTTAGTTCAAACTAGATTGGATTAATTGTATCTGTAGAATTCACATGTGTTGCCTTATCAAGATTCCTATTAGTTTGTTGAGTCTGCTGTAGTTAGGGACTAACAACTGGATTTAGGCCATTGTACCAATTCACTTGGGATGTTCTGTCTCCAAACCTACCACTTTGTCCATTACAACATTAGTTGGGTTAACTTTTTCCAAATTAAGTTACTTAACTATGTATGATGGCATTTGAACTACAGTTTTTGTATTATTTGCTCCTGCTGTTTATTTGTTCCTGCTGTTTATGGATTATCTACCATTCAGAGAGCGTAATCTCACACTGCATTAAGAGAAGCATTAACAGGAGCCATTGGAGCAGATTTGGGGAGATGCAAGAGGCTACAGAGGGGTGAGAGAGTGCTTGATAAATGCCCTACCTTCCACAGGCTGCAGTTCCTGTGACCAATTCATAATAGGGCTTTAGTTGTCATATCAGGCATAGTGTTCTGATCACGAGACATCATTGTTCTACTCTGTTCTGTGCCAGACTGCAATTGGAGTGGCCTGTGTCCAGTGCAAAATTTGAAAAAGGAGATTTGTAAGCAAGAATGTATTCAGAGAAGATAAGTCAGGTCCAGTTATATGAGGAATGGTTGAAGGAATTATGCATAGGAGCTAATAAATTATGAAGATGCTACTTATTTCTAACCTAAAGAACAAAAGGTTACTGTCAGAGGTTGGAAAAGTTTCTTTTTGGACTACCATTTCCAAACCTACTCTTCCCAGCCAGCAGTTTGGCCATTCCAGCTGAGGTATATTGGATTTATAGTCTAAAAAGGTAACTTTTTCCAGAAAGTTAACTGTTTAAGGTGAAATGTTATAGTTGTCTTGAACTATCTTAGAGGCTATCACACAGAAGACTGAGCCCATTTGGTCTGAGTTGAAGAAACCAGGGCTAGAACAAATGAGTAAAATTGGAAGGAAACAAATTTTGGCAAAATATTAGAAAGTTTGATAGTGGAACAGACTGCCTCCAAAGGGCTCTCCTTCATTTAAGGTATTTAAGCAGAGACTATCAAGGATGCTGAACTTGTGAGATTCCTGTACTGTACAGAAAGATAGAGCAGATGTACCTTCTACTGATTCTACTTGCTGTCCTTAACTGCAGTAATCTAATAGGGCCAAGCCATATAGTTAGACAGAGTGAGGCAACAGCCTTAACAAGTACTGGAAGACAAGAAGAGCTGTGAGTTTGGCTAATCATTTTTAAGAATGTTGGCTAGGTCTGATGGGAGTTTTAGTCCATCATTCCATGTGGTGTCTGTCATACGTGTCTTAAAATAGTTGTCATTTGTGCAGATTGCAGGTTTGTATAGATAACTCCTTCTTAAGAAAGAGTTCCTTGACAGTAGAAAGCCATAATAGTTAAATCATTTTGATGTTTGTAGTGCTGTTATAGCCTAAAGCCACTGTCTACACCTTGCGACAAGGCATTCTGTATCAAAGGAGCCCAAATTGTGCTTCAAAGCAACATGAATTGTCTATCAGTAGCTGAGAATTTAAAGAGCTAGTAATGAACAGTCTGGAGCCAGCATGGTTTGAGCATTGGACAATGACTTTGGAGATGAAGGTTTGAATCTCTGCTCAGCCATGGAAACCCATTGGGTGACCTTGGACAAGAAACACTCTCTCAACTACACAGGAGTGCAAAGACACCCCATCCCTGAACAAATCTTACAGAGAAAATCCTGTGATAGGTTTAAGGTTGTCATAAGGCAGAAACACTTGAAGGCACACAACAACAAACTACAACAATGAGTTGTCTTAGACAATGCTCTTCTTCTGTGTTTTTCTGCTGCTTTTGTGATTGCTATATGCAAAGCAGCACAGACAGAGTTTCCTCTGATCGTTTGAGCTCAGCTGGTGCTGCCATACAGTCAGTATCAATGCTGGGGAGATATGCAGACTCCTGGGTAGTTGCTATAGTTTGTTTGTAAGATTACTGCTTTCAATTTAGAGCTGGAAACAAGCTAAAGAGAGATCCTTTCCTGTTGGACAAATATGTTGATTTAGCTGTTTGCACTCATATTTTGTTTCAGAGGGTTGCTGTGATTATTTCAATATGTTGTTGTCATTTGCTTTAAATGTGAAGTGTTAGCTGGGCTCAGTTTTGCAAACTGATATTTACAGGAGTGTTTTAGGGACTGACCAGAAGTGCAACCATGTAGGAAACTATTACTCATTTTTCAGATTAGGTACTTCCGGTGTTCATTCCAGTACAATCTCACAAATGAAAAATGACTTGAGACTGCAGACAGATCTGTTGGATCCAAATATTTGGCTCTAAACTGAAATCAAATTAAATTTAAAAGAAATCATAGCTTGTTTTAGGAGATAGTCTTTCCCAGTGATGAATAAACTATATCCCCAGTCAAAAGAGATTTTGGAAACTGAAGGGGGTTGCAGACTGTCAAAAATAGTGTGAATTCAGTTCACTTTTAGGGTTAGGGTTAGTGCTAGGGAATCATGGGAATTGTTATTTTTCTGAGACATTGAACCTTCTTTGTCAGAGAACTCTAGTGCCACAATAAAATTCAGTTCCCATGATTCCCTAACCTTAACCCTAACCCTAAAAGTGGACTGAATTCACACTATTTTTGACAGTCTGCAACCCCCCAGAGTTAACTGGCTTCTTCTAGAAGACTGTTACCAATTATAAATCGAAGAGCAGCAGTTTGTAAGTTATATCATTATCACACTAAGCCAAACTTCTTAATATGGTAGGGAGTCCTCAACCCAAAGGGTTTCCTGATATTTTTGTACAAGGCTGTTTTTTCTCTGTGTTGAAATGGCAGGTACACTTTGGACCACAGTGGTCACTTTATATTAGGCCCATCTACCCATTTTCTAACCATCTTCCACTGGCAAGTAAACACAGTTTTATCCAAACTGAACTTTGGTGTGTATGTTGATTATCAGTTTATTTCCAGACTCAATTCATGGCTCTAACATTTAAAAAGCTGCAAATGGATCAGCACCTAGTTTCCCTAAAAGACTACCATCTGGTCAGCAGTTCTCACTCTCACTGCCTTTAGAAGCCATTGTCTCTGTTCAACCCACTGTCAAGTGCCATACAGTTTGTGGATATATTCCAGTTCTGCTGGGTTTTTTCTATATCTTTCTTTGTAGTTTCTTGTTCAAGGACTGCTTTTCTGAGGTCTGAGATGAAGTGTCCAGGAAGACTGAAGTCTCCTGCAACTGTTTTTCATGTATTTCAATTCCTGATATCTGATTTATGTCCATTTCTCCTCTGACACAGAGACTGGCCGGTTTGCCCAATGTAGAGTGCTGAAAGGCATTGTTGACAGAGGATGGCATATATCGCATTAGAGCAGGGGTCCCCGGACTATTTGATCCGGGGGCCGGTTCGCTGGCCCCCAGATCATGCGCATACAACACCGGGCGCCATTTTGTCTTCCAAAATGGCGCCCGAGTAGTGCACATGCGCGTGCGATGCCGGGCGCCATTTTGGAAGACAAAATGGCATCCGGCGGCGGGCGCGAGCGGCGGCGGGCCAGTAGGAAGGCCTCGGCGGGCCGGGGCGGGCCCACGGGCCATAGTTTGGAGACCCCTGCATTAGAGGATGAGCAACTAAAAGTACCTCTAATATTGTTTTTGATTTGATTGGGTCCTGTGATGATGTTTCCAAGTAGATGTGCAGCAGAGTTGGCAGCTGGATTTGTGGCAAGGTCTTATACCCATCTCTCCATCTGTGTTGTGTTTCCTCCTATAGGTAGGTGATATTGGGAGGCTGTCTGTGGACAAGTAAATGCCTGCTACAGAGGGTTTACTGCCATGAGAGGGCAGCATTATTGTCCAGACTAGTGACCTTATTCACACGGAGGCAAATTGCTTAAATCCCGTGCAGAAACGGAATTTAAAAATCCGGAAAAAAACTCACAGAAGTGCATTGTTTTTCAGACGTGTTTGTGTAAAGGAGAAATAACGTGACATTAACCCGAATGGAAAGTCTCCAAAACCTGCTCCTTTTTACTTTCGGAAGTTCCCGAAAGTAAAAAGGAGCGGCTTTTGGTGACTTTCCATTTGGATTAATGTTGCGTTATTTCTCATTGATGCCAATGTCATGTGAAAAACAACCCGCTTTTGTGGGTCAATCCCAAACAACCTGCTTTTTGGGGTTGTTTTCACTTTAAATCCAGTTTCTGCACGGGATCCGTCCCATGTGATAAACTCCTAGGTTGCAGTTTGTTGATGATATATCTGAGAGGTCTCAGGAACTGTGTGTGACCACTTCTTGTCTTTAATAGATTAGTCCTGGGTACAAGTTTTGCCTTGTAATTGTTTGTTTGTTTGTTTGTTTGTTTACTTCATATGGTGGGTACTATAGCTTCAGGAATGCTTTTTGTGCAATTGCAGTTGCATCAGAGGACTTGACTGTAAACTATGGATTTGATATTATGCGCAGGATGGCAGATGGAGGCATATAAGTGTGTGTAGGAGTCAGTGAGTTTGTGATATAGTGTGATTTTGTATAACAGGGGTAGGCAACCTTTCCCCTTTAAGGGCCGAGGGACTTCAGCTCCCAGAAGCCTCAGCCATGTTGGCCAATAGTCCCATGTTGTCCAATAGCTCCTGGGATTCTGGGAGCTGAAGTCCCTTGGCCCTTAAAGGGGAAAGGTTGCCTACCCCTGCTGTATAATGTGATGGTGATTGTTGTGTAGCTGTATAGTGGTGTTCAGAAAGTGAACTTGTTCTTTGGATAGCTTCAGGCTGAGATTGATGGGAGGATGGAAGTTGTTGAAATTCTGGTGGAATATCTTGAGTAATTCCTCTTCGTGAGCCAAAATGATGAAGATGTTGTGGAGAGCAGGCAGAATTATGCCAAGCTAGCAACAGCCAATCAGGAGTGAGCTGATGACAACCAATAGAATTGTGGGCTGTAGGTGATAAAGAATTCTGTTGCTGACAGTTGGAGTTAGTCTGGGTCTGGTTGTGTAAGAGTCCATCAGTCAGGGACTGTTAGGGCTAAAGTTCAGAAGGGAGGGACTTAGCTCTAGGACAGAACTCCAAGTGAAGGAGTTTCTGGGATTTAGGGCCTGAACAGACTGCCAGAAATAGTCCAGCTTGAGACCGCTTTAACTGCCCTGGCCCAGTGCAAGGGAATCATGGGAACTGTAGTTTTTTTCTGAGACATTGAGCCTTCTCTGTCAGAGAGCCCTGGTGCCACAATAAACTACAGCTCCCATGATTCCCTAGCACTGAGCCAGGGCAGTTAAAGTGGCTTCAGGCTGGATTATTTCTGGCAGTCTGTTCAGGACCTTAGTTAGCCTGAGGGCTATTACAGAAATAAGATTAAAAGGATAACCATAAATAAGGATGGTGTGGGGGTCCTAAAGAACAGTAACTGTTGTTTTCTAGAGTTAAAGAGTGTATAACAAGAACAAGTGAATACAACATTGAAACAAAGGCAACATTGTCAACTATCGTCCAAATAAAGTTTTATTGTTGTTTAATTATAAATTTGTCTAAATCTGGATTGAATTTCCACACTACTAAGAAATAAAGAAACCAAGTTTGGGGAGTAAACTCACTGATATACATAAAAGTAGTCTGGTGCATCACATGTTGGGGCAGCGGTGGGATAACAATACCCATTGGGCTGCCACATCAAGAAAAGTAAGCAGGGCTCGTGACAGATGTCATCAGAGGACATCATGCAGAGGAAAGGTTTCTGGGAGCAGGAGTTCAGGAAGCATTGTTCTAGGTCAGTCATGAAGTTTTTGGTATATTATGGTGCCATGCATGTGCCTATGGCAGTATCATTAACCTGGAGGTATCCTTAGTCTCTCTCCATATACAGCACAAGTAGCAAATGAAAGATGCAAGACTGGAGAGAGATGCAAGGCTGGAGATGCATCTCTGCATATGAAGATCTGTGAAATGGTGGTAGGCATGGATTTATGCTGATCACTATGCTTGATTTCCTGCCATTTCACAGATCCTCAGGCTCTCTCCAGCCGTGTCTCTTCAGCCTTGCATCTCTCACATCACTCTCCAGTCTCTTGTCTCATGTCTTTCTCCAGCCTTGCAAATACAGTATGTACTAGGCTACTTGTGTTGTGTATTATGTATTATGTATATGCAAATGCATTATATATATATATACACACACACACACACACACACACACACACACACAAAATATTATGTATATGGAAATACAGTCATCCCTTCCGATTCACGGGGGTCCGTTCTGGACCCCCCCTGCGTGAATCAGAAAAACCACAAATATTCAAAGTTCATTGGTTAAAACGGGCGTGTGCTTCTGTATGCGGTGCTGAACATGCGCCTCAGACACACACGCCATTTTATTCCTCCCTGCTTGCCATCTGTGAAGGAGCGAGACTGCAGTCTCCAAGTCTGCAAACAGGGAGGGACGAGTGTACAGGTATTCAAAAATCCAAAATATGAAATACCTCTGGTCCCATGCATTTTGGATAAGAGGTACTCCACCTGTATTAAGTCCTGATTCTATAGCATGTGAAGTACTGTACTTTTATGAGCTTATTAGAGGTTACACAAGCTCAACTATTTATTTGAATGAACAGCCTTAAAAAGTATAAATTGGCCATCCTAGAATTACATTCTGTAATGTCCAATAAGGAGTTAGTCTTGATCAGAAAGCTTCTTTTAAAAGTGTACTGCATATATTGAAAAAAGAGATTTGGGGAATACAGTAAGAGCTGTTCTAAATCTTCATTTGCATGTTATGCAAAAGCTTGCAAATGGAGCCTTGCCTTGTTTGCAGCAAGGCTTTGTTAATGGTATGAATTTGTGGAGCAATGCTTTTGGCTTCATAAGCAGATACCCAATGGGCCCTACCATGATAAATACTACAGGAAGCCCTCTCTGATCTTGCCAATACTAACAACCATCCAATATCGTTCAGTGATTTTGAACAAAAGTTCATCATTGTTGGTTGAGTGCTCAGTGAACGCATAAATTGTTGGACTGACTTGTGCCTACAGAGGATTTTCTATTGAGGATTTTGTTGTGTATGATAGGACAGGCTGATTTTGAATCCACACAGCACAAATCAATCCAAGTTGCTCTTGCCTTGAAGCATGCCAGTTGGGAGTAATCACTGCTCTCTAGACATATGACCCAGTGAAAATTCTTACATGCAAACAGGAGCCCAGTTACACCATTGCATTCAGGCTGTGATTTGTTCACTGAGATTACATGTCATATAAATCTGAGGCAGATGGATCTTGGCTAGATCTTGGAAAAGTCAGGGCCTAAGCAGACTGCCAGAAATAGTGCACATTAAATTGAGGCACTGCCCTGGCTCAGTGCTAGGGAATCATGGGAACTGTATTTTATTGTGGCACCAGAGCTCTCTGACAGAGAAGGCTCAATGTCCCAGAAAAAAATGCAATTCCCATGACTCCCTAGCACTGAGCCAGGGCAGTGCCTCAATTTAATGTGCACTATTTCTGGCAGTCTGCTTAGGCCTTTACTTTCTTTAATTCAGCTCCCAGAATCCTTAAGCCAGCATAGTCACTGACTGTGCTGGCTGGGAAATTCTGGGAGTTGTTGTTCAATGAGATAACTTCTCTTAAGTTTGCATTTTGGTTTTCTGAAGCTGTGGCTTTCCTTCACCAGGATGGCAATAAGACATTAAAGTCTATTGCTGATTTGGATACAAAAACCATTCAGAAGCCAGAGGTAGATTATATTGTTCCACTAGACATGATGTTTTCCAGGGTCTAGCCACACCACACGGTTATATCACTTTGGTACCAGTTTAACTGCCATGATTCCATCCTATGGAGTCTAAAGATTTCATGAAATACATTAGAATTTTCTGGCATAACAGTCTAATGCTGCAGTTTAGGGGGGGGGGGTGTATTAGAGAATTATAAGCACCTCATCAAATTACACACCCCAAGTTTCTGTCAGATGGTTTGATGGCTGTTACAGTGATCTTAGACTGCTATAATTGTGCAGTGTGGATACACCCTCAGAAACTCTCACTAAGCTAAGGGATGGTCAGGGCCAATGAGGTAGACTTCCCCCAGATTGATATGTCCTCGGAGGGTGGACTTCACCAAGGCAGCCAGCATGGACAGGGTGACCAGATGCCCTCGTTTTCCAGGACATGTCCTACATGTCAACCTTCTGTCCAGGAGGAATTTCGAATGCCCTCCATTTTGAGCATGACGAATGTCCTACATTTTGAAGTGCCTTGTCCTCCTTTGCAGTGTTGACATTTGGTCACTCTAGGCATAGAGGGCTTGGTTGTCCTTGCAACAGTTTCTTTCAGTGGTATATCCCAGAGTAGAAGCAAAGGAAGGCTAGACCTGGAGTACAAACACTGCTTTGCTTTGCCCTGCATCATCAAATACACTTATATGTACATCACATCTGTTGTTTAAGATTTATATGTGCTGAATTGTATTTTTTGTAAACAAAATGTAACCTTATTCTAATTGTTGGAAGAGAATATTAAGAAATGTGATTTTGCCACGTACAACAATAGATCACATAAAATAACACATGTGAACAACTATGGTAAATGGAGTTTTCCAGCTGAAGAGAGGTCAGAAACTTCAAAAACCCATTTCTAGCTGGAGATTACTTCATAGTAAATTATTGAGTTGAAAGGGAACTTTGAGATGTCTAATCCTTTGTTGATGTTGACTTCTAATGAAAGTAGAATCCGCCACCCTCTCACGCAATGTGTTCCACCATCAAACAGCTTGTATAGTAAGGAAATTCTTCCTACTACTTAATGTAAGTCCTGGTTCCAGTTTCCATTTCTTCAGCTGCAGAAAACAAATTTTCTTGATTATAAAAGACATAAAGGAATCCATAAAGAGACATGAAGGAGTCCAGCAGCACCTTAAAACTAACTGGGGAAATAATTTTGCATGCATGGACTACAGTGCTTTATGCTAGAAATATATTAATTAGCAATACCAAAATTACTGTAGAAAAATGGTAACACGAGACATTTTATCACCACTGTGTGAATCATCAGGTTACTTGGATTGACAGAAAATAAAATATATTTGATTAAGTATAAAATATAAGTATAAAATGATATACAGGTTGATTATCCCTTATCTGGAAATCCAAATTACTCCAAAATCCAAAATTGTCCACATGGGTGGCTGAGATAGTTACACCTTTGCTTTCTGATGGTCCAGTGTACGCAAACTTTGTTTCATGCACAAAATTGTTTAAAATATTCTGTATAAAATTACCTTCAGGCTATGTATATTAGGTGTATGTGAAACATAAATCAATTTTGTGTTTAGACTTGGATCCCCTCTCCATGGTATCTCATTATGTATATGCAAATATTCCAAAATCCAAAACGCATCTGGTCCCATGAATTTTGGATAAGGGATACTCAACCTGTATTTACCATATATAGTTATAATACTGTAAGTTTTTATCTTGAAGCTGGAGTTAGCAGGTGCATTTGTACTGACTCTGACTTGACCCAGAATTGCATCTAGCTCCATAGCCCTGCTTGCTTTGTTGCCTAACTATGGGTGCAGCCCTATATACAGTTGATGAACAACTCATCAGGGGATTACAGTACAAGATTGCACTATAATTATTACTGAAAGTTGTTTTTTGTGTGTATGTGTGTGTGTTTTCACTGGAATCCAATAAATTAGGCAAGTGATTAGTATTGGCCATCTCTTGCAAATTTCATAAATGAAATCTGGTGGGGGGAAGTGGTTTGCTGTCAAGGTTATAAGTGTATCTATAAAAGATTTGCTTCATGCAGAAAGGAGATCTCATGCTTACTTGCTTAGGTGTCTGTCTGCTTATTGCTAGGTGCACGGATTCAGCCCAAAGTTCATTTTCAAAGGAGAGCCCTAAAACTGCCAGAGAACACCAGCTTTAGTGACCTCACAGCATTTCTTACTTCAGCTAGTTCGCCATGGGAGGTGGATAGTTTTCCTTATTTGCAAGGATATGATGGCAATGGAACTGGTAAATGTTTTAACCTTGTGATTCTTAAAGTATGTGTTAAGCTTTATAAACATGCTTGCTTGGAATACCATTTAATGTATCCAAAGATAGCTTTTTTTTCCTTTTTGGCTTACATATTATTAGAAAAATATTTCTGTATATCTGAAGATACATTCCTTATTTAAAAACTCTTTTCCTCAATGGAGATTTGGAGGAAATTCTCCAGGTTCTTCTTCTAATTCCATTTTTCATTATCAACACAGAAAAACATTAAAAGAAACTCATTTTGCTACCAAAAGAGTCTAATGGTTCTTTATTTTTTGTATTTAAGGCATTGAGGTTTGCTAACCAGCATCTTAACCACAATAACAAAAAGAAACAGTGCTATCAAATCTGAGAGCTACTGTGGCCCCTCAGGAATATGTGTCCCTCCAGATGTTACTGGACTGCCTCATTCCTCACCATTGGCTTAAACAGATGGGTGTTGCAATCCAACATTGAGTAGGCACATGTTACCCAACTATGAGCTAAACCCTCAGGAGGTAATAATTTCATCTTGAGGCACCCATGGTCTAGACAGTTTAAAATAAGGAAGTTAAAACCATATTGGCTAGTAGTTTGGATTTTTTAAAAAAAATAGAGATTAATTGTAACTGGATAACACATTTTTTTGAATTTGCAAAATGCAGTCAAGCCCATGTTGACTTTTGCTAGTAGGAAGATATATTTAAAATAAATACAGTAGTTCTTTGTGTGATATGTCTCTGTTTTGACTTACTTTGGGTTTTGTATTTTATGCATTTTCACAGTGTTGTTCATTTGCTTACAGGAAATAACACTAGGTATGATCTTACTCCTGTCACTGCAGTTAGTGTTCACTTACTCAGAAGCGATGGGACTCCAGTGCCAGTGAATGGGCCCATCTATGTCACAGTGCCTCTCCCAACAACCAGCAACTTGAAGCACAGTACTCATGTGCCTGCTTGGAGGTTTGACCAAAAATGTGGTAAGTGATCTCTGGGTTTTGATCCCAGATATGTAGGTAATGGATGCATTCATAATATCTAACTGGGGGGTGGTCAGAGGCAGTTATTCATAATGGTTCAAGAATGATTCATAGTGGCCTTTTTGAACAGGGCAACTCTCCCTTACCATTCTGATTTTGCAGTTGGGTGCATGTTTTAGAAGGCCTACTGGCCCATCACTTGAGTTTTATAAAGCCAAATCTGATCCTAAATCAGCCATTGCTTTTATCCAGAGCCTATCCACCAATTATCTCCCTTTTTAAGCTTCTGTATTTTTGTTTTTAAATAATGTTTGTTTAATTGTAATTTTAGCATTGGGTTGGGGGGGTTTGGGAAGGGATTAATTTTTTTTTTAATTCTATTGCACTCTATGTATTTTTATTGTTGTAACCCACCCAGATTCTTTGTGATTGGGTGGGCTATAAATAAATAATTTATTATTATTATTATTATTATTATTATTATTATTATTATTATTATTAATGTTGGCTTACCAAGTTCCCATTGCTTCAGTTGGTCTCCAGTTGGAATTAACTGTTGGATTTAGGCTGGGCTGGGAATCTTGCAGCCCTCAAGATGTTGTTGAACTGCAACTCCCAGCATTTTAGACTACTGTTTCCCACTGGGATGCTGAAGTCTTTTATTTTCCTAACACAGCCTCCAAATTCCCATTTACTTTTTTTCCCTTATAAATCTTAAATATTGTTTTTGCTTCTGTGAGAAGAGTTTGAGAAGACTGACTCATACTTGCAATTTCCTGCAAGAAGCAGACCACCTTTTACCCTTCCTGTATCCTGTTTTAAAGCTGTAGGATGGCACATAACATTTACACATAATTGAAAATAATTTTCTGAAGTTGATTAGGCTAGTCACAGCCATCAGACACTTGCATTTGTCAAGATCAGAGGACTCAGTTCCCAATAACCAAGACAGCATTGTAGTGTATTAGAATCATAGAATCATAGAATTATAGAGTTGGAAGAGACCACAAGGGCCATCCAGTCCAACCCCCTGCCATGCAGGAACTCCCAATCAAAGCATCCCCGACAGATGGCCATCCAGCCTCTGCTTAAAGACCTCCAAGGAAGGAGACTCCACCACTCTCCGAGGGAGTGTGTTCCACTGTCGAACCGCCCTTACTGTCAGGAAGTTCCTCCTAATGTTGAGGTGGAATCTCTTTTCTTGCAGCTTGCATCCATTGTTTCGGGTCCTAGTCTCTGGAGCAGCAGAAAACAAGCTTGTTCCCTCCTCGATATGACATCCCTTCAAATATTTAAACACGGCTATCATATCACCTCTCAGCCTTCTCTTCTCCAGGCTAAACATCCCCAGCTCCCTAAGTCGTTCCTCATAGGGCTTGCTTTCCAGACCCTTCACCATTTTAGTTGCCCTCCTTTGGACACGCTCCAGTTTCTCCACATCCTTTTTGAATTGTGGTGCCCAGAACTGGACACAGTATTCCAGGTGAGGCCTGACCAAAGCAGAATAGAGTGGCACTATTACTTCTCTTGATCTAGACACTATACTTCTACTGATGCAGCCTAAAATTGCATTGGCCTTTTTCGCTGCTGCATCGCACTGTTGACTCATGTTCAACTTGTGGTCCACCTGGATTCCTAGATCCCTTTCACAGGTAGTCTCATTCAGCCAGGTGTCCCCCATCGTATATCTGTACTTTTCGTTTTTCCGCCCTAAGTGCAGTACCTTACATTTCTCTGTGTTGAATTTCATTTTGTTAGCTTTGGCCCAACTTTCTAGTCTGTTCTAGTCATTTTGAATTTTGATCCTGTCCTCTGGGGTATTAGCTACTCCTCCTAATTTGGTGTCATCTGCAAATTTGATAACTATGCCCCCAATACCGTCATCCAAGTCATTAATAAAGATATTGAATAGCACTGGGCCCAGGACAGAGCCCTGTGGCACCCCACTGGTCACTTCTTTCCAAGTTGAAAAGGAGCCATTGTTGAGCACCCTTTGCGTTCGACCAGTTAACCAATTACAAATCCATGTAACAGTTACTTTGTCTAGCCCACATTTTACCAACTTGCTTGCAAGAATGTCATGGGGAACCTTGTCAAAGGCCTTACTGAAATCAAGATATACTATATCCACAGCATTCCCTTCATCTACCAAGCTGGTAATTTTATCAAAAAAAGAGATCAGATTTGTCTGGCATGACCTGTTTCTCTGAAACCCATGTTGACTTTTTGTGATTATGAAATTATCTTCCAGATGTTCACAGACTCTCTGTTTAATGATCTGCTCCAGAATCTTTCCTGGTATTGATGTCAGACTAACTGGACGATAATTGTTGGGATCCTCTTTTTTCCCCTTTTTGAAGATGGGGACAACATTTGCCCTCCTCCAGTCCGCTGGGACCTCTCCTGTTTTCCAGGAATTCTCAAAGATTATTGCCAATGGTTCTGATATTACATTTGCCAGTTCTTTTAATACCCTTGGATGTAATTCATCTGGTCCTGGAGACTTATATTCATCTAGATTAACCAGATGTTTCTGTACTATCTCTTTACTTATTCTGTGCTGAAATTCTCCTATTCTGTCCTCTGCTCCATTATCCTCAAGTTGAAACTAGAGATTTATTCTGGATATCAAGACAGAAAGTTTGCCATCCCGGGTTCAATATCAGAACTAAAAAAACTCCCCCCCACACACACACACCTTGGACCATCACAAATACATTCCCATCCTCCAGCCCCCCTTTCCAACCCGTCACTCCCCTTTGATCCAGATCAAAGATTCCTTCATGTTTCCTTCCTTCCCCTCCTGTGTTATCATTTCATCTCTCTTCAGGAAGAAGACCATCCCTGTTTCACAGCTCAGATTCATGGCAGGAAGATTGGGGTCATAAAACTACAACTCCTTTCCACTGCTAGCCATCTTCCCCTCCCATTTGTTTCCCAGGCTTGGATTTAACATAATTGATATCCCTTCTCAATAGCCAACATACTATACAGCGTTAAATCACCCTGTCAGCATGCCCCCATACTTCATCCCCTAATATAATCATACTAACATGACAGAACCATGCATATGGATTCTGACAGCATTTCTCTCTTTTTTTCCCCTGGTTATTTGCTTTATATATTGCTGCTAGCTGAAGATTTTCTTTAAAATGCACATACACACAAATACATACGCTGCTGTAAATGGCATTCAGTTGGTAAGCTGAAGCGAGGGAATTTCGTCTGTTTCAGTACACGCAGGGTGACTACTCCAAATTCTGCCATATTGGTATTCATTTGGGAGCAGGCAGCCCACTTGTTTCTAGTGTAACATATTTTCCTTCTTGTGAAAACAAGGTTGGACAACCTCTTGTCTTTTGAGGACTAGATTCTCTTAGGAGTAATCTTCCAGAGCTGAGTACAGTGGGCCATTGGTATCTGCTGTGGTTTGGTTCCAGGACTCCCTGTGGGTACCAGAATCCATGGGTGCTCAAGTCCCATAAAATACAATGGCACAGTAAAGTGGTGTCCTTTATGTAAAACGATAATGCTTCCAAGCTGTGGATGCTTGAATCTGTGGTTAAAGAATCCATGGATACGAATGGCCGACTGTACCAGCAATGAATAGGAATGTAGCCAACTGGATGCAGCCAGAGCCAAAAAGAAGAGAGAGGCCACCCCTTTTCTCTTGATGTTTCCGTCATCCCCTGTTCCCTCCACTTACCGGTCTGGGACTTGCACTGAACGCTTCCCGAGAAGTGTTCAAATTAGGACAAAGGCTATATGAGGTCAGGCTGAGGGCTGCTGACCGGCCTATTGCTGCAGGTTACACACCCCTTTTATAAAGCGTGTACAGACCACTTGGAAACATCAGTTTTTGAACTGCAAACTCACATAGTCTCCCAGAACCTGACCAAAATCCTGAGGAATTGTAGTCCAAATAAATAATGCTTCCAAGACGCATATAGAACTGCAACCTAAATGTACATTTGTAAAAATAAAAATGGAGTTGTGAACCAAACTGATTTATCTGACTAAAAAAGAAGCAGCTTGTTTTGACTTGAACTTAGGAACTATACTTTCCCATCTACTTCGCATTGTTTTTATTGGAAAGCCACTCATGCACCCCCTAATGCCTGAATGCAAAAATGTAAAATTACTTGCTTAAAAAAGCAACAAGGAGGCAAATGCTATTAACTTTTCTTCCAAGGCTTATCTACTTGTCACATGCTTTCTAAAAGCTTTAGAAGTGAATCTAGAAGGAGCAGACAGATATTTATTGTAGGCAAGAACCATGCTAATGTATCCAGCCATTTCCAGGCTAGACATGGGCTTAATTTGTGCTTGGGGATTTCCCATTGCTTCTGGAAACTGGAAAGAAACTCCATTCACTACCTAAAGAATCTAATGGCACTTTATATTTTTGTCCTTCAAGCACAGTCAAGGAAGACCCATGGAAACCACAGTTCCCTCTTCCACATATATGTCCTAAGAAGCACAGAATGCCACTTCATGCTGAGTTGCACCATGGGTCTGTCCATTCAAGTATTCTTAGCATCACCTCTTCATGGTTTCAGGCAAAAAAGGAATTCTGATTTCACCAGAAGATAACCAAGGATTGAGACTTTGTGCAAACAATTACTCTACCTCTGAGCTATCTTTCCCTCCCTCCCTCCTGATATTTTTTTAGAAAAAGAAAAACTGTGATGACAGTTTTACTTCTCCGTTATCCTTTTTATGCCCATATTTGCAAGCAACAATGATGTCTTGCAAAGAAAACTTACTGCCTTGGATACAAAGCATAGTACATTAAAGGAATGGCCCCTTTTGCATACTTAATAAAATTAAACAACTTAATGATACCCTGGAGACATTTCTAAATTTATTCCTGAGACAAAGATATACTCCATGTCTTATTGTGCCACAATGGCCTAGCCCAGAGAGCTAAAACTATAACCATCCAGCAGAGAGTTAGCATGGTGTTGTGGTTTGAGCCTTGGACTATGACTCTGGAGACCAGGGTTCAAATCTCTGCTTTGTCACAGAAACCTACTGAGTGACACTGAGCAAGTCACATTCTGTCAGCCCCAGAGAGAATAGTTCAGGATCAAGACAAACCCCCTATGAACAAATATTGCAAAACAAAACATGATAGGATCACAGACCTGAAGGCACACAATAACTTATGATATGCATGTACAGACTTGTTGAGTGTCCCACAGCTCTGAAATCTGTAGGCTATGCTTTTAAGTCATTTCTGCTGTTTCACAAAATTCATCACTGGCCTTCTGCCTTTCCTCTTCCTGCTCCAACCACTTTGTCAGTGTTTGTTTTGGATTATATGCAAACAGCTGAAACAATGGACTATTCCTGGATTGCTCTTTATGCCTCACCCTAAATACAAATTATGCCAATGTAAGATAGAATTGAGTTTTTAGAGTCCTTGAGAGGGAGCATTGGTTAGTAGCCTTTATATAACTTCCCTCTCTTACTGCAACAAATTTGTTCAAATCTGTTGTCATCATGTGGAGTATTTCGGAAAGAAAAGTCCTGTGGTTTTTGGCATGGTTTGTTTCTATCAGTCATAAGAACAAAGGAGGAGGCCTTATATCAGGTCAGACAGTTTGTCTCTCTAGCTTGTTATTGTCTGTCCTGCCTGGCAGTGACCCTTCAAGGACTTGGACAAAGGTCTTATGTATTAGTTGGTCCCTAGCTTGTTTTTAACTGGATATACTAAGGGGGACTGAATATAGTTCTTTCTGCGTGCAAAGCATATGTTCTTAACATTGACCTACAATCACTCCTCAAGTCCCCAAGTCATTTGTTCTCTTCTTGTGGCATCACATAAGTAAACATGCATGCTAGGAGACAGGAGACAGTGATTTGTCCTTTGGGCATTGGTCAGACTGGAAAGCCTTCTGAGCGTCGTCCAACTCTAATTCTGTAATGAGAGAATAGTTTGGGATCATTTTTATTTTTGTTTCACTCAGAACATAGTCAAAAAGTCTGGTTAACTTTGACAATGGCTTCTGCTTCCTACAGGTTAAGGTGTCTTTTCATTCTGTTAACTATTGAGCTAATATTCAGAGTTGAAGGCTTCATCCCAGGCGTTGTTTCTAGTCCCTGTTTGGAGTGGAATGAGATGCCATGATTCCAAAGGGGTTTTCCTAAACAAGGAATTTGCTGTTTTCCCCTGTGAGAGATCCAGTGGCATCACTAGGGCTGGTGTCACCAAGTGCTCATGAATCATCATTCCTGTATATCACTGAATATAATAGCAATAGTTGTAACATAACTAGCAAAATTAAAATTATACCTTCAAATTATACTATCATATGCACAGCCTAAATGTATTTACATGTACATTGTTTCATGTGGTTAAATTGAACATTTGGTAAGATGTGATGATTCTAAATAATTTTTTAAAGAATATTTTTAATTTCGTTTTTTTATTTAATTTTTTAATTTTTTAAAACCTAGGGCCTCTCCTTTCTCCTCCTGCTGAGCCTCGCACCACCCACACCATCTCTTCAGCATTTTAAAGGGACACAGGCGAACATCACAGCTCATTTCTGCCAAAAGGCAGGTGTTTGGGGACCAATGATGTCACACACACGCAATTAGGGTGTCACCTTGTGCAGCCCACACTCCCTGCATCCTCCTAGTGATGCCCCTTAGCTTTGCCTCATTGCGTGCCATCAGAGTGATTTTTATTAAGACTGGAGCTGCATCTAAATCTTTCAGAGTAGTTCGTATCCGTTGGCTTCATCAGCACAATAGGAACACAAACTTGGGTGTTTTGCTCTTGCATGCCTCTTCATTTCCGGTTTAACTTGAGGGTGCAGCCTCTTGTTTTTAATTTGCATTCTCCTTTCCCCAAACACTTAATGTACATCCTGGATGTAACCCTTGTTGTCTTTTAAACTTGCTGCATGCCGTGCAAAGAGGGCATTATGATCCCCGCAGACTAAATCCCAACCGACTGCACGTTAATTCAAAGTGATTGTGATGTGTAAGGCGGAAGAATAGCTTGAGAGATTATTTTTAGCTTTACAGGGCCAAGGTGCTGCTCATCTGCTTAGCACATATGAAGGCATTTTGTGCACCACTGTAGCACTTGGTTAGTTCAGTATTAAATGGATGTAGGTTAGAGATGTCAGGCATTACTCCTCCCTTTTCCCACCCCTGCCCCAGGATTCTTACTAGAGAGGTGGACAGTGAGCCTTCAGCTTGCACATCCTAGGAAAGCAGGGAGAGGTAACATGTGTGTCCGAGGCACTTTGGGTTTACTGAAGAGCACAATATAAATAGAAGTAAAAGAAATTATGTTTTTGAATTATAAATCCAGAATACACATGCCAATTTTGCAGTTCCAAAGTGTAACTCTTCCAAGTTCACGATGTTAAAGCAAGAACAGCAAACATGTGGCCTTCCAGATATTGTTAGACTGCAACACCCATCAGCCCTAGCTAGCAGAATCAATGGGGTGGGATATTGGCTATTGCAGCCCAGTCATATCTGTAGAGCCACACATTCCCTACTTAGAATACACATTGTACAAATTGATAGCTAAACATATGAACTGCTTTGTTGAATCCTAAACTTGGCAAAAACCAGGGCATCGTGAGCATGTACCAGAGTCATGCCAACCATGGCTTCTTGGCACATGAAATTGCTGCCTAACTATTTGTGTGCATATTATTTCTGCTTCAGTTTTAAAAAAAGAACTCATAATGAACTTCATAAGCAGAACTGAATAAAGCACTATATTCTCTGCTTTGCTATTATCCTGTTATGTAAATCCAGAAACAGCTGATATATTGCTCCCCCAAGACGTCTGTGGGGTCAAACAACTTGTTCCTTGTAATGTGTACAGTCCTTCCAGTTGTGCTTGTATTATGTGCAGTCATCTTACTTTTAACTTTGATCAGATACTTCTATAAGTTTTTATGATTTTCCAGGAGCCTGGAAAATATGTTTGGCTGGGCCTTTAGTTGCAGAAAAAGGAATATTTGAGGAGACCTAATGCCACCAAACAAACAAACAACACCAAACAAGCACATCCAGTGTGAGAATCCTCACACTGGGGCTTGGAAAAGTGACTTATGAACTACATCTCTCAGAATGGTCATGCTGCCTGGGGAATTTGGGGAAATGTAGTCTAAACTAAGTGTTATTAATGCAATGATACAATGGCTTGTGTGGAAAGATAAATAAAATTACTACAACGAGCAATGCAGAGAAATAAAAGACAACAACAAAAATGGAAGAACAAGAGATCTATTTCACAAGATTTGGGAAATCAAAGAAAATTCAAACCAAGGACTGGGATGATATATGACAATAAAAAACATAATTCAAGACCAGGAAGGAATAAAAAATATAATTGATGCAATACACAAAAGAATTATACAACAGAGATGACAAAATGAGGGACACATGGTATGAAGATGAACCCCAAATTCTAAAAATGAGGTGGAGACTGCAATAAGAGAAATAGCAAAAAAACAAATCACCAGGAACAGATGATATTCCAATAGAACTGTTGCAATCCACACTGTCAGAGTCAACTCTAGCGCTAACGAAAATATGTCAAGAGATATGGAAAATAAAACTATGGCCAACAGATTGGAAGTGATCAATATACATCCCCATCCACAAAAAGGGAGACACAATAGACTGCAGCTATAGGACCATAGCACTGACTTCCCATGCAAGTAAAATCATGCTCAAAATTCTGCAACATAGACTCCAACCATACATGGAGAGAGAAATCCCACAGGTTCAAGCAGGGTTCAGGAAAGGAAGAGGCACTAGGGACCCCATTGTAAACATACGATGGCTAATGGAGTACACCAGAGAATTCCAAAAGAAAAACAGCATGTGTTTTATAGACTATAGCAAAGCCTTTGACTGCATAGATCATGAAAGGCTATGGAATGTCCTTAAAGACATGGGAGTGCAAACACATCTGATAGTCCAGATGAGGAATCTGTACTCGGGACAAGAGGCTACTGTCAGAACAAAACATGGAGAAACAGAATGGTTCCCAATTGGCAAAGGGGTCAGACAAAGCTGTATCCTTTCACCTTATCTGTTCAACTTGTATGCAGAACATATTATAAGAAAAGCAGGCTTGGACATGGAAAAAGGAGGAGTGAAAATAGGCGGAAGAAATATCAACAAAGGTATGCAGATGACACCATAGTACTAGCAGAAAACCTCACAGACCTGGAACACGTACTAAGGAAGATCAAAGAAGAAAGTGCTAAGGCAGACTTAATGTTGAACATAATGAAAATAATAATAATAATGACCACCAAGGACTTTTCATAAGTTCAACCTACACAACAAAGAAATAGAAATAGTAAAAGAATTCCCATACCTGGGATCAAACATTGATAGAAATGGGGACTGCACTCAGGAAATCAGAAGAAGATTAAGAATGGGGAGGGTGGCTATGAAAGAACTAGAAAAGTTTCTAAAATTCAAAGATATAGAACTCAGCACAAAAGTTAGAATCATACAAGTCATCACAGTTCCTATTACTATGTATGGGTGTGAGAGCTGGACAGTTAAGAAAGATGATAGGAAGAAAATAAATTCATTTGAAATGTGGTGCTGGAGAAGAGTGTTGAGGATCCCGCAGACAACCAAAAGGACAACCAAATGGTTCCTTGAGCAGATCAAGCTAGAAACCTCCCTGGAAGCCAAGATGACCAAACTGAGGCTGTCATACTTTGGACACATCATGAGAAGGAAATTGGAAAAGACAATAATGCTGGGAATGGTGGAGGGAAGTAGGAAAAGAGGAAGGCCACATACCGGATAGATGGACTCTATTAAGGAGGTCATAGGTATTAAGGGGTTGCAGGAATTAAGCAGAGTAGTGGAGGACAGAGAGTCTTGGAGATGTCTCATCCGTAGGGTCACCATGAGTCAAGATCGACTCGAGGGCCATTAACAACAACAACAAAGTCCAAACATTGCTCTGTCTTACATGTGCTTACTTACACAGTGGTGAATGTGTATAAGTATAAGGTACAACTCAGATGTCTCACAAATATATATAGAAGTGTAGCAATGGGTGATAGGAATCTCAAGAACACAAAAAATACACCCCAAGAAATTATTTTTTCCTTCCTGATAGTGCAGGTTGAAATGAAAGAGTTTAATATTGTGTCAGCCATTAATAACATCAGATTGCTTATTATGTAATTATTGTTTTCCAAGCTGTGGAAAGAGCTGCTGCAAAATCCTCAGTTCATATATTTTTTAACAGTGCTGATGATTTTCTGCTATAAAAGAACTTAATTCTACTGTTTCTCTCTAAAATGAAAGATAGCATGCCCTGTCCAAGAAGGAGCTACCAAAAAATAATTTTCAGGTTAAAAGTAGCAGCTATTTGATGCTACTATAATTACATGGCGGAAAATGTGTTGTAGTGTAGTGAGGAGAAGAGCTGCTTTTATCTTGTATTACAGTACTAAGAAGGAATAATTAAAAGCAAGTAATGCAAACATTTCAATTTGCTCTGCTATAGTTCAGATATAAACCCCAATTGCGGATATCACTTATATGGTTGCTATGCTACTAAAGGCGTAGAACTAAAAATTGCTATTCCAGTTACAGTCGACATATTAAATCAATGCAAACATTTATATAATGAGGCTGCTTTAGTTCATATTAACAATTAGATTTAGCCTACAGAGGCTGTAACACTTGATATTTAGAGTTACAAGATCATACCTGAGTAAGTTTTGGGGTCATGCTCTGCCACGTCCACTTCTTGCCCCCCCCATGAAGGCCACAACGCTTTTGTTTCAATTTTAGATTAATTATAGCATGTCATTTTGTCCAAACAGAACAACTGTGCTTAATTTGGTGTCTTGTTGAAACAAACCAACATCAAACTGTAGTTTATGGGACTTCGTTTCAACTAACCATAGTTAAGGTTAAACACTGCTTAAGGTTTGAGACAAACCGTTCTTAATCAAACTGTGATTCGTTTTAAACTGGCGGAAATTTCACTGCTTTTTGTGGCCACTGCAGTAGAGGAGGAGGGACAGAGAGTGTTCAGTCCTGAAACACAGCATGGTCCATTCTTGTAATGCTAAATCAAAATTTGATTCTTATATCATGGCAAACCATGGTCTAAGAGGTTGGGTGTGATAAACCTTGGTTTGTGATTGATGTGCAAAACAGAATCAGAAACCATGGGTTGTAGTAGGCTTGCTGACAAATGTCTGTGCTTAGTCTGTTGTGATATCTGAAATGACCAACCATCTTTACAACTGATGCAGCACCTAGAGAGATTGCTGTATGATGGAGAGGGAAGTGAAGGCAACATATGAATTTTATAAGCTGAGTTCTCTATGTTTGCTCTGTTCTGTATTTGAAAGATGGTGTGGGTTCTAAATTGTGGGCAGCATAATTAAGCAAGAGAACACATATAATAGCCAAGACCAAAAAAAGAAAAAAAGCACAGCCTTAGGAGCTGGTTTTGGAGGCCCCTGGGCCATTTTAGACCCAGAAACGTTTTTATTTTTTATTTTTGAGAAAGCCTTTACTGGGTCTAAAATGGCCCAGGGGCCTCCATAATATGGCATAAAAATGACCCCTGAAGATTGGAAATCGCTTCCTTTTCTGAAAAAAAGGCCTAGAATAAGTCAGCATGGTGCCGTGGTTTGAGTGTTGGACTAGGACTCTGGAGATCAGGGTTCAAATCCTACCTCAGCCATGTAAAGCCACTGGGCAAGTCACACTCTCTCAACCTCAGATGACGCCAATGGCAAACTCCCTCTGAAGAAGCTTGTCAAGAAGCCCCCGTGATAGGTTTGCCCCAAGTTGGAAATGGCTTGAAGGCACACAACAAGAAGAAGCCTAAAAGCATGAGGGAGAAAAACCCACAGCCCAAAAAGGGTGCTGCTGAGGCAAAAATTAGGGGTTATGATGGGGATACACTACTTCTAGGTCTTCCCCTAGTACCCACAGTTGCCTACGTTATATAAACCCTGAAAGCTGCCTCATACTGAAGTGAATTATGCCTCCATTTAGCTCTCTGTTGCCTATGCACTGACTTGTAATTCTGTACCATTGAAGGTTCTGGGAATTGTGGTCCAAAGAAGTAGTTTTTCCCCAAGCACTGGAATTGTGACGGTGCATAAGAAACTGCAGCAAGGTGTTTGAGTGTAAAGGATTATCACACACTCACACACACTTTGCATATTTTGTGAAGTCGAAGGCTTTCATGGCCGGCCTCCATAGGTTTTAGTGGGTTTTTCGAGCTGTGAGGCCATGTTCTAGAAGGGGTAGGCAACCTTTCCCCTTTAAGGGCCGAGGGACTTCAGCTCCCAGAATCCCAGGAGCTATTGGCCAACATGGGACTATTGGCCAACATGGGTGAGGCTTCTGGGAGCTGAAGTCCCTCAGTCCTTAAAGGGGAAAGGTTGCCTCCCCCTGTTCTAGAAGAATTTATTCCTGACGTTTCACCTGCATCTGTGGCTGGCTATGCCAGCCACAGATGCAGGCGAAACGTCAGGAATAAATTATTCTAGAACACGGTTCCAGAGTCCAAAAAAAAACCACAAAAACCTTTGCGTATTTTGTTGGTTTTCATTATAAAAGCAACCAGTATGTTTTATGCCAACTGTGAAACAGTCAATTGAAGTATAATCCATGAGGTCTCATTAGTTCCTTTTACATTAATAAATAAAATATAAAGGGGGGAGATTAGGAACCAAAAACAACAGAAAATGCCCATGTGTGTAATTTGTCCTCTCTCCTATTTCAGGTGCAATTAGAATTGCTAAGTACAGAGTTAGAGATAGGTTCTTTTGTTCGAGATTAGACAGGTAATTTACACACACAATGGAAAAGTAGACTGAAAATGACAGCAGGAACAAAAGGGGGGGGATAAAGTTCAACTTGGATTTTAGTAATAAATCAAACAATTATCCTTTGGGGGGCATTTCCCTTCCCCCTTGCAAAAACCATATGGAAGAACTAGCACATTTTCTTTTCTTATCAGCATCCAAAAATTAAAAACAACAACCCCAGGATAGCTTATGATTGCCAAATTCTGATGTTGCTGCTATGAAACAGTAGCAGACTAAAGGTAAAACTGTCCAGCTGGCTGGAAGCAATGCCCAAAAACAAAAACAAAAAATTAAGGATGGGGAAGGAATAAAGCAGATATGACCTCAGATGTATATATACTTATTTCTTATGTTGCTTGGTAACTTCAAAACAAGAGCTGGAGCCCCTGTGTATTAAAGCTGTGATGAGGTTGAACTTCTAGTACTGTAAAAATTGCCTAGAAGGAATGTCTGAAGTGCTTTATGTTCTCATCTGATCACTTTCTGTTCTAAACCAACTGCTATATTTTGTGGAAAGCTTTTAAATTTGTTATTTGTGTCTTTGTTTTTGTGTTATTATTTTAAATGTGTTTTAATTGTCATTAATTGTATTTTAAGGGGGGGGATTGTGGGATATGGATATTTATTTTAAAGTTGTAAGCCACCCTGGTTGCGTTACACAGAGGGGTGGGATAAAATTATTATTATTATTATTATTATTATTATTATTATTCCTGTGCTGATTGCCAGCTCTAGCATGTTCCTAAAGCTGTTCTGCCCAGGCATCAAACTATACTTGTGAAGTACAATTCACTGAATTTTCTTCTGGATTTCATTTTATACATTTCATTTTAAAACCCTAGCAATCTATTAAACAATAAATTCAATATTAAGTATGCATTTATTGTTTGACTGAAGGTTTGATTAAAAAGCCAAGATAGTGGGCTTCATCCCAAGTCACCTTTCTACAAGGGAAGGGAGGGTTTTGAACAAAATAAGTCATTTTTGGTATAATTCAACTGCAAGGTGGATTTGAACCAAGTCTTACAGAATTTGTCCATAACTCAAAGGTGCATTGATATGGTCAGTGCTACTATCTATGTTCTTGACTTCTAATGTTGAAGAAGTTGTTGTTGGTCAAGATTTCTGTTGTTTTGTAATTTCTGGATTTCTTTATGGATCATCAGTTGTATGGTTTGTAAATAATTGGCAAGCCCAAAGGGATTGAGGATTCATTGAGGGCACCTTAGGAGCTGTAGCATTAGAACTGTCTACTAGAGAATTTGAAGTACCCAACCAAATTACATGGAGACAAAGGGCCTCGGCAGACGACTAATTGAGTCGTTTGCGAGACCCGGAAGAGGAGGAGCAACCGCACGCGCAGCGCTCCTTCCTCTTCCTGAGGTCGCCCTGGGAGCTGCCGGCCCTCCGCACGGCCGGCGCTTCCGGGGCAACCTCCCGCCGCAGCGACCGGATGCGCTGCGGCGGAAAAGGCAGGGAAAGTGCGCCCTACGCTTTTAGGGCACACTTTCCCTGTCTTGTGGAAGGAGCGCTGATTTAGGGACGCCGCAGGAGCGCCGGGGTGCGGAGGCTGCATTCCCACGGCGCTCCGTCCGGCGGCGTCTCCGGCACCTCCGTCTGCTTCCCCCCTTAGACTTAGAAAGGCAGCTGCAAAGGAACTACATAAGATCCTCAAGTGTCAAGATAGATAATTAAACACTAAATTCAGAATCATCCATACCATGATATTTCCATTTTCTGTGTATGGTTGTGAAAGCTGGACAGTGAAGAAAGTTGACAGGAAGAAAATCAGCTCATTCCAGGCAAATAAATGGGTCCTAGAGAAGATTAAACTTGAACCCTCCCTAGAAGCAAAATGACTAAAGTGAAGTTATTTAGGCACATGATGAAACAACACGACTCATTGTATAAGAGGATAATGCTGGGGAAAAGGGAAGGCAATAGGAAATGAGAAAGACCACATTACTGATGGATTGATTCCATCAAGGAAGCCTCAGTCCTGAGTTTGAAAGACCTGAGCAGGGCTGCTCATACCCTGTCTCTTGGAGGGTTCCCATTCGTAGGATCACCATATGCTGAAGCCAACTTGATGGCAAATAACAGCAACATCCAAACTATAAATCCCAGGATTACACAGGATAGAACCATGACCGTTAAAGTGGTATCAAACTGGTATAACTGTGTGGTGTAGATACCACTCCAAGCATAGATTTTACCCATGTTTTTCACCATTGAGATACCATTCGTGTTTTGTTCTTCAGGCCCCAAAATGTCTTGGGCTGTGTCTGACAGTTTTTACAGAAGTATCCTTTTGCAGTTAATACTAGATTTCTCGGTGCACTAAGGTAGACTATAGCACCACTTTTAAGACTGATTGGTTTGTATTTTTGCATAAGCTTTCATGGGTATAAACCCACTTCTTCAGATGCAGTGCTGAGTGATATCCAGGCCTTATTTATAGATATGTGGGAATGCGATAGAATGTAATAGACTCCTCTCCGTCCTACACAACTATCGTACTTGCTGTATCAAGAAGCAGATGACTTCAGCTGGCTAGAGTTTCCTCTCCGTAAGACTCACAATCAGTCACCCCAATTAAATCTGTAGACTTCCTATAGGGAGTCGTCTTCTGCCAAAACTTAGAATGGAACCTCTTATTGTCACCATATTTATTTTAAAACATGCCAGGAAAATGGAACCAAAATTGTATGTCTATGCATGAGAGAGAGAGAGAGAGGGGGAGGGAGGAGATGGAAAGGAAATGAGGGAATTTTAATTTATTTATTTGCATGCAGTAAAATGCTATAAATCTCTATCTGACAGCATTGTTTGAAGTAACATACTGCTCTGTCATTTAGCATCATAAAGCTTGGCTTCAGTGGACAACGGATTTTTTATTATTATTATTATTATTTGCTTTTTAAAGAATTTTCCATTGAACAACTATAACTGAGAAGGGTTTCTTTTAATACAGGGCAAGATCAATGATCATTTGGCTCCAGAGGAACCCAAATGAGATGAGATCATGTTTTCTGATTCTGCTCCAAACATACTTTATCAATATTAAGATGCTTTTGAAAAGTGATGTAATTGTGAGTGGAACAGGGTTGTTGGGTAGCATCCATTTCCAGGTAGTTCCTTCTTGCTCCTGAGTAAGAAGTCCTGTTCTAATTGCAGGGAGGAGCAGTGGTGACCTAGGTTTACCTTTAATGAGAGAGAGAAAACTAGAGAAAAAACGCTGCAGAAATGCAGCGGGAGAATAAAACAAGATGAATTAGAGTGAGACCTCCTTTGGATGTCCTCTTGCAACATTTTCTGCTCTGATCCTTGAGGTTGCTTCCACACTGGTGAAAAAGTGTCAAAATACCTTTGCCATTTAGCAGGTCTTCAAGTAATGTGATATGCAAATTATAAAAGGTAGTTGTAATTGGTTTTCCTACTCCCAACAAACTGATTTCCACAGAAATTTTCTTTGTCTATTGAAATTTGACCTGGCCTCACCTTTTAGTGTCCCAAAGTCTGCTGCCACACTGCAGAATTAATACAGTTTGACACCACTTTAACTGGGTTTAACTGGCTCCATTCTGTGGAATCCTGGAGTTGTAGCTTGTGACATTAGAGCTCTCTGACAGAGAAGGTTAAATATCACAAAACTATAAATCCCAACATTTCTTAACATTAAGCCCTGGCAGTTAAAGTGGTGTCAAACTGCATTAATTCTGCAGTGCAGATGCAGCCTTAGACTGTCTGATGTTGGGGGTGGGAGGCAGTTTTTTTCTTTCTAATGTGGCAAGGACTGATACCATGTTTGTGTTCATTGGCTATAACTCTTTCTTTTATTCCTGTAAAACTCCCTACAGACTGACAGCTAGTGGCCCCAGACTGCCAGTTGTCCAGAGATCATCATTTTCAGAAGTACTATTTTAGCTGGAGAATCAGATTCAGTTTTGGAGAGGTTCTTGCAGGCTGGATTCCAGTGATGAATTCAGCTAACGGCAAAAGGGCAGGACCAAAAAATATACAAGTATGTTTTAGGTTAAAGCTTGTGTTGCCAATAACTAAACATTAGGGAAAGCATTTCAGTCTTCTAGAGTACGGGGGAAAGTGAGAAATCACCAGATGATAGTATTCTGGAGAAAGGAGTATGGCCATTTATTTTTATAACTACCGGTAATCTGAGAACTGTGGTTAGGTTTTTTGAAGCAGACCAGATTGTTAACCACAGTTTGAAGTTGGCTTGTTTCAATAAACCATAATTAACACTAATTGAAGTTTATCAGGATTCAGATATGACAAACTGTAGTTAGGTGAAAAATGAAACAAATTTTTCTGATCACTTGAGGCCAAAGTTTAATGTTACTATCAAACTACTACGTACTATCTTGTAGCACCTTTGAGACTACTGAAAGAAAGAAGTTGATAGCATGAGCTTTCTTACACTTGAGCTGACTTTCTCAGACGCATGTGAGGAAATAGGATCAAGTCTACAAAAGCTCATGCTACCAGCTTCTTTCTTCCAGTAAGTCTCAAAGGTCCTACGATCCCTTTGCATAGCTGAAAATGATTGTGTCTTCTTGCATTTACATTTTGTTTTTTCCACATATCCCTATACTGTATACAAGAAAGATTGATGGTGGGAGGGGAATTGGCCATATGTACTCAGAGTATCTGTATCTCAGACCCTACTATGTGATTTAATACTTAAAAGAATATGGAACTATAATCAGTTGTCATTCTTAAATAATAACGAATTACTTCCAAAAAATAACTTTTCAAGGATGGCAACATCCTTAGGAACGCTGTGGTTTGTAGTCTGCTGAGACACAATTGCTCTCTGGATGAGAATTTGAAATACCCTAAAAAATACCAGGATTCCATAGGATGTTACCATGCAAGTTAAGGTGGAATCATAGTGCTATAACTGTCAAGTGTGAAAGGGCCCCAGGAAAGGGCCCCAGAGAACAGCAGCAGGTGGGTGAAGTAAATGAGAATCACATATGTAAGAAGACAAGATAATCTCATGCAGTAAAATATTTTGTTGGCTTCTTGCACCAGTTACAGCATGTCCTTTGTTTGCCAAAACAGAGAACTCTTGAGTCGTATCATTTGTCCGTTTTGGAAACTTGGCTGACTTTTGCTTGGATAGCTGCAGCATAGCTTCCATGTGCTTCTTTGACTGTTGCCTTATGGAGGGAGAAAAATAAATTAAAATGTCATTACAAGCATTTTGTTTATATCAATGAAGTGGGACATGAGGCAGAGCAGCTAAGTAGCAACATGCATACTGTAAAATATATATTTGCAAGGATTTCTACCATCAACTCAGATTTTGCCACTACTCTAAAATTATTTATAGTTTCTAGTTATCCAGGAGATGTTGACAGCTTTCAGTGAGGGGAGGGTTTGCCTAGTTCTTTTGATGGAAATGGTAATTTACATGAAATAGCAATGGCAGTACAGAATGTAATTCTAATAGTAAGCAAGCCTTTGTTAATGGTGACAAACATATATTTTTCATAAGAATTCATAATTTCTCAGAATCTTGAGTAGGAGCTGGCCCACCAACTGAAACAATATGATGTGTTATAATGAATAAATACTGGAAAACCTGAATGTTTCTGGTCTCAAAGTGTCTTTTCCTTTCTTTTACAGTAATTGCTTACTATAGTGCCCACTGGTGGTGGCAAAGCAAAACAGCATTCATTCAAGGATTTAAAACTCATTATGAATTTTTTATTGTGCTGTTTAAAATGATTGCTGTATATCATAATGATTATATAGATATTTAGAAATTAAAACAATGTCTCTGCTCTCCTTTAGATGTGGTACGTAGTATGGGTTGGGTCCATATTTAGGTATGTCCTGCACCCCTGAAAATGCAACACAGGGGATCAGTGGCTTTTGCTGAATGAGGTAAAGAGTGGTGTGGATGGGGAGAGCAGATGATTCCCCCAAAAACTGAACAGAGGGAATGTCTGTGAGCAGAATTCTTTTGCTAGTGGAAGGCAGATTTGTGGATCCAGCCTTGTGTTTGCAATATAGTATATACAAGCTGACTGATAGTAAAAATCTTTGTAAATATGGACATTTGTGTGTGTGGGAGGGGGGACATTTGTGTGTGTTGCAATGGTGTAAGTCTGACTTTTACACTATCATAATTTATCAACAGGATGCTGACCACTGATTTGATTCTAAATCACAACTTTAGCACCATTTTTATTTTTACTATTCTCACACAATTGTATTTGGCCTAAATCTAATTGCTAATCCCAATTTGAATAAATCCCACTGAATCAACTGATGAATGATAGTCAATGCTTATGTAAATCCTATTGAATCAATTGGCTTGCTTTAGCTGGGACTGGAAATTGGAAAAGTCACATATAATCCCTGTTATGTTCAATTTAAAAATGTGTATTATCGCAGCTATGGTCAGTTGGTTGGTGTGTCTCTCTCTCTCTCACATGTACTCTCCCTCTCTCTTTGTCTTTTTCACACACATTCTTTTAGCAAAAACTATCTCATGATCAAACTTTCCTTTTAAGATAGTGCCCCTAAAAAAAATGGTGTGTTTCAATACACATTAAAGTACTCAACAGAATGTTGTCTTGTATTATTGTTCTTAACACTAGTAAATATATCCTGGACTCGTTTTTACAGGGACATGGCTGAAAAGCAGTTTAGGCATCATAGAACAAGAAGGAAGTGAGATGACCTGGACATACATTGCACCACAGCTGGGATACTGGGTTGCAGCCATGTCACCCACAAAGCCAGGTGAAATACAATTCTCTTGTTTGCTCCTGGGGTCTGTGTGGGATGCAAAATATGTTCAGTATATTAAGTGTTGTTTAAATGGAAAGCCACTTGTTCAATGGATCTTTCCCTTTTCTATCTCCTCTACATTTCCATGTACCCCACCTGAAAACCTTTGTCTGGGGCTCATATAAATATGGTGAAGCACTCATTGACAAGCACAGGTGTTAAGAAAGACTGCTCCACATAGGCAGCAAAATCAGATGGCCGTATTCTGAGGTAGTGCAGTGAAGCAGATACTTCATCAGGTTGCAAGATATGTGTTGCATTTCTGGATTATCCCTATATGTTTTTTTTAGAAAACTCTAAACATAGAAAACTACCACAAATGTGCCATTCCTGGGGCATCCAGAAATGGAGAATGACCACATTGGGGTAGTATTTTTAGATGGGGGGGGGGGGAATTACATTACAGGAGATTGTGAAGCCTTGGGGGCAGGAAGTGCATGGCCACAAAAAGAGGTTGAGGCCTATGGGTCATCCTTTTTCCACTCTTGGCTGAAATGTGCTTGAAAAAGAATTGTAAAGCTCTGCATGGCTTTTCCTTAACATTTTGAACATTTTCTGTTCCAGGTCCCATTGTAGTCCCAGACATAAGCACATACCACACCATGTTCCTTTTGGCAATTCTAGGAGGAATGGCTCTTATCCTTATAGTTTTGCTGTGCCTCCTCTTGTACTATTGCAGGTAAAGTGTCTTGTTTTTATGTTTAATGTTGTGGTTATAATGTGTGTTGGGCGGGGGGCATGGTGTTAAAAAATGAAGATTGGAAATAAAATGCCCATAGTGCTTTTTTTCTCAAAAAGGTTTGCAAAATTCTAATTATTCGATTCTAACAGATGAGAAGATACCATAATAGTCATGAAGTAGAACATCTTTAGATTATAGTTCCCTTTTCTTGTGCAGCGCTCTAGCACAAATGCTAAAGATGAGTGGAACAGGACCTTTGGATACCACCAGTTGTATCTAAAGAGCTGATAAAAGGCCATGTATTGAAAAAAAGCCAGCTTCCCTTTAAAATATGAACTGATGCGAAGAACTGCTTGGTTATTTTAGAGCACTGCTACTCAAAGTCGTGGTCCATGGTTAAGTGGTCATCCATGAGCCATTGGCTGCTGGTTCCTAGTGGGTTTCCAGGCAAGAAAAAAAAATAGTAGTCAGTGGACACAATATAGTGTTGGCTTCTGTCACATTGGGAGGGATTTGAGTCCCCCATCAGATAACCTGAGGAACACTATTCTAGAGGACACTTTGGGGCATAGAAAGATAGTACAGCTAATACGAAATTACATTTTAATATAATAGATATTTATTTTAGTAAAATTTATTTATTAAACTAGAAAACCAACAGGTAAAGGGGAAATGGGCTACAACTCACATTACTAACAACATTGTGATGAAAATGGAAAATTGTTTTTTAAAAAAAAGCTATCAGTAATCACACATGTAAACACTTTCATTCTCATCAGACTAATAAAAGTTCCATCTCTCCACTTCAGTGTGATCCATTTATGGAGATCATTGTTGTAACATGATCAGTAAGCCATGGCCACAAAACTGAGGGTTGTTTTTGTTTTCCAGTTCTGTTCTAAATAATTTATTTGGGGCAAAATAAAGTGATATTCAAGTGTCTCTTGCTTGTGCTGAATGCTTAACTATTAATTTTAATTATTAAATTAAATCATTTTAATGTTGATGCAGACACCTTGATGTCTAACTTTTTTCTTCTGCTTTTGTTCTGTTTTGTTTGCTTGCCTACTGTATTTTATTAGATGGTTCTGCAGTGAAAAAGTTAACTATAACTAATATTTATAACTTAGGTGATTGAATGCTGATACGCAAGAAGCAACACAGGCTCTTGAAAACTGTGAGGGAGCTTTCAGCTTACTTAAGTATGCAGAAGCACAAAACACAAACAGCAGAGAGGCCTCAAAATATCCCAATGAGGACTGAGGCCCATGTTGAGTTCAGTTGAAAAAGAAAACCACAAAACATCCAGAATTCTTCCCCTCTAGTCAAAAAGGTAATTTTTCAGGACTCTGAGATGAATAAACAGGTCTCCTATTGCCCATGACAACTATCTGGAAGAGAAGATAGCTTACTGAAACCATGGACAGGCCCCCCCTCTGTTAGGGACTGGAGATAGGCTACAACATATGGTTGCAGAGTCCACTTCCACTAACTTTTTTCTTTCTTATTTTTTAAATGGTAGGAGAAAATGCTTGAAACCACGTCAACACCATAAAAAACTTCAGCTGTCCTCAGCTCTTAATGGGACCAAGAAAGATCAGTCAACCTCCATGTCCCACCTCAACTTAATATTTTCACGTCGAGAGTCAGAATTTCCAGGAGGGCTCTCTATTGCTAGCAACAGACACACAGAATCTGCAGGCCACAAGGAGTTGATTGGAGCCGTCCACATGGAGAAAGGCTGTTTGGGTGGAGAAGCAGATATGTGTACACCCATGCTTAAGCATGCATACAGCACCTCACAGGAGTTTAGTTCCCGAGAAGAATTACTTTCTCATAAGGAGAAGGACCAAAGCCGGATGTCTCTAGAGAACATGGCCTCTAGTGACACTTTGCGAAAAGACTACCTGAAATCAGTGGATACTTTCCCTATAAATCCAAGGAAATCTGTGGAAACATCTGAAGGATATGGCTCCCCTGATAAGGAAGATCACAGGAGAAGTTACAATACAATGTTGACTCGGCCTTTATTTGAAAAGCCAGAGCAAGCATCTATGAACCATATTTCTACAGGAAGTAAATATAATATTCAAGAACAACTGTACCCCATCCCTTCAGCTCCTGAAACAGAACTGTTAGACTGCAGACCCTCTGAATGTATGATGTCTCGGTCAGTCGACCATCTTGAAAGACCCACTTCTTTCCCTCGGCCAGGTCAGCTGGTCTGCTGTAATTCTGTCGATCAGGTTAATGACAGTGTTTACAGAAAAGTATTGCCTACACTAGTTATTCCAAGTCATTACATGAAGCTTCCTGGAGAACATCCTTACGTTAGCCAGCCTTTGGTCGTTCCCACCGACCAACAGATCGATATCGAGAGACTCCAGGCTGAACTGTCGAGCCCTCATTCCCAGCTTTTTCCACATTCCCAACAACAGATGCAGCCTCAGCAACTGACTGCTCAAGCAATATCACAGCAGCATTTGCAAGAAGCTGGGGCAAGCGAATGGAGTGCCCAGAACGTTTCCATGTCTGAATCAGTATCCATTCCAGCCTCGCTCAATGATGCCTCTTTGGCACAAATGAATAGCGAAGTGCAGCTTCTTACAGAGAAAGCCCTAATGGAGTTAGGAGGAGGGAAGCCTTTACCTCACCCCCGGGCATGGTTTGTTTCTCTTGATGGGCGTTCAAATGCTCATGTTAGACATTCGTACATCGATCTTCAAAGAGCTGGAAGAAATGGTAGCAATGATGCCAGTTTGGATTCTGGGGTTGACATGAATGAGCCAAAATCTGCCCGAAAGGGAAGGGGAGACCATTTGTCTCTGCAGCAAATACATCCGCAAGTGCAGGTACATCCTCCAAAAGAGCAGAAAGTACCAGACAGCACAGCTTACACACAGCTTGTGTATTTGGATGATATGGACCAAAGTGGCAGTGAATGTGGAACAGCAGTTTGCAGCCCAGAGGATAGCACTCTAAGGTGTCTGTTGGATGGAGGAAGCAGAAGAACAGGTGGACAGTTGCCCAGCTTGCAAGAAGAAACATTAAAAAGAACTGTAGAAAGTTCACCAGAGCCTTTAACAAGTCCAGAACACACAACGGCTGTCCAAGATGAAGGTGAAGATGAAGAAGAGGATGATGAGGATGATCAAGGAGAAGATAAAAAGAGTCCCTGGCAAAAAAGGGAGGAGAGACCCCTCATGACTTTCAATTTGAAATGAACTACAGTGAATTTTATCTTCTTTCCTAACCATCCCTCCCAGTGGAATATAAAATTGCCAAATATTTTTTCGGTGGATGTTCTCAGTTTGTCGGTAGATGAGGGCAAAAAGAACCCGATAACAATTGAACCACAGGGAGAACAACACAAAATACACTCTAAGAATTACTGGGTAACCAATTATTTTGAAAAATCTGTATGATGAGAGTGCAAGAGAAGAGTGTGACTATAATTCCATTTACTTGACATCAGCCATTGAAGACATTTGGACATTTGGGCATGCAGTATGGCAGATTATGACCTCAGATGTCCCTGGAAAGGGATCTTTGTGAAGCATTGTTACATTTTCTTAATTGTATCATGATGATGCTACTGAAGAGGTATCTTTATTTAGAGTTTGATACTTGACGTCTACAGATATGCATTATCTCAAAGAAAGGCTATGCATTGCTGCTTTTTAGTAATCTCGTTTGTTTGTTTAAACTACGCTTTTCTTACTTATTTACAAGGTAGTTGTAAAACATTGTATGTCTCTTTGTTGTGGTCTGCTCGGCAATTGAGTTTTATCTACATGAAGCCGGAGTAGCATTTCTTGGTATTTGAAGAGCCTTTTTATGAAACCAAACTGAGTTTTAAATCAGCTGCGATTTCTCCAGTTCTGGCCTCCCCCTAACTCCAAGTGCCTTTTTTACAGGAACAATGAACAGCCCCTTTTTTTGCTAGCGCCTTGAATATTCAGATTTTTTTTTAAAAAAAATCTGAACTTCTATCTGCATGCCATCAAATGTCTGTGCTGAATGATTCCTCATTTCACTACAGTGTATTATCTCATTATGGTGTGTACTGTGGCTTCTGTTTAGCAAAGATAGACTAGAGGACATCATTGGAAAAACCCAAAGTAGCCAAGAAGATAGTTTTACTGACTGTATATATGGTGTATATAAGCTCGAGTGACATGGACTATGGACCAAGCAAGTGGACTGAATGTGTTTTAGAAATGTCGGGCAAAGTTATTACATACTATCCAAAAGTGCCAGATACACTTCTGTGCTTTCTCTACATAAAGCTGCTTGGTTATCCAAAAATTATAATTGAAAAATAAAAGTTTATAAAAATTGAGGATTTTTTTTAATTCCTCTTTGGAGTCAAAGCATTATTATTTGATGGATAAAAGAATGTGTGTTGTACAAAATGATAATAGTTTAGGTTGATTGGCCTGAATCCTATTACTTAATTTGTACATAATCCTAATCAGAGTATCCACAACTGTTTGTTTGGTGTCACAGGGCAGGCTGTTCTTTGTTTAAACATGCCTGCTTGTCTCAACCTGTTCATGCAAATCTTCATAGAGTGATAGTTTGCAATTTCACTGGATCAAAGGTATAAATCGTCCATGTCTAAAAATGCCTGCACCAAGTAGAACTAGTTTCCCCAACATGAATCTCACTATGTTTGAATATATCTTAAAATATGAGATACGTAAACCTTCATCAGAAGCATGTTTCCAAATAAACACTTGGCAAAGAAAAGCAAATACAAAGAAGGGAACTCATCTGTGGGAGCTAGGGAGGGGGTTGAGCCTAATACGATAGAAGGGGCCTCCAATAAAAAGTCAGGAAATAATTACACTCTTGTACACCAGTGTAGTAGTTTGAGTGTTGGATGATAATTCTGGAGACCAGGGTTTGATTTTCTGCTTGGCCATGAAACCCACTGGGTGATTTCTCTGAAGATGCCAGCCAAAGATGCTGGCGAAACGTCAGAAAGGAACTCTTCTAGAACATGGCCACACAGCCTGAAAAACCCACAAAAAAACACTGGGTGACCTTGAGCAAATCCCATGCTCTCAGCCTGAGGAGAAGGCAAGGGCAAACCTCCAAACAAATCTTGCCAAGAAAACCCCATGATAGGGTTGCCATAAATCGGAAACAACTTGAAAGCATATCACAACAATCATTGGTAAGATTCATCTAGGTAAAAGTATTGGCACTTTTTCATTGGCAAGGATGCTTCTGTCATCTTCCATCTCTTCCAAATTTTCCTATTATTTAGCAGCAATCATGATGGAAGCTGGGGGGCATGGGTAGAGTAATAGGTTTTCCCAGAAACAATATAATGCTGTGAGCTATCCTTGCTACAATATAAATCTGAGTGGCTTGGGAATTTTACAAAAGACCTGTCACTAATGGAAGATGAAGATTGCTAGAATTGGCTCATTGATAGACACTGCAGAGCTACATGACTACAGGAGAGCATACCTTTGGAGATTGCTTTGAATGTCCACACTTCAAAATTTACCATTAAATATCATATGCTCAAATATGATGGCAGCCATATCCATTTTTTACATTTTTTTCTGAGGAAAGTTGTAACGCCCTGTACATTTCAAGAAAAAATGCAAGACAATTTAAATTGAGGTTAAACAGATACTTAAATGTACTTGAAATTAGGAGTATGTCACTGCAATTATTAAAACTAGCACCTATTTTAAATCTGTTTTCCCAAACTAAATTAAAGTGAGCATACCATTAAAATAACAGAATAATTCTTCTGAATTTTGCCAATTTAAAGAATAAGTCCTCACTAGGAATCTCTAGATCCTCAAGTGCAACTCTGCCAGAAATTGACCATAGAGGCAAACTGGAAGACCTAGAGATTCTTAGACGAAACACTCCTCTAGGCATGTGTAGGTCCTCCAGTGCAATTCTGTGGCCAACTTCTGCCAGATGTTGGCCACAGAATTGCACTGGAGGACCTAGAGATTCCTAGAGAAGTGTTATCTCAAGGGGTTTTTTTAGTAGATTTTTTTATATATAATTTCAGTTTTTTGTTTTCACTTTCATGGGTGTTCTGCAACTCACATGAGTGAATATGGAGGGCTCACAGTATTGTATTTAAAACCTAAAGCAGGTTACACATATTTTTCCAAGTATTTTACTAGGATGTGTGTTAATGGTGGCTGGTGACTCCAATGTGAGTAGAGTGGGGAATCAACTCTAGGTCTGAGTCTGAACTTTAAATGTGCTATCCAGCATGCTGAACCCTATCCCCAAATGGCCTCAGGGCCTTGGATGGCTCCATGAAAGTCCAGATTGGCCCAGTGACTTCAGGGCCATCAGCTGCCGCTAATCCTTTTCACGACCATCTTTGCCAAAACCCCTTCATTTCATACGAAGTCTTTCAGTTGTAACTCTCAGTAGTTCAGGACGGTCCTGCAGTAAGCTGCCTTGAGTCCGTATAAGCCACTCTGAGTCCCTATATTGGGAGAAAGGAATGTCATCTTGTCCTTTGCCTCAGTGAAACATTTTGGCTCAGCATTTCTTGTTATGGCAATCCTAAGGCAAACTCATCACAGGGTTTTCTTGGCAAGATTAGTCAGGGGTTTGCCATTGCCTCCCTCTGAAGCTCCAAAAATGTGTGTTGCCCAATGTCACAGAGTAGCTTTCCGTGTGTGTGTATGTTTCTTTATGAGCTTGCTTTCTAGTTCCCTCTCAACCTATGGGGCCCTATGAATTTCATAGGATTTTCTTAAGCAAAGAATACTCAGACAAGGTTTTGCCAGTTTCTTCCCCTGAAATACAGCCGACAACACCTGGTATTCATTGGTGGTCTCCCATCCAAGTACCATGGCTGATGCTGCTTAGCTTGCAAGATAAGAAGAGATCTGGCACCTTTGGGATATTTAGACCTGTAGGTTTCCATGGCTGAGCAGAAATTCAAACCCTGGTCCTTCAAAATCCTAGGCCAACACTGAAACCACTATATCACAGCACTGGCTCAGCACTGGGCTTTGTAAGTTGGCTAAGGTTGTACAATTACTACAAATATTAGTTATTCCGTAGAACATCATGGGGTATTGATGGAATTTTTCAGCCCACATTGCAAGCTACTGATGAACTATTGTGTTGTGTGAACTTCAAAGAGTGTGATTGAGTTGTTTAAACTTTAACCTATTTTCATCTCCCCTCAGTATCTGAGAGAGAAGTAGAATCTGGCTGAAGTTACTAATTAATGAGCTAAATAAGTACTTTGTTGTTTTTGTTGTTTTTGTTATTAATTGCCTTCACGTCGATTTCGACCCATGGCGACCCTGCTGATGAGACATCTTCAAGACCCCCTGTTCTCTACTGCTCTGCCCAACTCCTGCAAACTCATACTCATGAAATCTTTAATAGAGTCCATGCATCTAGCATGCAGCCTTCATCTCTTTCTGCTTCTCTCCACCTTTCCTAGCATTATTGTTTTTTCCAATGATTCATGTCTTCTCATGATATGTTCAAAGTATGCCAGCCTAAGTTTTTGTCATCCTGGCTTCCAGGGAGATTTCTGACTTGATCTGCTCTAGGACCCATTTGTTTGGGTTTTTTTGTCTGTACATGAGATCCTCAGCACTCTTCTCCAGCACTACATCTCAAATGAATTGATTTTCTTCCTATCTTCTGTTTTAACCATCCAGCTCTCGCATCCATACATTGTAATGGGAAATACCATGGCTTGTATGATTCTAACTTTTGTGCTCAGTTGTATAGCTTTTCATTTTCGGATCTTTTCTAGTTCTTTCATAGCTGCCCTCCCCATTCTTAATCTTCTTCTGATTTCCTGGCTGCAGTCCCCATTTCTATCAATATTTGACCCCAGGTATGAGAACTCTTTTACTATTTCTATTTCCTCATTGTCTAGTTTGAATTTATGTATGTTCTCCTATTAGGAAGGAGTCCCAGGGGAAAATGTACAATGTGGGGATTAGCAGGACATCATAAGCAGCCATGATGACACAGCATTTGACTGATGCTGAGTCATGCTGTGTCATGGGAAGTGATATCGTGTAGATGGTCACCTGGTGCTGGAAAGCACTGACAAGTGCTGCAAAACTGCAGAGTCACTCTGGTTGAGTGACAGGTGTCAGCAGGAAGAGGCAGAGCCAGAAGGTCACATGAAGCCCTGGATATATAAGGGAGTTGCCTCAGGACACATGTGTGGTCATGGTTGTTGGTTGTAATTGGGAGTTGTTGCTGTGTCAGTGGATCATGTATATAGAGGAATTGTACATAGAGGAATTAAGATTAAACCCTCATCTGAGAGATGTCTGTTTACTCATTCTGGAAGGGAGAGGTGCTTCTCCAGCTGACAAGCTACTGCCTGCATCTGAGAAGGTGGTGAATCTGGTGCTGCATGTTGACGTGGATCATCACGCACTGCGTAACCATGCTAACAAGGGTTATGGGCCCAGCACGCTTCCTCTGCGCCAGCGGATCCGTCTAGAAGACAGTGTGAGTAGCTGTTTGTGTCCATTCCTCCAGAAGAGTAGTTTTTGCTGTCTGAGTGCCAGAAGGCAGAGAGTTAAGAAGCCGAGCTGCTTCCTGTGCTGCTTATCTCCAGCAGATAGTGAAAGTTGAGAAGGCTGCCAATGCTGTGCCAGCATGGATTTTGTAAAGTTCCCAAGGCTGAATGATCAGAACTACTCCCAGTGGGCAGTGTATGCCGAGGCGATCCTGATGAGAGAAGGACTCTGGGATGTCATTGAAGAGGGGCCGTCAGTGAAAAATGCTGAGCTTGATAGGAAAGCACGTGCAACTAGCAATCTTTCCTTGGACCCAGGTCAGTTGGATCACGTAAGGGATAAAAGATCTGCCCAGGAGGTCTGGTTTGCATTGAAAAATGTGCACCAGTCAGACTCTGCCCTTTCTAAAATGCTTTGGAGCAAAAGGCTGTATGCCTGTAAAATGCAGAAAGGACAGTCCCCGGAGGAGCATGTGGCCACAATGAAACATTTGTTCTTGGAGGTGGAATCCAGAGGAATAAACCTCCCAAAAGAACAAAAAGCACACATCCTGTTGGGCAGTTTGTCTAGTGACTTTGGTCACATATTGTATAGCTTGCAGGGGGTGCCAGGGAGTCAGCTCACAATGGACTTAGTGTTGACACGTGTCTTGGAGGAATGCCAGAGATGGCGTTTTGAGATGGGCATTCAGAGACAGCAAAAAGCTGAGCCAAGATCAAACACACCGCTGGAGGCAGTTCAAAAGACTGAGAGTGCAGCTGTCTGCAAAGTTAAAAGACGCTTTAATTGTGGTCAGCCAGGTTATCTCCCGAGGAACTGCAAGAAGCCACCTGCTGCCAGAAGGAAAGAACAACGCTACTCTCCTGGGAACAGGAAGGGAGTTGTTTTAGCAATGAAGGACAGTGACTCCCAAGCCTATCTCGCTGTTGCTGCCGGACATCTGTGGATGATCGACAACAGTGCAACTCACGACTTAGTGAACCAGATGTCCCTGCTGAAGGACAGGAAACCCTCCTTTGTTGACTCAGTGGGCTTGGCTGATGGGGGTTCAAGCCAAATAAGGGACATGGGGACTGTGCATTTCCCAGGGTTTGAAAAGGACTTTGAAAATGTACTGTGTGCTCCCCAGTTACAAAATTGTCTGGTCAGTGTATCTTCACTGACTACAGATGGGTATACCCTACACTTTGAGGGGGATGAGTGTGTGATCACCAAAGCGGGGGCAGATTTGTGCAAAAGCTCATAAGCACAACAGGTTGTATTACCTAGACTCCCATGCAGAGTGTGCCACAGTTGGTAACGTGCTATTGCACTCAAACTGTGCACACTACCTCCATAGGGTGTTGGGAAACATGGGTTTCACAAGTTTGGAGAAACAGAAGTGTGTGCCCTGGGTTAAAGTTGGATGAGTGCAAGAACCACTTGGAATGGTCTGTGTGCAGCAAGATTAAGCTGAGGGCTTCTCCTGTTGCAAAGAGGAGCAAGCGCGCCACCCAGAGGCCATTCCAAGTGGTGCACACAGATTTGGCAGGGCCTTTTGCCAAATCAGTAGGCAATAGTAGGTATTTAATGGTGATAATTGATTGGCATACCAGGTACACCTACGTCTACACCTTAAAGGAGAAAAATCAGGCTGCTGCCACGTTCAAAAACAGGATGGAAATGGTCGAAAGGGAATTTGAATACAAAGTGGGTACTTTGGCAACAGACCGTGGGGGCAAATTCTTATCTGCAAGCCTGGGCAATTAAAGCAGAAGGGCATCCTCCATAACACCACCAACCCAGCCACCCTGCAGGAAGATGGTCTGGCAGAGAGAAAAATTGGGGTGCTAAAGCAGATCAAGGATTGTGTGCTACTTGATGCAGGGCCCCCAGAAAGTCTTTGGGGGGAGGCAATCCTGATTGCCTGCCACATCACTAACTGGGTGTGGAACTCTGTAGTCAAGCAGACCCCTTACTTCATGTTGTATGCAGGCCACCCAACCTTAGCTACCTGAGGGTGTTTGGGCAGCATGCCAACGTTCTGGTTCCCCAGACTTTCAGGAAGAAAGGTGACTCCAAGTGGCACAGGTTGATGTTTGTAGGGTACTAGGGGAACAGCTACAGGTTTTACCTGGGTAATGGTCACATCCTGTTGTCCAGGAGTGGAAATTTTGAGAAACACTCCGGGTGGGAAAAGATTCACACAAACCACAAAGTGTTTGTCAGACTGGAACAACAGGGAGGCAGTACCAGAACTGGAGAGGTGGAAACACCAGAGGCTACACCAGAAAGCCAACCCAGCACCTCCAGCGAGCCCACAGGTACGCAGACCTCACCCATCACTACACGAAAGTTTGAGACACCATCATCCACAGAGATGGGGGTACAGACAAGTAGTGACAGTGAGGATGAGAAGGGACAGACCAAGGTAATCATACCCAGGAGGCCACCTGAACGTTTTGTGGTACAGAATGCCAGGGTGTGTACAATAGCAGCTGAAGAGCCAGAAAGCTACCAGGAGCTTCTCACCTATCCCAGGGAAGAACAGGAGAAGTGGTCTGAAGCTATGGATAGTAAGTTCTCATCTCTGGTGAAAAGGGAGGTGTTTGAGGTAGTGAATAGGCCAAGTGACCGGAAGGTTGTAGGCTGCAAGTGGGTTTTTAAGAAGAAGGAGATGCCAGATGGGACCCACAAGTACAAGTACAAGTACAAGGCCAGACTGGTAGCCAGGGGTTTCTCTCAGCAGCGCTTCAGTTTTGATAAGACGTTGTCCCCAACAGCGAAGCCAGAGAGCCTCAGGTTAGTGCTAACTTTGGCTGCCAGAAAGGGTCAGGTGGTGAGGCATTTTGATTTTGAAACTGCCTATCTGAATGCAAAGCTAGACAAGGAAGTGTTTATGGAGCAAGCACCAGGCTTTGATGATGCCAAGGAGGGCAAGGTGTCCAGGTTCAGGAAAGTCCTTTATCGGCTTAAGCAGAGTGCATGCTGCTGGAACTTGTGTATCCATGAGGAGTTGGTGAGGTTGGGATACAAGCGCAGCGTCACAGATGCCTGTGTGTACAGGAAAGGAGGGGTCACATTAGTGATTTATGTAGACCTTTGTGTGGCTGCTCAGACTGAGCAGGAAGTGAAGGCGGTGCAGGTGGAATTGGCAAATAAGTTTGTTTTGAAGGACTTAAGGAACCTCAAGGCATATATTGGAATTGAGGTGGAGAGGACTGTGGATGGTAAGGTTATGCTTAGTCAGACGAAAAAGATAGAGAGGCTGGTGGAGAAGTGTGGCTTGGAAAATGTCAAAATGGTGAAGAGCTCAATAACGCCAGGATTTACTAGTGGTGGTGAGTCTGACAAGGTTTTTGAGCATCCGGATCTGTACAGGTCAGTAATAGGCAGTCTGATGTTCATTGCCAACAACACCAGGCCAGACATCTCATTTGGTGTGGGTGTTCTGAGCAGAAGGGTCAGCAGTCCAAAGGTCGAGGACTGGACAGCTGCCAAGAGGTTACTAAGGTACCTAAAGGGCAGCAAGGAGAGGAAGCTGGTGCTACAGGGATCTGAAGCCCAGCTGGAGTGCTTTGTTGATAGCTCCTTTGCCTCAGAGTTGCATGACAGAACGTCGGTGACTGGTTTGCTCATTAAGTATGCTGACAGCCCTGTAGTGTGGAGGAGCAGGAAACAGAGTTGTGTGGCACTAAGCACTTTGGAAGCAGAGTTTGCTGCACTGTCAGAGATGGCGGGGGAAGTGCAGTGGGTGAGGCAGCTGCTGGTAGACTTGGGTGAGGAAAAATCTATCAGATGCTTGCTTTCTTCATTTCTTTTACCTAATCCAAATCTGCCTACTGTTTTTGATTTTTCTTTGATTCCAACTTTTGCATTCCAATCTCCAATGATCAGCTTGACATCATGTTCTGGTGTATTGTCAATTTCTTCCTGTACTCCTTAATAGAATCTATCCATTTCTTTCTGTTCTGCCTCTGTGGTTGCTGCATATACTTGATTTGATTTGATCTGATTTTGCATTGTATCCTCTGGCTGTTTTTGCCATATCTTTTCTTAGTATGAAAGCCACTATGTATGAAAGTACTAGTTGTTGCTTTTTAGTCTGAGGAACCTTTTCAACACCCTAAATATTTCTTCCACACTAAAAATGTCTTCCACTAAGTGTCACACTGGTGTTTTGAATTTTTCTATTCTAAAAGTCCATGGGTTTTTAATCATCTAATCTTTTATTTTCCCCGTATGCATTTTTTAAAAATATGAATGACTGTGAAATGTGAATGACTGTGAATGCATTTTTAAAATGTAAATGGGGGTATTCCTGCCACCCGGTGGTGAACTCCAGCAATTGCTGGCACAAGTGATTGTTTAAATTTAATTTAATTTTATTATACTTTTTGAAAAGACCTTTTATATAATCTTTCCTCCCACTGTTGAGAATGAGTAAATAGACACCTATTCAAAAATAAGATGCTTCACACCAATCCACTTCACTGACATTGACCTACATATTGTACTTGGTTATTATGAGAAGCAAAAATATTGTTCTATAAAAGCCACATCTGACTTTTCAATCATTTTGGAAATTTCCCAGTTCTAATAGAAAGCCAGCATTGTATAGGGGACATTCAACTACAACTCACAGCCAGGGTTCAAATTCCTGCCCAGCCATGGAAACCAACTGGATGGCCCTGTACAAATCACTCTCTCTTAGTCTCAGAGGAAGACAAGGGCAAACCCCCTCTTACCTAGGCAAGAACAAATCGTACCTAGAAAATTCTGTAATAGGTTAACTTCATTTAGGGTTGCCATAGGCAGAAACAACTTGAGGGCACACAACAACAATCACATATTAATTAGCCAAAATTAACCTGCCTCATCATTCTATACTAGCATGCTGTTACACACACTGTTGTCCCTAGGGTTGGTGTCACCTGATGCCGTCACTCATGGAGGGCAGGATTTCTGGTGCATTTCCAGCACAAGCTGGAGCGTGCCCCCCCCCAAGAGATGCTCTGCATGCCCCCAGGGAGCAGCTGCGGGGTCCAGGGAGGGTTGGTTACTGACCGGGTGTCACCCCCTCTTCTGTGGTGTCACTTCCCTTCTGGGGTGTCACCTGTTGTGATCCACACCCTCCCAGTGATGCTACTAGTTATACATGCTGTCCTATCCACATATACTCACATAACCTCAGTTCGTAAAGCATGCAATGGATTTCTCAAAGGTTATTGCCTTTTTAGAGACATGTAAACTCACCTCTGTCCTTTTCCCATTTTAGTGTGGCAGAGAATCAGTTGGCCTGTGACCAGAGATGTGGAGTACAGTAAAGATATATTCTATATTTTTTGTGGAGCATTTTCCACATGGTATGTATATATGTGAAAGCCAATGTGGTATACTTGTTTGAGTGTTGGACTACAATTCTGGAGACCAGGGTTCGATTTCTAGCCCAGCTGTGAAACTCACTGGTGACCTTGGGCAAGTCACATGCTCTCAGCCTCAGAGGAAGGCAATGGCAAACCTCTTCTGAACAAATCTTGTCAAGAAAACCCCATGATAGGTTCACCTTAGGGTTGCCATAAATCAGAATGACTAGAAGGCACACACAACAACAAATATACATTATACACATGTATGAATAGTTGTCTGGGCTGTTGCACTGTAATCACTTATTTTAAATGGACTAAATATAGGATATGTAGGTCTAGTTATTCCTCTAATGAGACAAACATTGATATGCCCGAGTGCTCAGGGGAATAGACTAGTGATGAATGCACTGCTAAGCTTGTTTGTATTTCACAAAATCTTTTGCTTCTTAATCCGTCACAAGTACAAGTTGTTGTTGCTGTGTCTTCATGTTAGTGACCCTAAGGTGAACCTATCACTGGGTTTTCTTGACAAGATTTGTTCAAAGATTTGCCATTGTCTTCCTCTGAGCTGTGAGAAAGTGATTTCTTACCCAAGGTCATCCAGTGGGTTTCCATGGTTGAGCAGGATTTGAAACCTGGTCACTCCAAGTCCTAATCCAACGCTCAAACAACTACATCACATTGGCTCCCTTGAATTACAAATACAGTAGTTGAAACAAAATATGATTAGCTGCCCATGCCCAAAGATTCATATACATCCTTTAATGAAATAAAATGTTCAAGTTGATGTACTGAATCACTTTTTTCTCAACTTGAAATGAAATCTGATAAAGAATGCAGAGAATGAGTGAGTGAATCTGAATGCACTCCGACTGTACCTCAGCAAAGGAAAGTCAAATGTTGATATACAATATATCAGGTACAGTTCTCTTTATGTTGCTGTTGTGCACTTTCAAGTTGTTTCTGACTTACGGTGACTGTAAGGCAAACCTATCATGGGGTTTTCTTGGCATGATTTGTTCAAAGAAGGCTTGCCATTGCCTTCCTCTGAGGCCAAGTGTGAATTGCCCAAGGTTACCTAGTGGACTTTTATGCTCAAGAGGGGAAATGAACCCTTATCTCCAGAGTTGTCATCCAACATTCAAAATCAAACTACTACACCATGCTGACTCTCTGGAATTTGCTAAATGCATTGACAGGTAATGGAGAAAAGAACTAGCTGCACTATAATCATCTGGATTGTCGGCATCATAGTAAATTTGTCTCCTTTTTGGTTCTGTATCATTAGCTGATAGGATGCTCAATAACACATTAATCCAAGTCAATTTAGCTACACTGAAGTTTCATTTTTGTCTGCTAAATTTAATTAATTTAGAATTAATTCATATTAATGAAGACTTTTACATTTTATTTCAGCTAATATTTTATCTATTTTACACATAAACAGGGAGATGCTTTTTTTTTTTTACATTTAGCTGAGAAAAACTTTTAAATAAAAAAGCCTTTGAGTGTTTGACCAACCTAAAAACAATGCACCCTGGCTTCACTGTGGTTGTCCACTCCTGCTCTATACATTACCAGCATCATCTTTATATGTCATCCTTGTCCCAAAATTGGACGCAGGGTGACCTAGAAATTAAAATACAGTATTGTTAAAAATATGCAAAAGAGCACCAATAAAATGGAATTATGACAAAGAAAATTAAAATAATTTAAAACATGCAATTAAAAATTATTAAAAAGCAGTTAAAACAGTACAATTAACCCAGTAAAGCACCTTCTTAAAATCAATTTCTTTAAAAACCTTCAATACAAGAAACATTAACAAGACACAAGACAGATTTTCTTAAATGTATAACTGAATAGGCATTACTGCAAGCATGATTTAATGTTGTGAGTGTTGGACTAGGACTGTAGAAGACCAGAGTTTGAACCCTTGGATAAATCATTCACTCTCAGTCTAAGAAGAAGGTATAAACCTTGTAAAAAAAACAAACACAAAACATTTAGGCTCACCATAAGTCAGAGACAACTTGAAGGCACATAACAAAATAGCCCAATTTGAAGGGTTGTAAAGAGGTTGTTATATGCATTCATCTTTGGTAGAAATGTCCAGATACAGGGAAGCAGCTGAAAGGTGGGATGTTAGAGGATAATTTGGGACTGTTCCTGCCAAATAGGCAACTTCTAAAATGTCCCAGTTTCTTTTTCCTCCTCTCCTGTTCCTTCTTTGTCTCCGCTTAAATTGCCGCAAACATAATTCAAAGTGCAAAAGTAGTTTGTTCTTGTTGTAACTGCTCTTGAGTAGACCTTGACTCATGGTGACCTTGAAGACATCTCCAAGACCCCCTGTCTTCTAGTACTCTTCTCATATCCTGCAGGCCTCTCTGATTGAGTCTAACCATGCAGTCTTCCTCCCTTTCTACTGCCTTTCACCCTTCCTAGCATCAATGTCTTTTCTAATGAGTAATCCCTTCTCATGATGTGGGAAAAGTACAACAATTTAATCATCCTGGCTTCCAAGGAGAGCTCAGGCTTGATCTGTTCTCGGAACCATTTGTTTGTGTTTTTGGCCATCCATGGTATCCTTAGCACTCTTCTCTAACACCACTATCAAATGAGTTGATTTTCTTTCTAACCACTTTCTTCACTGTCCAGCTCTCACATCCATGCATTGCCATGGAGAATACAATGGTCTGGACAATCCTAACTTTACTATTCAGTGTTATGTCTTTGCATTTTAGGATCTTGTCCTGTTCTTTCATAGCTGCCCTTCCGGATCCTAGTCTTCTTCTCATTTCTTGACTGCACTCTCCATTTTGATCAATGTTTGATCCAATGTATGGGAACTCCTTGACTATTTCTAGGTTGATGTCGTTAGGATGAAGTCATATAGTTCTTCCGTGGTCATTATTTTTGTTTTCTTAATAATATTCAGCAAAGCCTACCTTAGCACTTTGTTCTTTGACTTTCTTTAGTCACTGTTCCAGGTCTTTGTTGGTTTCTGGTAATAGTATTGTGTCATATGAATATCTTAGGTTGTTAATGTTCCTTCCTCCTCCCCCTTTCTCTGAGTCTAAGCCTGCTGTGCATACAATAGTTTCTGTATACAGGTTGAATAAATAGGAAGATAGAATGCAGCCTTGTTCTACTCCTTTGCCAATTGGGAACCATACTGTTTCTCCATATTTAGTTCTGATGGCAGCCTCTTGTCTTGAGTACAGATTGAGTCAGGACAACCAAATCACTCCCATTCCTCTAAGAGCAAGTCATAACTTTTAGTGATCTATACAGTCAAAACCTGTACTGTAATCAAAAAAAGCATATGTAGATTTTCTTCTGGAAAGTAGTTTTCACTCAGTTAATTAAATGGGGGCCAGGAGAAGAAGGGACAGACTCTTCCCATTTCCCAGTCAGCTCAGGGAAAATCAATTTGCTACAGTCTCACCTAGCTTATATTTCCTTCCTCATTAGTAACGTTTGCCAGCTTGACCACACTTTGATCTTGGTTGGCTCCATGCATCCCAGTTTTCATTTGTGAAATATTGGACAGTATGTAGCACCTAAACACTACAAATTACAACTTGCTTTCCTTTCTTGCCTTGCTTCTCAGCTTCTCCAGAGAGCCCCTTGACTGCTTCACAGTTGTCTTTTTGACCTAGATATGACACCAGGAGCACTGTTAGCAATTAGCTGGACCACTAACTTTTTGAAAGTAAGTCTTGACAATAAATCTCAGTTACCCACCAAGGACTAGGTTACAGCTCAGTAAATGGTGGCACCTGTTCCGTTGAGCTCTCCTGTCACTCATTTCTGGCAGTTTTATTATTTCAAGCAAAGGTGATTAGCAAGCAGAATGTAATTACTGCGTACAAATGGGGCACCTCTCACAAATAAAACCATTTCCCTAAACAAAAGCAATCATGCAAATTTAAGAAATCCAATTTGTGGGAGAGGAATATTTAGAGTCAGTAAGAGTATTAAAAGATAACCTTGTGATTTAAGAGGCAGAGAGTTGTTTGTCAAGATGGTGGGGATCAGTAGAAAGAAACAAGGTGATTTAATTTAGTTCTATTTTCTATGGCTGAAATTCAGCATGAGACTTACATCTTTGTAAGTGGACTAACATGTGTGGGAATGGACTAGTTTCACAACCTCCATATTCACTTAGGGGCTGCTATGACATTACAACATAAGGGTGTCCTTTGCGCAGTGTTGGCCAGTGGAGTGACTAATGCATGACAGCCCCGATGTTCACTAGGCACCAACATGTATCAGGCTACTCCCAGTGTGATCTGGACACTGGCTAGCAAGTGACAGAGTGCAGCAGGATTGACCAATATGCAGCACAAGTGTCTGATGCATGTCATAAATGCCCAACTGTCATCAAGTGCAAGCGATCCTCATCAGGAGCACCTAACATGCACCAGAAGTACCTCATGAGAGACAGAAAATTCTTGGCAGTGCCCAGATCCACATCTTCACAATTCACTAGGAGGGTTTCATTGCATTTCTGGGATGTATCTTTGTTGTTGAGCACCTTCAGGATGTCTCTGACTTATGGCAATCCTATCATGGGTTTGTTTCGGGGGGGGGGGTTGGGGGTTGGCAAGATTTGTTCAGAGGAGGTTTGTCATTGCTTCCCCCTGAGGCTGTGAGCATGGACCTGCCCAAGTTCACTCCGTGAGTTTCATGGCTGAGCTGGGAATTGAATCCTCGTCTCCAGGTTGTAGTCTAGCATTCAAACCACTATGCCACACTGGCTTTGTAAAGGTATGAAATGTAAACAGCAATGTCGAATCTTGGTCTATATTTGTGTAAGCCACTCAGCACATACGGTATATTCTCTTTGCAGGTTGCAAAAACACAGAAGAATAAAATACATAACTCTATAGGAATCAGTTCATCAACCAAATCATGGGTTCCATGTAGGAGTCTTTCCTAGTCCCACAAGGAGATCCCTATTTCCCAGGGGTCTCCCAAGCAAGCAGTCACGAAGCCCAGCCCTACCTGGCTTTCCAAATGAGATGGGGTTGATTGTGTTCAGGATGAAATGGTGTGTGCCTATAAAATACATCATTTCCTGCCTAAGCACAACAAGAAATAAAAACATTAAGTAGCACAAACACATGGTAAATGTGGAGTTTTAAAGGACCATAAAAGAGATCTTGGCCTTTCAGTTAAAAGAAAACAGGGAAATGGGTTACTATTTGCCATTCTCTTCTAGCAAAATTTTAAAATTTAATCAAGTCTCTTTTAATATCTCCTACCACTACTTAATGGCCGATAATTGAACACCAAGTTCCAAAATACCAGCTAGGTTATTTTTAGTAAGATAGGATCAAAAAGATAAATTGGCTGCTGGAAATAGAGAAACCGGATTATTAAAACAAGTAAGCCTTAATGGCATGTACTTGCTACCAAAGCTTTAAGATTAATAGCTGCTAACTTTCCAAAGAGGATCGCTGTGAATCTTGTCCACAGGGTGTAACCTTTTAGACATAAAGAGAACATCATCTTGAACAAAGCTGAAAAAAATAAACAGGCTGTTTAGTTTACGTATTAAACATTTCCTTTACTTACTAGTTAAGCATCCCAAAATATAGGCATCCTGTTCAGTGGTTTGGAGATCATAAACCAAACTTATGATCTCATAACTTTGGGGATCCACTTTAGTTAATGTGCTGTCTTTCTTCTGGAATGAGGCTCAAGGTGGCTCACTGATAAAATTGGTCAAAAACTTATCACTATAATAGTGTCTAGATCAAGGGATGCATCTGAGGAAGTAGACTGGTCTATGAAAGCTCATGCTGCCAATGTCTTTCTTTCAGTTAGTCTCAAAGGTGCTACAAGATCCCTCTACATACTAGATCAGAGGTCGGCAACCTACAGCCCGCGGGCCAGATCTGGCCCCCTGAGGCCTTTGGACCGGCCCCCACCAACCCCCACCCGCCACCGCACGCGTCGTAGCCGCCATTTTGTTTTCCAAAATGGCTGCGATTCGTTTACGCATGTGCCGAATACTGCGCATGCGCAAACGAGTCACAGCCATTTTGTTTTCCAAAATGGCGGCTGCAACTCGCTCGCACATGCACAGTACTCCGAAGTACTGCACATGTGTGTGTAAGCGCATGCGTGCATGCACAGTATTCCGGAAGTACTGCGCATGTGTGTGCGCATGATAGCGCACACCGCCATTTCCCCCCCCACACCATCGGCCTGCGGAAGACCAGGGGATCCCCGGACAGGCCCCAGGTAAGGGGAACTTTCCGACTCTTGTACTAGATCAAGGGAAGTAATAGTGCCATTCTGTTCTGCTTTGGTCAGGCCTCACCTGTAATACTGTGTCCAGTTCTGGGCACCACAATTCAAAAAGGATGTTGAGAAGCTAGCGAATGTCCAAAGGAGAGTGACAAAAATGGTGAAGGGTCTAGAAACCATGCCTTATGAGAAGAGACTTGGGGAGTTGGGTATGTTTAGCCTGGAGAAGAGACAGTTAAGAGGTGATATGATGGAGTTAGCTTGTTTTCTGTTGCTCCAGAGAATAGGACCCAAAACAATGGATGCAACATACAGGAAAAGAGATTCCAACTCAACATTAGGAGGAACTTCCTGACAGTAAGGGCTGTTCGACAGTGGAACACACTCCCTCGGAGTGTGGTGGAGTCTTCTTCTTAGGAGGTCTTTAAACAGAGGCTGGATGGCCATCTGTCGGGGATGCTTTGATTGTGAGTTCCTGCATGGCAGGGGGTTGGACTGGATGGCCCTTGTGGTCTCTTCTAACTCTATGATTCTAATTTCAAAAACAATTAAAATTATTTCATATAAACAGTACAAAATTCATTTAAAATACAAAAGTTGAAAACATAAATACAGTACAAGCCCCAATGAAAAGCTCTCTGAGAGTGATTGCACATTAAAAGCCTGCTTAAACAGAAAAGTCTTTGCCTAGCAGAGAAAGGAAAGCGGCAAGAGGATCAGCCTAGCTTGCCATGGAAGGTCATCCCAAAGAGTGGGAGCAGCCACTGAGAAGGCTCTCTCTCTTGTCCTCTCCAAGCAAGCCTGTGATGGTGGTGAAACCAAGAGAAAGCCTTTCCCTGATGATCTTAAAGCTCTGGCAGGTCAGTATTCGGAGATACAGTCTTTCAGATAGTCTGGACCTAAAGCATGTAGGGCTTTATAGGTCATGACCATCACTTTGAATTTTACCCAGAAACGAACCAGTAGTCAGTGAAGCTGTTTTAACAAAGGAGTTAGATGCTCCCTATAACTGGTCCTGGTCAATATTTATGCCTGTTAGGGATCAAATGTGATGCCTAAAATCTACATTTTCAGGCAGGCAGTGCCCCAGCCAAAGGGTCTGCAAGGAGCTGCAGATCGGTGTGCTAAGACATGAAGAATGCAGTGCTCACCAGTCACAGTGTATTGAGAAAAGCAGCTGCAGCTAGACTCCAAGGTGCCTGTTTCCAATGTGCCTGCAACTGGGGGAGTGCTGCAGATGTTATACTAGGCTAGGGTTTATGCAATTATATATCCCTTTTTATTAAAGTTCGCTTTGTAGAGAGTGGCATCATCAGACAGAGCTATGATGACAGAGTCCATCATTGTAGTTACATCTGACAATGCATACTATGAGTCATATGTTTTTGTAAAACAGAAATATTTCCACCACTCTTAAGAGCACCAAAAAGGCTGACAAAATAGTCAAGGTCTGTTCTCTTGTCCATTGGGATGCAGCAAGTTGATGTTTCCCATGTGCAGTATTTGGTGTGAGGTGGAATTATGATTATTGTACTGGAGAATGCTCATGAATTTTTGGGTGCATCTACACCAGTGGTGCCCAAACCTTTTTGGACTATTCCCTCCTTTCCTCTTGGGCGACAACCCTAGTGCCTCCCCAAATGTGTATTTCTTGATATTAGGTCTACTGATCTACTGCACATTCAAAACAAACAATCTCAGTCACTGCTCTGCCACCTGGCCATCTGGGAGCAGCAATTTATTAGCTGGATGAGCAGTGACTGAGAAGCCTCTCACTCCCGCTGGTCTTGTGGCAGAGGTGTCACTAGGTAGTATGGAGGGTGCAGGCTACATCAGGTGACACCACAACCACCACCCTAGCAATGTCATTCTTGCTCCCTAATGTCTTTCTTTTGGAAGAAATGGGGAATAGCATTACTGTACCTTGTAAGACATGAAAAGCTCAACAAAAGAGGTCTCTCCTTTTTCTGCCCACTGAGCTTCAAACACCCTCTGGGAAAAGCAGAAGAAACAGGGCAAGACCTTTTGGGTTCCTCCATCCTCCTGGTATGGCCTGGCCTCATCCATCCATAAGAGACAGAGAAGCAGGCAGGAGAATCAGAGAACCTATGAGTGTGAGAAAGACTGCTGCCTGTCATTGAGACAAGAGCCTTCAGCTTCGGGAGTGAGTTTTCAAGGAGAGTTCAGGCTTCATCTGTTCTAGGACTCAAATATTTGTCTTCTTGGTATGTCCATGGTATCCTCAGAACTCTCCTCCAGCACTACATCTCCAATGAGATGATTTTCTAAACCACTTTCTTCACTGTCCAGCTCTCACATCCATACATGGTAATGGGGAATACAATGGTTTGGATTATCCTAACTTTAGTATTCAGTGTTATGTCTTTGCACTTTAGGATCTTGCCTAGTTCTTTCATAGCTATCCTTCCCGATCCAAGTCTTGATTTCTTGGCTGCAATTTCCATTTTGATCACTGTTTGAGCCAACTCTCTATTTCTAGTCTGTCATCATCTAGGACAGTGATTCCCAAATTTTGACCTTCCAGGTGTTTTGGATTTCAACTCCTAGAAGCCTGTCACCATGGTCAAAAGCCAGGAATTTTGGGAGCTGAGGACCAAAGTTTGGGAACCACTGAACTAGAATGAATTCATGTAGTGACATGTGCAAAGCTAATTCCACCTAATGGATGTTGATCACAAGCGCCGGCCCCCGGCGCCATTCCCCCCCCCCCCCAGGCCCCCTGTTCTAAGCCTTTTGGACTAGCCCTGCTGTTACCACAGCTTTCTCCTGAACATTTAGATGTCAAATTCCAGCTTTTAGGAGGTGGGTTGGATTGTGATGAACAATGTGATGGTGAATTTCTAATATCAAATTTCTATCAGGTTGTGCCTCTCACACAGCACCTAGGCAGATCCATAGCCCACTTGACAATAGAAAAGAGCCAACAATAGTCCTGTAAAGGGGACTGATTAGACAATGGACTGCTAAAAAGACAAGTGAATGGGTCCCAGTGTTAGTGTTAGTCAACTGATGTTTTAATTTACTAAACTGACACATACATTTATGAGAGCCAGCATTGTGTAGTGGTTTGAGCATTGGACTCTGAAGATCAAAGTTTGATTCACAGTTTGGCCATGGAAACCCACTGAGTGACCTTGGGCCAGTTACATACTCTCAGCCCTAGCAAACCCTGTGATAGGTTTGTCTTACAGCATCCATAAGTCAGAAACAACTTGATAACATACAACAACAACATACATTTACATGAGAAAAATATTTCAGAAGGGGAAGAACATGTTTTGAGATGACACAAGGATCTTCTTAGAGGAGGCATTTCCCCATTTTCTATGAAGCACCTGTGGCTTTCATAAGAACTTAATTCTTATTTAAGAATTTAAAAAATAAAATAAAATACATTTTAAAAATATAAAATAAAGTAGTGCTCCCACATTAATTGGGAGTGCTATTTTGGTTGATTAGACTATTTGTGATTGATTTGTCTCACTGCTGCCTTCTTCAACCCCAGCTCCCGCACCAGACAGGTTGGACTACAGCCATCTCCACCATCCCCAGCTATAGTGATGGGGATGATAGCTGAGGGATCTAGGAAGAATTGGAAGAAGCAAATAGCATGGGATTGTATCCCACTGTACTCCCGACTACCATGTACAGATGTGAGAGCTGGACTGTGAAAAAAGCTGATAGGAAGAAAATCAACTCATTTGAGATGTGGTGCTGGAGAAGAGTGCTGAGGATACCATGAAGTCAAAAAGAAAAACAAATGGGTTTTCAAATAGATCAAACCTGAAATCTCCCCCCTGGAAGCCAAGATGACCAAACTGAGGCTGTCATGCTTTTGCCATATCGTGAGAAGAAATGAATCCTTAGAAAAGACAATGATGCTGTGAAAGGTGGAAGACAGTAGAAAGAGAGGAAGAACACATGCCAGGTGGTTAGGCTCAATCAGAGAAGACACAGGCTTGGGCCTGCAGGACCTGAGCAGAAAGGCTGAGCACAGGTGGGCTTGGAAATGTCTCATATACAGGATTGCCATGAGTTGAAGTCAACTCAAAGGCAGTTAACAATAATACATGTGTGTGTTTACTTTCATAAGCCCTAGTCTAACACTTGCTGGTGAATAGTTGAGTGGATACTGGTGTTTTCTCTTTTAAAACACTACAGAGGTCACTTCCCAGAGTCCTAGTTGGTAGCACTTTGGAGACCCTTCAGTTAGAGAGGTTGAAGACAAGGAGGCTTGGAGATGTCTCATCCACAGGGTCACCAAGAGTCAAAATCCACTTGAAGGCAGTGAAAAACATGTATATATGTGCATGTGTGTATATGTTGTTGTGTGCCTTTAAGTCATTTCCAGCTTATGAAGACCCTAAGGTGAACCTATCATGGGGTTTTCTTGGCAAGATTTTATCCATATCTATATCCATAATTTCATAAGCCCTACTCTACTATTGCTGGTGACAA